>JBAMHW010000024.1:13260200-13271474 GCA_037177495.1 Rhadinocentrus ornatus | reverse complement strand
AGAATCCGAAAGTCACATCACAACCCAAAATGTGTTCTGTGACACACCACAATGAAGTAGGGCTCTCGGGTAGCTTGCCATCTAGTATGTTGGGGTAGTTCAAATCCACAAAAAAACCTGTCCTAAACAAGGCCAAAAACAGAAATTAGTTATACAGTAACTAGACTGAATTACATGCTAAGATGACACTGGTAGTCATCTTTTAAAACCCCAAAAGAAAAACACAAGTAATATAAAAATAAATTCAAGTACCACAAGGCATAGTCAATGCCTGAAATCAATTGATTTAAATATCATTTAATATAAGTCAAAAACAATCAAAATAATTGTCAATCAATTAAGATAAATCAATATGAATATGAAGCTTCAGAATCTTAAATTAAACAAAGTGAAAAAAATTTAAGTACACTTAAATCATTCACTAACATTTTGAATACAAATACAAGATTATACAATATCAAATTCAATAAGCAAATGTTGTGCAACATGAATTTTACCTCAACGGGTATGACGTTAGCTAGCTGAAATGGTATTTCAATTAGATTAAAAGATTAAAAATACAAAGGCAAATCTGCAAGTCCTTTAACAGAATACTTTAAACAAGAATTTGGCGTTGATCTGATGTAAGCAAAACAATTAGCTGTTGAATAAAACACAATCCCACCCATGATGTATGCATAGCAATAGCGTCCGATATAATTCAACATCGCTATAAACTCTGACTTGGATGTCTTGTATGACTCACCGTAGAGTTGCAAGTAATGACGGGACACAATACGACTCACACCGTCTATCATCAAAACAGCTACGGAAGAGGAAGTACGTAGAATGTTCGCACCTAAAAAGAATCCAGCCCGCGAAAGTAAACGCACAGCCAGAAGCTAGGAACTACTTTACGTGGGTTACACCATGTTGAAATTATGTCCAAAGTGCAAAATTAAAAATTTACATTATGAGTTGAATATATCTCAGAAAAAGTTTTTAAAGATGTTATTAACCATCCAAAAACACAAGTGATTAAAATGTTTGTTGCATGGTTTCTGGCTTGCCCAAACAATGGATTGTCAATTTAACAATCACCCAAAGCTCAAGTATCCTCCAGGGAGGGCTCCTAATGACAAAGTCAAAATTTCATAAAAAGCAAAACCAAGATATATATAGGTACTAGAGAACGTAAGCTGTGTTTGCCCAAAGTAAAAATCATGTTTAATTTACGGTGCGGATGGGTTTCTAAAATGGACTATTTGTGTTTCATCAATATAAATAGAAAGTCTCTATTTGTTGCATCACTTTCTCATATTACCCAATATTTTTTGCTATTTATTCTTCTTCTGCAACCAAAACATCATCAGCATATAATAAAATACTTAGGTTAAAGTCATCAATGCTTATACCTAAATTTTGTCTGTTTATATCTTGTACCATTCACAAAAAGAGCAAATAGAGTGGGGGAGAGAGTCTGGCCCTGTTTGACTCCGAAAGGAGAAACATAGATGTGGTCAATGTAGGTTCAGTGTTTTCCAAACCCATTTTGCTCTTCGACCAGTATTTTATAAGTCTCAATATATTCTCAATATATTAGTCTCAATATATTCATTAAGTCTAAGGTATTATTTAGAATTCCAGAAAACATTTTATAAACTGTACTTTACAAACTTATGTCCCCATAATTTAGAGGTACCCTTGGGTCTATAATAATTGATCTATACCACATGGAAGGAATAATGACACCTTTAAAGCAATATTAAAATAAACTGTGCAGAGTGTTTAACAGCTTGGGGCATTTAAGATTCTGCACTTCTTCTAAGGTAAAATCCTCAATTTTTAGATGCACTGAAATATTATTAAGAGCTTCAGCAGAAGTCTCAGAGGTGAGAAAATTGTCATATGGCTTTCTTTGGGGTCTTTTACTAAGCAAACTAAAATCATCCCTATTTATAAATAGTAGTAGTAGTAGTAGTAGTAGTAGTAGTAGTAGTAATAAGTTTATTTCGAACACATGCAAAACCAAATATGCAGCCATGAAAATTCCAAATACAAAAAAATAAAAACAACAAATACCATGCTTGAAAATACCTTTGCTGCTTAAAAACGTAGGTAAAGCATTGAGTAATCTGGGGGCCTGCTTCTGTCATCTATTATCTCTTGAAACCTAGTTCTTTCCATTAATTCATGGGGTGTAAATACTTGATGTTTGTTCAAGCCCATGTCCAACACCACTTTAGGGGTAATAAAAGCTCATCCTCATTGACATAGTCTCTGTGGTATGCAATACAACTACTTAAGTCCCCACAGATATAAATAGAGTCAACATTGGGCATTTAAATTATGGACAACAAATGGGCAAAGATAAAGCCAGCATTACTGCAGGACCTCTATCCAGGGAATCTCAACAGACCTTAAAACCCTGGTGCGCTGAAGTTGAATTTATCAACTGTGCCTAAGCAGTTCTGCCACCAACACCCTTCCAGTATCATTCAGTATCTGTACGATCTTTTGGTCTGTCTTGATGAGGGTGACTTGCCTTCAGTCTCGGAGCCGGACCATTTGGTTATCCAAATCCACACTTAAGGAATACTCAACAGGGCCAGGCAGAGATCGGTGGTCAGTCCAGGTAGGCAGAGAGCAGTAAAATCTGATAGAGAATCAGGCAGCAGGGAGTCCAGGAAATGTAGCAGGGTCAAACACAGGAATCTAGAGACAAGAATGCTGGATATCAAACAATGATTATTGCTGACCATCTAACAGGGAAGCAGAGATTGAGGGGAGGTTAAATGGATCAGATGAGCCTGATTGCTCTTGAAGAAGCAGATGGTGAAGCAGATGGTGGTCCACCCGTACCAGTTAGTGCTGCCTCGTCCTGGTCCTCCACGTGGTGCTCCACCATGTATTGCTCCTCGAAGGGTCCCATGGAGCGTTCCTCGTCCCCTTGGTCCACCAGTGCCTGAAGGTCCACCACTGCCCCTTCCAAGACCACCTTGCCTCCTCCCTGAACCATCCTGGAATTTGTTCATGAAATGAGGATCCATGTATGGGTCCTGCTCATTAGGCTCTGGGAAAAGAAACTTTTTGACCTCATTCATGGCATGAATCATGCACACATAGGCTTCTGGTATGGGTGCTGTAATGGAAATGAATACATGCATCTTCATGGCGAAATGGTGGGCATATTTTGCCTCACCACCCTTCCTGAGTTCTTTCTCTTTATTCTTGTGTCTCATGGAACCTTTTCCAAGAAAAGATATTTTTGTCCCAGTTTGTTCCTGTAGTCTTTAGACGGTACCACTCTGGGGTCGCAAATACTTTCGGACAAAGTTGACCCTGGGATACTCCTTGGTAAGAATAAGTACTTGCTTTTTGAGTTTCAGACTCTTTGTGGCAAATATGTCCAGACAGGTCTCCTTTTCAGGCGCTTTTATAGTTTCACCCTTCTCTGCAGTAATAAGTTTCATGACATGTGTTAATGATGAATCCAAGCTGTCCTTTTCTGCCAGGAGCTCTGGGAGGTACTTACTCACTCATTTTGATTTTCTTCTGTGCATGGCCTCAGTTACCCTTAGAAGCCTTCGTTTATCTGCAAAAAATATCATAAACAAAAAAGCTTTGCTTGTTTCACTTGCTTTGCCTTTAATGGAATGAGAAGTAAAGTAAATAACAGCAGCATCCGAGCGCAGTGCAGTTTCAAAGCTGGGTAGATTTCTTTCAGAATCAATCACAGCGCTCTCCTCGGCAGAATTTTAAAACAATGTATTATCATCTTAACAATGTTCCACAAAGCTTAAGGAAAAAAAAAACATGTTACTTGCATGTTTTAGTATTTTTATACAAGGGCTTCTTTGCATAAAACGCAAACAAAACAAAAAAAAGCTTTTCTTATTTTTCTTATTTGATAAGCAAACATTTATACATGTCGTTTTTTTTCTTTTTTTCTTCCCTGTCAAGAATAAACAGTAAGCCAGAGTAAAAAGGCTTACTTTCAACGTTTTTGCTTTGCAGACTGGCTGATTTTTTTTTTTATAATTTTTTAACCCAGCTTTAACACTTTGCCTGTTAAAGCACCTCACATTGGCCTATGAATAATTCTTGCATGAAAAGACAAAAAAAAAAAAAAATTTAAGCACTTTGTTACTAGCAACCTGTTCCAAATTACCGCAATTTGTTGACTTTTTCGGTTTTTTTGCATAATGATTAATCTGTTTTTAGACACTCTCCTACCAAAAGGTGCTCTTTTTTGTCTTTAGTCTGTAAATGGTAGAGAATTTTGCAGTTGAAGTTGAATAAATCACTGTAAAATTAAGTTCCTCTATGATTTTCTTCTTTGAAACAAAAACTGCAGTAAATTTGCAGTAGGGTCAGATGCAAAGTTGTGTCCATGCCTCAATAAATTAAATTACCAACTGAACCTTGACCGAGAAATGCATCATCCACACTACTTATGTATGGAGTGGATTTTCATTTTAATATAAATGAAACTTTAGATTAAAGCTTTAGGCCTTAGAAGGAACATGGATAGGTTGAAACCCTGAAGGAAATGTCAGACTTTCAACAGAATCTTCAACACATTTCATAGCTGAAAATCACACAGTCACTGATGACGATATACTTTTTTGTGTGGCTGCAGTAACTGAGAGGATGCTCCAGCTGGAGACATGCACATCCAACAAAGGAAATGGCTGAAGGTTCTGGTAAAGTTAACTGTGATGCTTAGGGAACATTGCCTGGATCGCTGAGATAAAAATCTTTGCAGGTCACAAACAGGAAAGTACAGGGACAAAAAATTAGCACTGGCATTTCGGTCCAAACCGGCCCATATACTGTACGTTTATGCACACCACAAATCTTTGCGCTGCTATAAATGTAAATCAACCGTGCAACTCCTTCAAACCACTAAAATCATGCAGTAAGCTGGCAGGAACAGAGAGAGTAGACACGTTAAATACTTCAAATATAGTAA
The DNA here is from genome assembly GCA_037177495.1 of Rhadinocentrus ornatus. Taxonomy (NCBI): domain Eukaryota; kingdom Metazoa; phylum Chordata; class Actinopteri; order Atheriniformes; family Melanotaeniidae; genus Rhadinocentrus; species Rhadinocentrus ornatus. The sequence goes on along the minus strand of JBAMHW010000024.1, from coordinate 13,266,520 downwards.
TTTGTAAATAAAATAATCATCTATAGTAGGGATGGACGATATATAAAAAAAGCATATGAATGCAAAAGAAAAAGATCGATCAAAAATAATAATTATCAATAATTAATTAAGACAAAAATAAAAAATTAAGTGCAGCCCGGGTCATTTTATGTTATTTGTGTTTTGAATAAAAACACAAACACTGAATCCATATTCTTTTTTATTTTTTCTTAGCCCTGTCCTGTCCAGCATTATAACATGCAAAACGCATGCAGATGGTCTGTGTGCCAAATTGTTGCCGGACTGAATTCATACTTTATTCAACCACCTTTTTTAACCATAACTGAAAGTTTTTTTTTTTTTAATAAATAAATAAACAGATATCAACTTAAGAGACCTGAGTGACATCAGTAAATACTGACAAACATAAAGAAAAGACTAAAGTGACCAGAAAATCTGGAGAATAAATATTTAAATAACCTTTTGATGAAAATAAATAATTAATAAATAAAAATAGAAAAACTTCTTTTGGTGGGAATAGCACACCACCAGTTTTACAGCTAATTTCCAGCAGGTGTATGCATGCGCGTTCCAGCATGCATATGACCTTCAGCACATCCAGAACGCATCAAGCTCAGCAGTTCAGGTAGAGCCAGAAAGGGAAATCAGTCACAGGAGCAGTGTGAAGCATCTGGTAAATTTTAAAATGAAAGCCCCCGTGCAGATTTGAGATGAACTATTTCCCTGTGTAAACATTACGTCAAAAATGGTTCAGGAGTCTCACTGCTTTTTTGTTTTTTACAATGGATGGTGAGGCGTTTATCCTGAGCATGGAGAATCACACGATTCTCTGGCATCTGTAGCTGCCAGTATTTTACTGTAAATTTACAGTTTTGTTAATTTATTTACAACTATTTTTCTGTCAGTTTACATAAATTCCCTGGTTGGGCAGAAGTGGGTCAAGAATTTTAACAAAAGATTTTATTGCCAACATAAGTTTTTTGGTGAAAGGTTGTCAATTAGACACTAACGTCTGTGTTTCCATTTTGCTGTCAAGCTTAACATAGCACAAGAAGTCATGTTTATTATGCTAGTTAATGCTAATGGACAAAGGAACAAGTGGATATTGTGCTGTGAGGCGGTGATCATGTTCACATTGAACCTTTAAATAAGACACATTGGTAACGTTATTCTCCCCTTGGTTCATCTAAAGAATTTTATTCTAGTTTTCAGAGGACAGCTATTAAAAACTGACGTTACCACTGGTACATACTCAAGAGTAATAAACACACCCATTCACTGTGTCCAGGCAGGTGATGTACTGAGTCGCTCATATCGATCCCACATGGCTACTGAATAACAATAATATATACAATTATAACAACAATAATTTAGATTCATCAATGATCTGCTGTTATTGAGATTACAACCATACAACCTAGCTAGTACAGTTCATTATATTTTTATATATTATATAAAAAGAAACTTTGCTCTTATAATTTACAACTGAGGAATGCAAGAAAGTCCTATTTCTCTGATATTATTAGCACATACTTATTTGGGCCTTATTTGCTACTGTCGACAGGTTAACAAACCCTCCTTTGTCAGTAGCATCTGAACCATCCAGAATATCAACAGCAGGTTCAAGAGACATACTGTGTCCATTGAAAACCATTTAAAACACCACAACATAGCTTAATCCCATTAACACCAATAATCTGGGGGACATCTTACATCAACTGAAATCCACCTCTTGCTGTTTGGATATTCTGCCCACAGATTTTTCAAAACGGTCTCAGCGACTCAGGAGCCAGATCAATTGTGGGTGGGCCTCTCTGGCACTGCACTACACTGATTTAAAACTTTAGAAAATGGAAAGTACTTTGTGTCAATAAGTAACTTATATCTGAGGAGACAAGAATTATACGTGGAGTTCTCGAAAGTTCCCTCCTGGGGCCTCTCCTGTTTAACATCTACATGCTCCCACTGGCACAGGTCATATGGAAAAACAAAATTAATTATCTTAGCTATGCAGATGACACATAGATATATATAACAATGTCATCAGGAGACAGAGGCCCCATCTCTGAGTACAGGCTCTTGGTAAATGTATTGAGGAGATTAATGACTGGATGTACCTGAACTTTGTTCAGTTAAACAAAAAACAAAAATGGGTGACTGTCTTTGGAGCCAAAGAGAAATGATTAAAGGTTACCACAGAGCTTTATTCTTTACATCTAAAAACCATCAACAAGGCCAGAAATCTGAGTGTTTTGCTGGATTCAGACTTAAACTTTGAGAAACACATAAAGTGAATTACAAAGTCAGCTTCTGTCACCTTAAGAATATATCAAGGGTAAAAGATCTGATGCCTCAGCAAGACCTGGAAAAACCAGTTCATGCTTTCAGCTTTAGCTGGCTGGATTATTCTAACAGCGCTTTTACAAGTCTCCCTAAATGGACATCTGCAGCTTATTCAGAACTCTGCTGCTCGAGTCCTCACTAAGACCAAGAAGGTGGACCACATCAGTCTAGCTCTGAGGTCTGTACACTGACTGCTTGTTCACAAGAGAGTGGACTTTTTTTTCCCCCTGTTTCTCCGTTATCTATTCTGGTTTTTGTTAATGCCTAACTAATACGTAAAACAAAATAACTTCAAGATTCACAGATTTAAAAAAAATGTCGAGGTGTACTTGGGCAAGACACCAAACCCGTAATTGCTTCTGATGGGTCGTGGTGAGTGCCTTGCATGGCAGCTACGGCAATCAGTGTGTGAATGTGATATATGATGTAAGTATAAGTATATAAGTATGGACCATTTACCATTTGACCATTTACAGACCATTATAGAGTTCAGATATCCATTCTGCTGAAATTGTCAGCACCAGATACAAGGTTGCCCCTGCAAAAATTGGATCCACCACAAAATGTTGCAACACACAAAATGACTGTGGGATTTGTCTTTACACTGCTAAAATGTTGTGCTTTTAGTTCCTTGAGTTGAGTGGATTTACCATCTCAAAAAAACCCTGATTTAGAATGACACATAATGAGTATTCTGTATTCTTGGACACTATGTTTTTAACAATATTTGTGCTATTTTAAACATCTAGAAAGAGTTAATCATTTCTCCTGACAGTTTTTAATAGTTTCTGATCTTCTTGAACTGACTTACACTGTAGTAGGGACTATTGTGCTCTTCACAGGGCTACACTGTGCAAAGCATTCTCTGACTGAATAATTTTGACCAAGACAAATGGACACTGGATCAACATAACTGAAGCAGTTTTTCACAGGGTTTCCTCCTGTGATCTATGTGGAGTGCATCTGCATTGCACCTCTTAAAATGTCAATCACATTTTCTATGCTTCACATAGTCCAGAACGCTTCTGCTCTCTCTATTCACCACATCACCCCTGTCTTACACCATCTTCACTGGTTCCTAGTAAATTTTCGGATCAATTGCAAAATTCTGTTTTTATACATTTAAGGCCATTCATCATCTCTCCCCTTCATACTTGGCTGACCTCCTCCAAACCATCACGCCGTCCCGCTCCCTCAGGTCCTCCTCTTCACTTGACTGCCTCCTCCCCCCGTCTTACTACTATGGAAAGCAGGGTATTTAACTGTTCTGCTCCCTGGCGATGGAACTCTCTACCACCTGACATTAGGAACAAACAACTATCGTTCTCTTTTCAAGACCAAACTCAAAACTCACCTATTTAAAATGGTGTTTTTTTTATGGCTTACTTCACCTAATTCCACTTTCCTTTCCTATCTTACTTTGCTTTATGTTCTTGTATATTATCTTTATCTATAAAAATAGTTTTTACTCTATTTACATTGTATTTAGTGTACCTGCTTATTCTTGAGTGCTTTAAAGTGACAAATGAAATGTATTATTATTTATTATTTGATGTGTTTCTGAGAGTCCAAGAGCCATTAGCTTTTTCTTTAAGATTAAATTGCAAATGTCACTAAATTGTTGCATGCATTTCCAAATAGCTGTCAATATAAGTATTGATGGTAGAGTATGGATTTATTAGGTTGGCTTGTAATTTTAAATAAATCAAAGGCAAATGTCTCAAAAACTCTTTTTTGTGTGTTTTCTTGAACAATCTCCTGTTCATTACTGAATATACTTGAAACATCTGACTCCAAATTAACAGGAGGATGAATGTTTATTGTAAAGTTATAAATGCCAAAGGAAAATGTCTACTCTAAAAAAAGAGACTACTGCATTGCCCTATTATTTTCCAGTAGTTTACTGGCAGTCATCATTTTTAAAAATAAATAAATAAATAGCACTATTCCAACATACAATGAAAGACAGCAAGTTACTGCTAGCAAGACCAAATTATTTACAGAAATTCCTAAGCGTGAACTGTATCAAAACATGAATTTCTCAGAGTGTATGGAATTTTTCAGAACTATAAACCTGCCTCCTACATATCATGTTTGACAATACTTTTATTTGTTTGACTTTGTGTGTGTGGTTTTTTTTCATCTTTCATTCATATTTTCTTCTTCTTTTTCCTTTATCCTATCCTTTCCTAACTGCTATTTCCATTCTCTGATTTCCTCTGTCTTGGTGTCGTGTGGCTACCCCTTAACTGCAGACTGGCAATATGAGGGTAAGAATTATCGCCTTTTCTTTCTCTATTAAATGTGTTCAGTCACTGTGCCAGTTTATTAACCCCTGCTGACCTGCAAAAACGGTTGTAGTGGGTTAAGTCTGTCCTTTAAAAAAATGGGTATTTGTCTCTTTATTGTTTTGCCTCCCTTTCCTTACCTCTTTTTATATTATATGTTAATCTAGTTCAATAATTCTTCCTTTCCCTCTCCATTAATTTTCCACTTGCTGAAAAAAGAAAAAAATTGGTTAAAAATATATAGATATTGTCTGACAAGCTTATGCTTAATTTATCTGAACGCATCTTTTGTTGTTTTCTTTGCAGCATTTTGTATTCATCACACTTCGAGCCTTTTGAAAAGATGTTCCTCATAAATAATACAGCTTTTCCTATAATATTACCCACAGGCTTTATAGTAAAGTTTTATATTTTACAGTTTTAAACAGATTAATTATAAGAACATGAAACCCAAGAAATGTCATTTAACTGTGTTCTTTCATCTGTCCAGAATGTAAACTTTCACGGTCGGGTCCTCCTGCTACCATCGTGGCCATAGATGAAGAAAGCCCAAATGGTAATGTTGTTTTTCTTCTTCTTCTTTCCTTTTAATGTTTGATGTTTGGGTGTTTTATAGCTAAAAGTTAAGTATTTAAATAAATCAATTGATTAAAATGTTTCAGCAGATATTCTTCACTTTCCTCCATTTGCAATATTGTGTCATGGCCAAAAATTGTACCACACATGTTGAGCTGTCATGACATGGGGGTTTCCTAAACTTTCCTTTTTATTTTTTAATTTGTTGTCTAAGTCAAAATATTCTGTTTTCTACTGCTCAGTGGTCTTTAACTTTTCAGCCGATGCTGATTAGCTTAGATTGGTATATACTATATGCTCAATAATATCCATTATGTCTTTGCCAACTGTGTCATAGTTAAAGCCTGATTCTTGTCATGAAGAAAATTATTTAGTTAGTGTGACACGCAGCAACAAATTAAAAAAAACAAAAAAAAAGTTAGTACAGGGCATACCCAGGCACATCTACTGCTTTGTGTATTGAGTTGCCAGTTACCTGGCAACTTCAAGGTGACAACAAAACCTTGGTTTTTGAGATGTAGCATATCAGTTGTTGAACCTTTAAGCTGGCTGGTGGATTTTGTTACCGTTATTTTGTTACCTGTGAACAGAGCTGGACAAGCTGTTTTTATTTAAGCACAGCCAGCTACACTCTAAAAAGTAATTCAGGAGACCTTTTATCACCACTTAATTAAATCCATGGTTGCAAGATAAAAAATGTAATTAATTGATTCAGGCAAACCTGTAAAGTTGTAAACATTATTTGAATGAGCTGTGTTGACATAATAATGTTCATAATTACACCAACATAATATTGTGTGTAATTTAAACAAAAAAATTTGCGTTCATTTATTTAAAACAAAATTTAAGTTATAGTAACTTAATAAAATTGGCTTGATAACTTATTTTTTATCCACCTTGACTTGACGATTTGAAGTCCCCTCTCTGCTCATTTAACATCCCTTGACAAGTTCAGACCGTTAAGATTGTGTGTTTAAGGACCTGCAGGGTGAAAGAAATACCTCACAAAGGATATTTTCAAGGTGCGTGTTTTTTTATTTACAAATACATTCTACTAAAGCAATGAATCAGGGCTTATTTGCAATTGTGATATGACTAATAGGTGATTCACAG
>JBAMHW010000024.1:13235037-13250284 GCA_037177495.1 Rhadinocentrus ornatus | reverse complement strand
GAGTGAGTGAGTGAGTGAGTGAGTGAGTGAGTGAGTGAGTGAGTGAGTGAGTGAGTGAGTGAGTGAGTGAGTGAATGTTTTCTGTCTGATGGCTGGATACCCATTCATTTCCAATGGCGACCGGCCATAGGTCACATAGCACTTTTGATCGGGACTACCACAGGTGTAACAAGGTTTATTAAAACACTCAAAATAAAATAGAAATAGAAAATAGAAATAGGTGATTATCACTTTTATATTTTCAAGTGCATAGTGTGGAGGATATCATATTCTGCCTGGCCACCCATCAAAATTTTTCTAGACATGGCCCTGCATAGCTGAAGTATAAACCCCGTCTACCACCAGTCAGCTACTGTGTTAGAGAAGAGTTCTGCCAGACAATACTTTTAGGTAAATTTGCAACATGTGAATTATGAACCACTAGTTTCCTTCTCCACAGCTGAACCATACACAAATGCAACAAGAGAGAAAAGCCAATCAGCTGATCACCGACAGCCATCATGATTCACTGAACAACATGAGAGGAGAGAGAGAAAGCAGCTGCTGCACAAACAGAGACGACCAGAGAGCCACTAGAGTAGACATGCTTGTGCAAAACGCAGGATAGGTTAAAAAAAATAAACTAAAAAAGTGCAGGTGTGGCACCCTCTCACTGGGAAAAGAGTGGGTTGTTAAAATACCCACATTGACCTCAGGGGCGACTTGTGTTTATTCCTATATCCATCTTTTCCATTTTGCCTCTCCATGTCCTGCCGTCATAGCGTTATTATTAACGTTGCTTTAATAGCGTTTAAAATATTACCACAATTAATTAAATTAATTTTTTACAGCCGTTAAAAGGTTATTTTTGACAGCCCTACCATAAAATTTACATTAGTATACGTTAGTCCTCCAAAACCAACAGTGTTACTATCAAAACTTAATTACCTCACTGTATCATTTTTACTATAAATGCATTAATTGTAAAAGCCCTATTTTTATTACAGTTGCACACACATTACCAAATTTTAATGTTATTATCCAAGAATAACCCTTGATAAAGGGACTCACTTTAGCCCCTTTATCTGTAACCCATTAATCATAATTTACTTATTTTAACAATACCAATATCCTCCTATACATATTCTTTAATCATTTCATACTTGTTCCAATAGACACTGCTTCAGTGATAAAGAATTAAACTGTTTTATTACGATATTTAAAAAGTTTAACTTTTTTTTGTCCTCTGTGTTTTTTTGCATTTCTCTCTGTAAATCGGGTGAACAATGTATTGTTGTGGTATTTTAGAAGTTTTTTTCATTGTTTTTTGTTTTGTTTAATGTGGATCCTACCTGTGGGTTTGCTGCAGCTTTTCTTCCTGGGGTCCATGTAGATGTGTCACATCAGATTATTATAACAATCTGATTACTCCCAGATGACTGACAACATTTGACAACAAATATGAGACACTGTCATGCGCATTTGCACTCGGAAAGTAGTAATAGTCAGTAGTCACACTTGGTAGACAGATGCATCAATAATCGTTTTATTATGGCATCATGACTATCTGAATTGTAATCTAGTCAAATTGTTATGTGCTTGAAGATTCTCACCCCTATTTTCTATGCTTCACATAAAAGGCAACCTTGAATGACTCTGAATCCTGCAACCTCTTGCATTTCAAGAGCTGTCCATCTGATCCCAAGTCTCTTTCCAGCCTCTTCTTAGCTCACAGGTGGTCTGAAATGAGATGATGAAACAGCACAGATGTATTAAAGGGAAATTTGATTTGCATTTTCAGTTGGCCTCAATCTGTTAAAACTAAAAGCTGTCTAAGGAGTAGCTGATTTCAATAACTCTGATGTGTAATACCAATAAAAAATACCACCTTACAATCTGTACAGCTAATTTCTACAAGTGTTCCCTAAATTTTTCTTCCTATTGGTCAGAGTTTTAGAACAGATGTGAACATTTTTGTGGCAATTTTGTCTAATAGAGCTCAATGTTAGCAGTATAAGTGACATATGCATTTTTCTGGACCCTTTTTTGTTATTAACGAAATCCCAGAAAACAGGAGGGCTATTTCTCTGAGGATCTTAAGGGATTTGAACTACAGATAGCAGCTTTCAATATATCTACGGTAACATTAAAAGTTGCATAATCTTGTTGCTTTGTGTTTGCAGGGGTAACACCTGCTTTGCATTTGTTTTTCCCTTTTACACAGTGGAGCAGAATGTATTTTCATCCATAGTCCTGACTCACTTATTTCAGTGACTTAGTGACTTATTTGTCACTAAGAACCTATGATTGTGGTTCCATGTATGTTACAGAAAAGCAGACCTACTAACCAGTGTTAGGGGTTAACTCACAGGTGTCAAACTCCCGTCCTTGAAGGACAAACACACCTAATCCAAAACTAATGGGTCCAACAGTTTTTGGTCAGTTTCTTCACAACAACAAAAGCCTGCAAGATTGCAGCCCTTGAAGAGCTGCATTGAAGCCAGAGTGCACACAGATGAGAGACTTCCACTTTTCTATGTTGGCACGCAACTACTAATGTATTGTGAAGTGCTAGATTTAGATATTCTAACAAGTTGCCCACCTTGCATTTTTAGGTTTGTTGTGTATGAAACTCTGGCAATTTGATTCTGTGGTTTTGATCATTGCTGGTGCACTGCAGCTCATATTAAAGACACAAGAGCTGGTTTTATAATGAATTTTTTATAGGATGGATAGGACAGAAACAGCCTCCAAGCAGAAAGAGAAATGCTGCCATCGAAATGCTGCAACCAGCGACCAAAGAAAGCCTCTTGAAGCCCTCTAACCGAATTGTGTGATTACATGTATTTTCTCAAGCTAGAGTAGACTCTAGTATGGTGTTGATAGTGTTGATTGAATTAGAAAAACCTTCCATTTAGCTATTTGGAGTATACTGACTGAAATAGTGAGTCTTTTACTGTAAGTGTAAGTGGTGAATGACTTGGGAAGTCATTGTCCTGCTCCTAATTAAATGCAACAATTAAAATTTCTTATTTTTTACACCATGTCTTTTGGCAGGACTGGGAATATTCATTTGGAATCAGTTTATCAATATTTAGATTGTTATACATTTAATAGTAGCTTTCTAATTCAGTAACTGTGTTAGCCTGAGTCAGGGTCAGGGCCAGTCTGGTCTGGCCCACTCAACTCAGGCTCGGGGTGCTGGCCTCTGGGGGTCATTCCTCTTGGTCACCTGTGGCCTGTGCTCCATCCTAGTGGGGACTGTGGCCTTCATCTGCCTCCCTTTTGGTGGCTGCCTGGTTCTGTGCTCTGGGGTGACTGCTGCTTGCCTCATGCTTGGGGCCCTCCCGGTCTGCTTCTGATTGCATTTGCATGATCACTTAGAACAATTCACCCCTAATATTTGGTACACAAGCCTTCACATACTTGTGTTCGTTGTTGTTCATGTTTTTTTTACAGTTTTTTGGGGGGTTTTTTTCCCGCAGGTGCTCTTGCTGATTGTCTGCTGTGTGTTTTTTAGGGGTCCTAAGATGTTTACCATTTCCTTACAGGTGGAGCAGCTACAGGTGGAGCAGACGGTTGTCTGTTTTTCTGTTTGGGTTTGATTGCACAGTTGTGGTTATTTTCTACCTTTTGTTTCTCTCTCTCTTTTTTTCTTTCTTTACTCTTTCCCTCTATCCTCTGTACATGTTCCCTCCTGTCTGGTCAATAAAATAAAATGATGATAAAGAATAAGATTTACGATTCAAGGGGAGCCTCATATCCAAAAGTCTATTTTTGGCAATGCAAAGTGGTTTGGCACAGCAGCCAGACCCTCGTTCTGATGTCATGATGCTCTACAGGACAGGTTAAAAAAAAGGGAAAACAAAAACAAAACAAAACTGTGAGACAGACGTAAAATTGCTAATGGGTTCAATAAAATACCAGTAAATGAATGTGTAATTCTAGAGCTGACACATTTAAAAGTACAGTGTTATGAGGCAACAGTTGTAATTTAGCTCATTTTATGGAGCATCCATAAAAGTCTAGAGTTCAGAGTCAGGACAATCAAGATTTTTGGATTTGTATGGTTAAGTGAGATCCCATCCAAATAAAAAGTAGTTTGTGTAGACATGTATGCATTTTGAAAGTATGTTGTCTGCGTGTGGCTAACACATACCCATGAAGAGAGGGCAGACAACCTTGTGCAGGATTCTTTATCAAAAAGAAGCTGACAAAAGACCATTAATTGCCATTTTGGCCTGAGTTTCAGTTAATTAGTTTTACCCAGGTACTGAGATGCAGTCCACTTCAATGATATTTAAATACTACAGTAAATATACTTAGATTATGCAATGAATCACATTTTCGACATTCAAATACTGCAAGAAATGGAATTTTACCTTTTTGTGTGGGAGAAATTTAATTTTCAAAATAAATCCAATTAAATATTCAGGTTTTTGTTTTTTTTCTAATTTTTATTAATCTTGATTCCAAAAATGAGGTTGAATTTTATTGTGCATGTAAAAATGTGTGTGAAAAAACATTTGTTTAAGTCTCATTTATGTGGTTATAGAGTATGACTTCATTACACAAGCATCATGATGCCTTCATATATCCTGTCTCACTTATATTCATGGTCATGTCAGGCTGCTGCACTTATTCTAGGGACATTAGTTAAGTCCGTGGCAATGTCTACTTAGTAAAGATTTGCTGTATTTGGTGTGTAATTGCCAAAGTGCAATTACAGTCTTCTCTCTGCCATTACCAAAGATGAGAAGACTGAAGTTTCCAGCTTAAAGTACTGGATTTCAAGCCTAAAGTTCTCACCAACTCCTCGAGGAGTGTTAGCCTAGCCTAGCCTAGTCACAGAGGTGGGCTTGGGTCTGGAGGACCTGGCAGAAACTTGGCAGCCCACTGCTGCTCTCTAGTAAATCAAGTGATGTGTAGAATGCAGAGCTGATAGATTAATATTATAAAATTGTTTTCTAGATGCTCTCTTGCGAAAATGTGGTTTTAACAGTCAAAAAAACCTTACATTTTACATCAAAGTGCTCAGGTAGCAACAGCCTCACTCAACAGACCTTGCCACTTATTCTGACTTGTATCCAATCCTCTTCTTGTTGGTTGCTTAAGCAATATTCTAAAGTATTAAATTGCCTTGTATTTTGACATGATGGTCAGACACATTGGCTGTTGTCCCATTTGTTTGTGCTGAAGGACAACTGAAGTCACCATATCAAGATAAATTATATGTTTTACATAACAATTGTTTTATTGCCCAGCCTGAATGCCGACTGACATTTTTAGTGAGCAAGCACATTTCCTTTGGTTCTTAGATGGACTTTAGTGTCAATGAAATTAATGTGGCATAGAACCAAAAAGAACAATTAAGATGTGTGCAAAGTCCCATCTGCATATCACTATTCACTGCTTGCTCAGCTTATAATTGCAGCATTTGCATGATGTAGAACTATTCGGATTATCACACTGTCTCCATTTTCATTTTCTCCTTTTTCAGCTCAGCTGAACTTAGACAGATTGACAATAAAAAATGAGTAGTGTGATCATTTTGTGATTTAAGGGAGAAAACCTTACTCAGCCTTGAGTGGATACAAGTGGGATTTGAATATTGATGGCTAAACTTTTCTTACAACTTAGTGGTAATTTACACACTGTCTTTTCGCCACAAAACTGAAATTAGTATTATCAACATCATAAACAAAGCTTGCTTCAGAGAAGAAAGTTGGTTTTGGCTATCTTATTTACAGTAAGGGAGTGTTTAAGCTGCAGTTGTATGATGTTGTAGCAATAACCAAAATCTGTATATTAGTGTGTGTGTGTGTGTTAGTGTGTGTATGTTTTAACATATTGTTCTTAACAGCTATATGTGGGTGGGGGTTTTTTGTCAGTTGTGTATATGCCCAGTTGTCTGTTTATGCTTGTTTGGGCAGCAATGCCTCTAAAAGGTCTGCTGAACAATAATGTTGCTCAATTATCCTTAATATCATGTATTGCTCTGTAGCTGTGAAAAGGTGTTTTGGATATAATAGAGACTCTAGCTTCAGAATGATTATACAGGGGTGTTGTTGGGAAAGAGGCTAGAGGAAACACAAGGGGGTGCAGGTCAGATTTATTTTTAAATAAATAACATTTATACAATTACATGAGATTTATTACATAATACCTACTACTACTACCTCATCCAGGGGGGTTCCAAGGTGTTCACAGGCTAGCCGAAAGATGTAGTCCCACCAGCATGTCCTGGGTCTTCCATGGGGTCCTCCTGATGATATGTGCCTGAACACCTCACCATAGAGTTAATAACAGTGTTCAGACAACACAATTACAGTCGCTTATATAAATCGGCAAAAGGGCACTCGCTCTATCACTCTCCACAGCCCGATAACAGCGCGGTGCACATCCCTGGTGTATTAAACAATGGGGTGGTTTTGCTCTCAAGGGGAGATCCACTGTATGTGGAGTATAAGCTCAACACCAAAGTAGTCCAGCTGGTGTGGAGGGGCATTCAGTCAAGCATCAGTAGATCTCTTCGCATTGCTTGAAAACACGCAGTGCCCCCTAAGCACCGCTTAGTGGGGAGGCACTGGGGCATTCGTAGCCGAAGGCGTTGCTGAATGCATTCCCCCTGCTCAGCCTGATAGTGTCTGTGCTAAGCAAAATGAGGGAACAACAGTTGTCTTTATTCTTGATAGCGCCGGATTGGCCGAGCAGGCCATGGATAGCAGAACTGGTGAGTCTGCTCCGCAGCGAATCATGGCCTCTGCTGCTGCCCAGGGAGTTGCTGTCGCAAGCGCATGGTCAGATTTTTCAACTGCACCCTGAGCAATTAGCTCTCTGGGCTTGGCATGAGAAAGGATTCATTTAAACAGGTCTGGTCTCCCTTTGAGTGCAACAGACTATTCAGAATGCCAGGGTGCTATTCACATATTCTCTTTATGATAACAAGTGGTGCATGTTGGAGAGATGGTGTGATAACAGGAATATACTTTCCTTTTACTGTTCTGTTTTGGTTGTGTTATGGTCCCTGCAGAATTTGTTAGATGATGGGAAAGTCTTCTCTACCATTAAGGTTTATTTGACTGCATTTTCAACTTGCCTTGTGGGTTTTGGTAATGCACCTGTTGGTCAGCATGCCCTAATAAGGAGATTCATAAAAGGAGCACAGAGGCTGCAGCATGCGATTAACACTCAGGTCCCATCATAGGATTTGCCTGTAGTTTTGGAAGTGTTCTCAGGACCTCCTTTGAAGCCCATGAAGTGCACCCATGTCAAGGTGCTGTCTCTTAAAACTATTCTTTTGCTGGCTTTAACATCACTCAATAGGAATTTGTGACCTGCATACTCTGTGCACACCTCATGTCTGTTTTTTTCTAGATATGGAAAATGTTTTGCTGCGTCCTAACTTGCCTTTTTGCCGAAGTTTGGGGACTGTTCTTACAGGTGCTTGTCATTGGAGTTGCAGGCTTTTCATCCTGCACCATTTGCTATTAGAGTGATAAACAGTTGAATTTTTTTCTTTCCTGAGGTTTCCACATTTATTTAAACAGGACTAAAATGTTCAGGAAGAGTAACCACCTCTTTGTGTGCTGGCCTCTATCAAGCCACCGGTTGTCACGCTGGGTGGTGAAGGCTATTCGGGAGTCGTATAAATGACTAGGGCTGCAGCCTCCTGAGCATTTGTGTATGCGTTCCACAGGTACTTCTATCTAATGTGCCCTGTTTAAAGGGTAGATATCTGCAACTCTGCAAGCTGGGCATTTCCGCTCACATTTATCAGGTGTTACCACATGTACATGACTGCGTCCTCTCCGGCTCACTTAGTCCCTGTACTCCGTACCAACCATTCAGTGTCAGCATGTGGTGTCGACTGACTTTTGAGTTGAGGAGTTATGCTTTGTTGCATGCAACTTAGAAGTGGGTTATATCTCCCAAAGTGAAATACCAAACAATGTTTAAAAGAAATTGTTAGGTTACTATTGGAACGCCGGTTCACTGACTGAATGAGATATCTCACCGCACTGCCCTTTTTGCATGGAGACATGGAAGAAATATGTTTTTGAATGTCAGACACAGGTCTGCAGGCACTTGAGGGGGGTGCCTCCTTGCCGTGCACATGATTGATCTGTTTTTCACAGGCTTGTTGGTAATGGAGCTTCCATTATTGGTCACGCCAGAAAGCGCTTCCCATAGTGAGATACCTCACTCAGTTTTCAGCGAACCGGAGTTACAACAGTAACCAAAAGTTATCCTGCAGGTGGGGAAAGACACTGAATGTCTTTCTCCTTACACTACAACTTTTTTATGGTATACCTGGCTGGCAAGCCATCCTCCACAATGACGCCTCAGTATTTCTTTCCATAACAAGATAATTGACAAGGATGACATAATCTGTCTGTTTGTTTGGAGGGAATAACTCTTTGCCATACTTTCCCACATGCCCTTTCTTCTGTTCATACAGAATAAAAACAAAGCAACACAAGCAGCAACGTTTAGATGTGTAACTTTTTAGTTCCAGGCATGAATTGCAATGATATGCCTGTATGGTTTTGGAAAAATTACCTGTGCTCTGCTGTGAAAAACAGAAATTTTTCTTTGTTATAGTGTAACTGAGTGACTGTCTAGTGTAGCTGCTGTCTGAGTTTTCTAATTGTGTGCTCCCTCCTTTTTTTGTGAATTGTTTTTGTTGATCCTCCTAGTCAGACCCTCCTGGCTCAAACTAATATTGATAAATTCAGCATTCAAACAATGCATAGCATGATCTCACCCAACTATATGCATGATTAGGGTTTTGAGGAACTGCAGATTTGTTCATCTGCATCTGCATAAGAAAAATTTTAATTTGTACAATGAAGGGGTGCAGTTGGAAACTCTAAGGGTATATAAAAAAATTGTTATTAAACAAATATGTTTGTCATTGATATTCTGATGAGAAATATATGTCAATTAACACAAAGTGTTGAAGATGTGGACTAAATTACAGTCTGTGGCAATGATTTACACACCTAGACTTTTTTTCTGGATAAAAAAGGCTTCAGCTTCTCTTTATGTTTTCTTTATATATATATTTTAGGAGAGGACAGCCTATAGCCCATAGTACTATAAGCCCTCTTCTCTTTCATGACGTGTTTTACTTTCTTTTGCAGGAACTAGTGATCAGGATAACTGGCCAGGATGTCACAAAGAGTAAATGCAGCATAAAAAGTCACAATAAATATAGCAAAGATGGTGAGCTAGTTCAGGCAGACAAGTCGAACTAAAGTGCTGAATTCCAAGTGATCTGCCAGAAATGTTTATGTTAAATATCACACACCTATCCATTCGGGGTGTGTATTTAACTGCACATTTCCTCCCTTGCTGTTTGCTTCATGCTTGGTGCCACTACCACTGCTGCTACTGCTATTACTGTTGCCATTGAACCCCTTCGCCACCCCAGCATCCACCTGTAGGGCCCAGTTAAAAGAGAGAATAGTTTTTGGCATTCACTCCAATTTTTAATTGATTAAAAAAACAGGCATGCACCAGGAGTGATGAAATCGGAGACTAACTGCTACAGTACATAGTTCGATTTAGCTTTTGTCCATCAACTTGTGAGCAGTCTGACTGAAATGATGTGGTTGTCAATTACAGATAGGCATGCTGCTTCAAAACCACAATCCCAGACAATACAGAATTCAGGGCAAAGCACACAACAGAAAAAAGACTTTAAAGTAGTTTAAAAAAATCCTTCTTTTCTTTAAATAAAGATAAAAAGACTTTATTGCAGAAGGTAAAAAAAAGTGACAAAGTCTTGAATTGTGCAGTACTGGGTATGTACTAATAGTCTATAAGGGTAGTTAGCACAGCAATATGCATACAGAATATGGAGGATAGATAGAAAATAGGGCCAGGCACATTAATACGTTATAGCTTTTGCATTATCGCGCGTTAATCAACTTTATTTATTTTATTTAATTTTATCTTGTTTTTTTTCCCCCCAAAGTTCTTGCTCACTCTCACACACAGAGAAACCACAGGCAGAGGCACCACTTGCCAAGTCAAATGCTTGGGTCCCTGAGCCAGAATAAGTTCTCCAAGGGTCAACCAACTTTGACTCGCTGCAGAGCAGTGACAATGTGGAGAGTTTGCAATGACAGTTGGCAGCTGGAGCAGAAGGGGTCCCACTTCCACCTCTCAGACCTGCTGCAACTAGCGGTGCATCTTATGTAAACAGACAGCAAAGAGCAGGTTTATTAAAATGCCTGTCTTACTCTGGCAAATGGAAAGAAAGAGTAGAAAAAAAAGGAGAGAGACCAAGACAGCAGTAAGCAGTGCGAATAATATAGAAGCCAATTTAGCTTTTTATTTCCTGGGTGCCGTGACGCTAAAAGTAAAAACAGATAACTTGGACAATACTCTTTTATAAGTTATCAAATTTAAACTTTGTCCAGTTAAGCTAAACAGTTAAGCTAAGAATGCAAAGTTAGAGAATTTATAGGCAAAAAAAAAATGGATAATGCACCAGTAAAAGTGCATGGAAGGAAGTTATGCATTTTTAAACATTCTAGAAGGGCTGAAACTGTAATCCTATTATTTGTCTGTTATGTCTTTAAAAGGAAGGCAGCTTTACGCAGCTTTGAAATCCTAGTTGTTACCGTTGAATTAGTCAATTCTAAAATTTCCATAATTTTTTGTCCTGCCCCGGCTTACTGTCTGATATTAATGCCTGTTAATAAAGAGTGTAGAGGAAACTTTTAATGTTCTTTAACATGTTGTATACTCTTAATTAGAAAACAGCTGGAACTGTTAGTTAAAGTACTCAATATGGCACTTTATCTATAGGTATGTTAATATTTGGTCTTGGATATTATCTATTTCTTTTTCTACTGTTGTAAATTGAAATGCAATTAAATGCATATTTTTTTCAGAAATTACTAGAGCTTGAGTGTACAGTATTAATGTCTGTGTCTACTATTTGATTCAGTTGTTCACTATAACCAAATTAAGTCTAAACATGTTGCTTTTTGGTTCAAATATTGTTAACCGAATAAAATATGATTAATCAAAATTAATTACAAAGCCTCTAATTAATTTGATTATTTTTTTAATTGACTCCCACCCTGATATAAATATGAAGATAAGAAAGTAATATAAACAATATATTTTACAGCAATGTAATGTATTATTAATACAAAGTTAAAGAGACACAAACTAGAGATTTGAGTCAAAATAGGAGGGGGAGGTGTGGGTGGTTGTGGAGGTGGGGATGCAAGCACGTTGTGTGTGCATAAGTCCAATAAAGAGACATTAAGATCAGGCATGTGTTGTTATATTTGGGTGTGTGTGAAAACTTGTTTTTAATGTGCTAAATCTTTTTTTTTTAATGTTAAACACTTTGTAGTTTTTGTATGAAAGTGCCTTTATAAATAAAATTTGATTTAATTTGATTTGATTTGATTTGATTTGATTTGATTTGATTTGATTTGATAGTGTATGAGGTAGTGTTAGGGGGTAGGGGGGTGGGTGATGCACTCCACAGCTTTGGGGGAAAAGCTGTTCCTCAATAGATTCCCAATGGAAGGGGAACAAACAAGCATTGTTTAGGGTGAGTTCTGTCTGTGCTGATGAGCTTAGCTCATCTCTGTAGGCACCCAGTGTACACAGCTCCCAGGTCTGGGAGCGTTGCTCCTGTGATTCTCCAGGGCCTTACGATGACCCAGGCCAATTCCTTCTTGTCATGTCCTGTGCAGCTGGTGTACCATACAGAGACACACTGACAAATGATGCTCTCCACACTGCTCCTGTAAAATTTCACAAGGAACTTAGAGGAGAGACCAGCCTTCTGGACTTTCCTAAAGAAGAAAAGCCTTTGCTGGGCATTCCTCACCAGACAAAAGACGGTACTTGGGTCAGTTTCTTCAGTTGTAGCTGCTGCAGTGACTGTCCAGCAGCTGGAAAGATGGACATATAACACCACATCCAGCTCCGCTTCGGTCTTTTTTCTTTAGGAGTATTCCTTCTTTACTTTATGAAGCTATTTGAATATTTGGTCTGGCGTTTGTCTTCTTTTTACAAACTGTATTGAAACACTGTGTATTATAGCGCTTACGTGAACAGTGACAGGAAGCTTTGGCCTGGTTTCAGCTTTTAATTTTAAATTTTGTTTTTACTTTATTGAAACATTAGTAACACAGAAATCTGCCATTCAGGTGAATCCAGCTTTTACCTGCTGATGACATCACAGCTTGCGATTTTGAACCATCACTTTTTTTTGGTGCCCATAAAAACAAACCTTTTAATTTCAGAACCAGCTTTTCTTTTGGTGTGAACGTGTTGGCTGGTTCAAAATAAAATCTGGGAACCAGCACCATACTGGTACCCAGCTGGTGGCAAAGCCCCATCAGGGCTTCAAACACATTTTTGAGAAAGGTGCATTTGATTAAAAAGTAATTGTTACAAAACCCAAATTTGGGAAATCTTAACCTTCAATTTAACATTCTAAAAACTTAAACATACCTATAAAAGTGTTTTAAGTTTAGTTGTCTTATGTGATGTTTTGTTTTTAATTACTGCTGGAGAATAACTGCAACTTGACTAATAACGTAACAAAGTTGAACACAGTGCTACAATGTGTAGTTAGAGTATATATAAAGTAATATCTGTAATATTTTTTTTGCCTTTAAACTTTATTTAGTAATTACCTGAAACATTCACAGTAAGTCAGGAGCCAGTTTTCATCAAGTACGCACTGGTGGGGATGGCAACAGACACCTGTTTTCTGCTGCATCCAAACACCGGTATTCTCAATGGCTAAGTCACAGGAATGCGACCATACCAGCTCTCCTATGACCAGTGATTATTCTGGATGTACATCCAGAGCCAGGAACCAAATAAAACTGCGTTAACGTGCGTGTGATAACCAGTGTTGGGAGTAACGGGTTACTTGGTAACGAAATTACTTTACTGGACTACAGTAACGCGCTTTTCTGCGTTACTCGAGCCGTGTTTGTCTATGTGTAAAGTTTTCATCTGTTTTTGCGTGCATGCTGCTGCCTGTATGTGTGCTTGCCATAGAAATCCGTTTGTGTGACGTAGCTGACTGTGCTCCAACTAAGAAGAATAAAAAATGAAGTTGATGACAAAGATACGGGCTTTTGGTCAGTGCCACTATTCGCATTATTTTCAGTTCAGTCCAGTTTTAGTCCAAACTTGTGGCGAAACATCCTGCTCACCGGTCAGTGGAAGGAGTCCTTCAGCAGCCGACCTCTCCTAAACAAGCTAAGCTTTTTTCAACATTTCCTGGAGCGCAGCAGCCGGCAACACAGACAGAAATTAACCAGCTAGTTGCAGGAGACATGCGCCCCCTGTCGATCGTTGAATCGCCCAGGTTTAGAAAAATACTAGATAAAATGATTATGAGACAAGTGTGTCCTTTTCTTCCCACAGGCAGCCATGTTTTGATTACAATATACAGTAAACACTATGCAGACAGGCAGTGATGATTGTCCATGTGTACACGGTGAATTATGGCCAAGTAAAGTAATAAGTAGTGGCGTTAATGTTCAAATGCAGTAACGAGTAAAGTAATTTCATTACAATTAACAGAAGTAATTAGTAACTAGTAACAAATTACTTTTTTAGAGTAACTACCCCAACACTGGTGATAACACATTAATCTGCTCAGACCTATTTTTAATATAGTCTACAGCATGTTACAGGAAAGTATTTTTAACTTTTTAAATATTGTCTACAGTCTACATTAGGCATTAATATCTGACTGTAATCCAGGGCGGATCAGCCAGTAGCAGAATAATTTTCAGTCTGGGTGCAGAGGTGAACTGCTCTGACTGCAGCTGGAAAGAATGGTGATGTGAGATCCTGTGAGTACTTCATGACAGGACACTTACAGGTCTTGCACATGCACATGGTATTTTGAGTTCTGCCTATGAAATCCACCTTCAACTCGTCTTTGTGCCATTTGTCTCTACCTCTCTTTCACTCCCCTCGAAGAGTTAAGGCAGGAGGCTGATGTGATGATTACTTTTCAGTCAATGGCTGATCGCTGGATGACAGTGCGGTCACATTCGGTTAACCTAATGTCCTGTAAAATTCTATTAATGCTCAACCACAATGCTCATTTTCTCTATTCATTTATTTTATTTTGCTGCTCTCCATCTCATTTCTTTTGTTCTCCAATTGCTCTTTGTGCTCAGTTCCTTGGGTTTGCTTTAATGCATGGGCCAATATAATCTGATGCTCCTCAAAGCAGTATTCGGACGTACATCATATGAAGTGAAGTCCCTGTGAAAAGAGCTCATTTAAATTCGATGATCTATAGTACTAAATTAAAAGGGGCTGATACTATCAGTGTGTCTTTTTTCTGTTTTTATGGGCTATTATCAACTGCTTTAGCAAGATGGACATGGAAAAATAATCAAAACAGAATCATGACCAGAAGATGGTACGCAATGCAATTCCCCAAAACTAATTATATTTTCAATCACATCTTTCATATAAAGAAAACCATTTAATTTAATATCCTTATTTATTTAAAGTATGCCCAGCATAGCATTTGAAATTATTTTCTTGGTAGCACAGAAGGCCATGACCCAATTCTATTTCTAGCAAAACAGAAATGAGATGTTTCAGTGCATGTATGTTTGTGTTCTTTGCATACATGGAAAAAAGTTGTTATTGTTTTTTTTGTCAACAAGTAGAGATACATACACAGAAGCAAACAAAATCCTGGTTGGATGTCAACTGTTTGATTAATGTTTTTGTTTGTTTTGTTTAGTTTTTGTTACATTATTTAGACCACATCTTTATCTCTTTTGTAGTTTTCAGCACACTGTGTTTTTTAAGTTGGTATCTTACTGACAGTCCAAAGGACAAGTTGCAAACCGTTTATAGTGTTTTTGTTTTGCCTGTACCTATTTGTATGCATGTGCACTGATCTTTGATTTTCTTCAGGCATATGCCCTTTAATGGATGCAAACACACAATTAGAATTTAGCTTTTTTCCACAAGTCTATTTCTTGTACACATGTAAACACACAGGAAATCATGCCTGCAGTCTGAACGTCCACACTGTGTGATTATGTACTAAAGGATTTGACACCATAGTGTTTGTGATTAATTATTTCTAAGTCTACAGCCTGGTAATTCTTTCTTTTAGATGTGGAGTTCTATAAAAGTCAAGCATGTAATTCTTTTATTTTATGCTCTTTCTTTCTGATATATTTCTGGTTACTTGGACAGACTCATGAGGGTTAATGGCTCTAGATTTACC
>JBAMHW010000024.1:13199053-13211677 GCA_037177495.1 Rhadinocentrus ornatus | reverse complement strand
GTGACAAGTAGTGTAAAGCGCTTTGAGCGGTCAAGCTGACTGGAAAAGCGCTATATAAGTACAAGTCCATTTCCATGTGTAGCTGAGGAGATTCATGTGGGGAAAAGTCTTCTTCCTTAAATACCGCTCTGTGGTGTAAGTGCTTTATGAATCTCGCTTTGCATCTTGCCAGTGAGCTGAGCTGCTGTCTGTCAATTATTTATGCCTGTGTATCCTGACCCGCCCACTCTCCCCTCACTAATTACCCCAACCCTTGCAGTTTCAGGCATTTTTCAAATTTGGCAGTGGATGGAGTTATGCAAAAAGAAGAGTGTGTAGTTACACTTTAAAATTTTACAATCATTTGATTAGTTTTTCTTTAATTTTCTATCATTATTATTATCATAATGAAACACAGTATAAAGATTATTATCAACTAAAATATTTTTTTTTTTTACTGGCTGAACCAAAAGAATTAAATTGAAGCTTTTTTGAATTTGTAAACAATATAAAATAACAACATCAGCAATGTAACAACATAATAAAATAATTCTGCTATTCCCTTTTTATCGTAACAAATTGCAAATTGTCTTAATAAAAGTAAAACCTACTATTGGCTGGCTCTCATTCACATTCTTTGGCTTTTTGTCCTCAAAGCACTTCTCATCACGCTGGTATCGATCAATGCCGATACTAGTTTTGGTATCGCTAATATTGATGTTTAGATTGATTTGTCCAGCCTTACCCGAAGGGCAAAAGGTTTTTAACCACTATGGCTACAATGTATAGGCTGCAGTTTGTTTGCTGGAACGAGATTGGCATCTATTCATATTCAATAAGGAATAAATGTCACTGGGTTGCATGAAGAAATTGAGTGGACATTCAATCAGTATAAAGCAATGCAAAGGCGAATACAGACATGTCAATCTAAACTTGGGCCAAACCTTGTTAATGCTACAGTAATAGACTTAGCTCCTTAAATATCATAACTAACTGAATTCAATCAGACCTATGATGCATCAATATTAATCAAGATCACAAATACTTTATTGTCCTTATGTGTTCAGACATAACGATTTCCCCTTGTTGGTTGAACCTGTCAAATTAATGCTAGCCAAAAAGAAGTAACACATACATAGAAATGCACACTTGAGACATGTAATTGTGCACATGTGGCTGTGTTGCTGCTACTCTCTACAGAACTTGATTTCCCAGCTGAACCATGCAGCATTTCAAAGCAACCGATATGAATATGTGATGAGTGTGTGCATGCTCACTTTTGGAAGCTGAGATGAGCGAACTGGGAGCATTAGCCTTGCTTCTCACCCCCTTCTTCATCCTCATTCAAAACTCTCACATGACACACAAAAGGCATATACTGATTCTTAACCAATTACTGTTTCCCCCATGCCTTCTAACATACACATTTTATTTTTGTTTTATTCTGACAGTTTGTTTCTTGGTCTTTCTCAGGCAAACCAGAATCCTATGCAGAATATTTCAGCTTAAACAGAACCACAGCAGAGCTCCTGTTACTTAAGCCCATTGACAGAGAACTGTACCGAAGATTTGATCTGGTTATCAAGGTAAGTAAAACTGCAGCTGCTTGAGATACTTTGTATACAAACCCTTAATTATCCACCACATGGGCTTTGGTTTGAAAGAAAAAAAAAGAAAAAAAAAGTTTCCTGCTCGGTTTTACTTATTGGGGATTAAAAGTAGTCTGTCTAAAGCTTTTAAGTGTTGGTAACTGTAAATTCACATCTGGATCCACTCTGATGAGAGTGAAAATGCATTTTCCTCACCTTAGGATACATTCTGTGAATTTAAAGTTGTAGTTGCATCTTTTCATCAGATAATATAATAACGTTTGAATCGATAAATAATTACAGAATGGTAGAACTAAAGAATTATCTAAATAAGGTGCAAAAAAACAGAAAACAATATAACAGAAACCAATCTGTCGAAAGCAGCACCCACATCAATCAGGACTTGACCAGATGGAAGACACTGAATGAAATGCTCATGACAGTCAGATTGGAGTTTTTCAAATTGCATTTAAACTCTGAGACTCTAAGAACAGGTGCAAAACAATTCTCTGACCTTTGGAGTCATAGATCAGAGAATTGGCCGGCTGTAGGAGGAAGAGCAGTTGGCTCCCAATGTGTCTATTGGAGTTTGAATGTGTGTGGTAGAACAAAGCAGAGTCCTAAATGACTTTAGGAGTGAGTCCCACAGTTTGCTTGTCAATACTCTTTGAAGATGGCCCACAAGTGTATAATACTGTATGTTTAAATATATTTTTACTAACTTAGGTTAAGACTTTTTGAATTTTTTTAAATTTCCAGCACACAAAAAAAAAAAAAAAACGTTATGAAAGGAAAGCTCAATTTTTCATGGTAACATTTAATAGTAAATATGCTATGTAAGCCTTTACACAGGATCTTAAGGTTATTGAACTGTCAAAGTTACAAGCAATGATGAATTATGGTTTATAGTAGTAAAAGAATAGCAGCTTCCTGTCTCGAAAACTCATGTTAACCTATCCATCCACCCACAACTACCCACAAATAAATTTAAGAAACGTTATCACTTCACCTTTTACTTTGCTTTTATCAGAATTACTACAACTACTATAAATAATGATCAAGAGAGCCAGGCGCTCTCAATGGCTGAGATGCAAGGAACAACATGACGTGAATGGCACCTCTCAGTGCATGATCAATAATGGCGGCATCCTGCTGCTAGACTGCAGAGCCAAACTCCAAACATTTCCCTCTTTACAAACTTTAACATCATCACTTGCCAAAATTTCCTCCTTATCAAAATTCATGACCATACCAAAAAACCTTCAGATGACCCAGACAGTCTGGATCAATTAATTGACAACTGCTTTGACAAAATATGGAACTTGAAAAAGAAAGAAACACCTGCCTCCAAACTGGATAAACAGTTATGCCAGACCTCTCCGAAAAATAAGCTCCACAGAGGTAAGCAACATCCTCATATCCATTAAATAGAAACTTTCCACACTTAACAGAATAGCTCTCATTGAAGTTCTCCACAAAATTTCAGTAACTTCGCCACAGCCTGGAATTCAGCCAACTGCAAATAGACACTTTCATTCACTACGTTAAAACACTCGCCAGCCAGCTCACGTCCATATCCATATCGAAAAGAAGATAATGAAAGAAACCATCCTGGAGTTACAGGCTCACAGCATGAGAGACTTTAATTTTTACTGGCATTCCAAAACAATCTGCAGACGACCCGGAAAAAACAGTAAAGGACTTCATGACAAAACACCTCAAAACACCCGCTGACACCATCAAGAATACCACTTTCCACTGTGTACATCACTTTGTTCCAGGGAATACCAATAACAGTCGTCCACGCCCAATCATTGCCAAACTCAAGCATTACAAACAGAAAATACAGGTTCAACCACAGGGTAGGCAGCTTATAGGAACGGACTTTGTACTTTGGTATGATCAAATCCCAAAAGAAATAATGCAGAGATGGAATCAACGTTAACCCATTAGGAAAAAGATGATGAAAGAAGGAAAGAAAGCAGTGTTCTCAATTGATAAATTATACATAGACAGATACACAAAGGTAAATAGATAATCCCAATGGCTTTTCTAAACACTTACTCCTCCTCTGTTTACTTCCTTACATCCTGATACCTGACTGCATATTTGACTCTATCCAACATTTATTTGAGCTCACATTCATTTATCATGTGCATCAAGGAATTGAATACTGCATCATGCATCCATCTCTAACATTAAAGACTCAGCAGGGAAGCCGACCCAGATACCCAAAGAGATTAATAACATTTTTGAAGACTTCTATGCAAACTTATGCTCATCCAGGAAAACAAACTAAGAAAACAAATGTTTTTATAAACATTTCAAAACAATATCAACCTGCCACAGCTAAATGAAAATAAAGTCAACATTATGGACTCGCCAATAACAGATAAAGAATGTCACGCTTCTCTCAAATTCATGTCCAGTAATAAAGCACCAGGTACTGATTGTTTTCCTGCTGAGTTCTATAAACATTTTTGCTCCATTTTAGCATCATCATTCAGTAGAGTCAAATCTAAAATACAACATTATTCCAAAATACCAAAAAATATGAATAAAGCTACCATCTTATTAATTTTAAAATTCAACAATGATCTGACATTAACAATTATCGTCCCATATCTATTTAATATAAATTATCACTAAGACACTTGCTCATAGGGTTGAAAACGTAATTTCATCAACCATTAAGACTGGTTTCACTAAAGGCAGGCACTCATCCAACAACACGCAGACTTCTTAACCTAATAGACTACACAATATCACAAAATAGATGCAAAAAGGAATTTATCAGAAGAAAACGGGTAATTTCTCATATCCACATTACAAAAGTTTGGCTTTGGGAAATCATTCATTAACTGGATAAGGATTTTATACACCTCACCAATCACCAATGGACTCTAATATCAGCGTTTCACACTGCACAGGGGGCAAAGGAAGAATGCCCACTCTCCCCCTTTCTGTTCACAATCTTCATTGAAGTATTAGCTACATCATTCTAATATCAAGGGAATCAGACATTTAAAATAGCACTGTTAAAAGGAGCCTTTTTTTTGCCAATAATATATTACTTTTCTTATAAAATCCACTATCTTCATAACAAGAAACTATTGAATTCATCAACAACTTTTCCAATATCTCTGATTACTTTATAAACTGTCATTATTTTTTTATTCTTCCACTGCACAGTAACAGCTGGGATGTGACAGCACAAAGACCACCCATTCGCTTCTGCACAACTCATGTTACCTATTTGGGAATCAATAGGCTGTCAAAATTATTCCGCCTCATTTATGCTCTACTTCTCAAAACAATAACTGATAATCTTCTCCGATGGATGAACTAACCTTTTTCCCACATGGGCAGAATTGCAACAGTCAAAATGAAATACTACCTAAGATCAATTATTTATTTAGAATGATTCACACTCAACCCACTGCTTCCTGGTTCAAATCTTTACACTGTATGATCACTAAGTTTTACTGGAAAAATACAACGTCCAGAATTAAATTGAGTACACCACAAAAACTTCACAAACAAGGAGGACTAGCTGCACCAAACTTCTATCTTCACTTTATAGCAAATCAACTATAATACATACCTAAATGGACCAGTACAGAACAATAATAAAAAATTTACAGCTGGCCAATAACAGAAGATTTACAGCAAAGTTGTGCAATTATTTTTCTCTTCCTTTTAGGCAGAGCAGGACAATGGCCACCCTCTGCCAGCTTTTGCCAACCTCCAAATCGAAGTTCTGGATAAAAACAACCAGGCACCCTACTTCCTGAACAGCAGTTACCATGGATACATTAGTGAGGCATCACCAGTAGGAACAACTATAGCGACCAGCATCAGCCTGTCTGCACCACTGACCATCATAGCTCTGGATAACGATGTAGAGGAGGTGAGGATAAGCACATGCAGAGCAGTACATTAAGACTTTGTTGCACATTTTTATATTGTTTGCCGTCATGCTGGGTTGGATCACATTACACCAGTTTTAAAATGGCTGCATTGATTCCCCATTTAGGATTGATTTTGAGGTTCTTTTAGTTGTTTATAAATGTCTTAATCATCTTGGACCATCTTATTTATCTGACTTAATTTTAAATTATGAGCCCTCACTGAGCCTGAGGTCCTCTGGTACCAGCCTCTTAGTTGTTCCAAGAGTAAGGACCAAACGATACGACAAGGCATCTTTCCATTTTTACAGCCTGGTCTGTGGAACAACCTGCCAGAGAACCTCAGGGCTGCAGATGTTTTAAAAAATGAGGCTTTAGACCTATCGTTTTAGCTTAGCTTTTAACAGAATTTTATTTGATCTTAATTATTTTACTACATTATTTTATTAAGTTCTTTGTGTATTTTTTTTTATTTCTGCTTTTAGTTGTTCTTATTGCTTCTTAAGGTTATTCAATCTTTGTTTGAACTCCAATGCTTTCCTCATGGGGATCCTTCACACTGGGGGTTTTTCTTGCTTGCTCTGGGGTTTGCTGCCACGGTGATCGCCCTTGTCTGGTTGGCTGGGGTCCTGCACCGCAGCCTTTTGTCTGTGGTGTGGATCCCAGCCCTAATCTGGGTGGTTGCTATTTTAGTATTTTATACTTACATTCAATGATTAAGTAGTCATGTTTGTGCAGAATGGGGGGGTTTGTGCGTGTAACTGTATGTGAAAGAGACTATAATGAGTATTTTTAGTTTATTTTTAATTGACATGTTATATATTTTGGTGTGTAAAGTCTTGTTTTATTTTTTATATGCATGAATTGTTTTTTTTAACCTTGAAGTATGCTTTTTAGTAATATAAAAACCTTAAACAGATTACTTTTTACATTTTAGTCTTTATTAGTATGCCCATCTATGCTTATATGTCTGATGAATCACTATTTTTTATCTTTTTGCATGTGGTCTTTTTGTTTAAGGTAACACCCAATAAGATGCCTGTAGGTATCAGCTGAGTTTCTGTGTTAACCTTTTGCTGAGCTTTCTTCTTATTCAACTGGTTGAACAGTCCTACTGATGGCTGTAACAACAGACAAGTACTTGTGGGACCACTAACATTTAATACCACCAAATGTTCATCCATTTTGCTGTCATAGTACTCATTTTTCTGCTGACAGGCTTGTTAAACTCTTTATTTACTCATGCTACAAATACAGTTTGCAATGATAATATTGTCAGCTTTTCATTAAATCATGATAGATATTAATATACAGACAAAAGAGTGGTTCTTAACCACCGCCGGAGGAAACCCAATCCTCTCCTCTCTAACCAGAGGTTACAGACTTCAATTTACCTCTTCTACACTATGTTTTACAGTCGCAGGATCATAAGAGAAAGTTCGTACTTGTCAAGACTGGCGTAATGTTAAAAAGGGCTTAAGGGCTGAAGACAGCATCCAAGGGCATGCCCCTATGATGACATACCTCATTTAAGTTTAAGAGAACCTAAAGCTTCACACTTAACAATTAACAAGTAATTAACTACACTTATTGAACAAACCTGCAGAAGTAAACACCCTGGTTAATATCTGGTTAATCATGTGTTGTGTAAATACACACATATATGCCTAAAATTAAATCAAACCATTGTTTGTACAATGGTGGCTGCATTTAAACACACCATAGAGAAATTAAGTATTGCTCATCCAAGGGTCCATTTTATCCTGCTTTTTGCTCCACTGAACCTCAACTTTGTGCCTTGCTTGCAGTGTTTGAAGTGCCCTATCTAATGTTCCTGTGAATCTGGTAGTAAAACCGTTTCCCTCTTAAATTATCTCTTGCAACATTGTTATCACCGATGCACTCCCAAGAGCTCAGTTTATTTAAAATGTAGCACCAGCATTTTGACAAAAACAAGCTTTGGTTCATTGCTTTCTGAAAGCAGGGAGTGGGCTTAAGAAGGAATAATGTGCATTTGTTGCAACTGAAATAAATGGAGTTATTTTTAATGTTGTTAACCCTGGTCTTTCCTGCAGCATTAAGCATCGACAATCATGATTAGTCCTAATAGGTTTTATGCGCCGTCCATCACTTTTATGTATGTTTGTGTATGCAAATGTGTGTGTCTGTGTTCTTTTTCTGTTTGTGTGTGTTTGTGTGTGCTTGTGCTTATTTATGACTCAATATCCACACCAGCTACATCGACAATATTATCAGCCCCTCTTCCCTGCTGAGCTAGCCTTATCTGGAATGAAAAGAGCTCTCTCCCACACATACATAGACACACACCACACACAGAAAAGATGTGTAGGTAATGTAAGAGGAGGTCTTGTATGAGGATTGCCGCTCCATCAAGAATACCCCAACACACACATTGATGGGTACCTTTTCTGAGAGGTTTTTTTTTTTTTTTTTTTTTGTAAAAAAAGGGAGTTAAGAATTTTGTTTCTAATAAAGAAATTTACGTCTCCTTTTCCCTCCCTTGTTCTGCTTATGAATTATGGATGTTCCTTTTACACAAATGGCTATCACTGTTTATTTATTCATTTATTTTTATTAATTCTGTTTAATCTTTTTTTTTTTTTTTTTTTTTAATAGTTTTACCAAGCAAACATCAGATTCAAATGTGTTGTGATCATCATTGTGTGATTAGGACGCTGACAATTGTCGAAATTATTTCTCTATGCCTCTACATGTCTTCTTGTCTTCAACAGACCAGAGACCCTCATCTCCAATTCTTACTGGACAGTTATTCTAATGTTTTCTCTGTATCTGCGACTGGAATCAGAAGATATCTAACCCTGGTTCAGCCTGTTGACAGAGAGACACAAGACTCCTACACATTCACGGTACTGTAAAGTTTTGATATTAGTGGGCAGTATCATTTTCAGGAAAAGTGTTCGCATGCAGGGAAGATGAGAAATAAGAATCTGAATATGCTTAATACCTGCAATCTCAAAGAGAGCTTTATCTGAGGTGGATGTAAAAATTGGGAATGTACTTAAATGAAAGGAGGGGAAAACTGCTAGGATTGAGGAAGAGAAATTGTGGATTTTCACCCAAACCATCCATCCAGCTGTTAAAGCCAGAGAAGCAAGAACAAGTGGGGTGTTGAGGGGAGGGGGGATGGTGTGAGTTAAAATAAAGTACTAAATAGAAATCTGAAAGCACAAGGTTACAGAGAACACTATTATTGGACTTACAGTAGAAGTAGGAGTGAAAATGGAAAAAAAATTAGGAAACTTGACAAAATAAAAACATTGAATAATTTTACATTATATCTCAGACCTTTTAAAAATTCACAGTGTATAATTTAACATGTTTCATTTTTTTAAATTGGTTCATACATACTTCGACACTGCAAACAATTTAGAATGACAAGCGTGGCTTTTGTTGGTAATTGAATTCTCAGAAAATTAAGTCAATAAATAAAATCCTCTGGGTCAGACTGGTCTCAGGAAATGATGCTTAGAAAATCTCAAACGTTTTCTACATAGCCCCCCCTTTTAGAGGAAAAACAGTCCCAGGCCCCCTGCCCCTATAAAACATGCACATATATTAACATTTAAAATATATATTAACAAACACACACACAAAAAATTAAAGAATCAAAATATCTAGGGTGTGGGTAGGTCATGTATGAGAATAGTGAGTGCTTTCTCCTTTTTTTCTCTTTTTTTAAGGATCATTGGGCTCTAGTTTCCTTTATTTTTTAATACTAGCTGGACAGGAAAGGTGGGGCGGAAAAAACGAGGAATGACCTGCAGCAAAGGGCTTCAGGCTTGGCCGGCTGCATAGCTGGAGATTTAATTCATTGAGCTTTTCAGCTTCGTGGCTGAGATGGTCCAATGTAATATTATTCATACGTAATATCTTATAGTTAAGGGCTAATGTCTTATTTATTTTCTGCTTGTGGTCACCAAGCAGGTTTTCATCATCCATCATAAAAGTCATCTTAACAATCTCGATGTGATGTCTTAAAAATCAGTTGTTTTTTTTATCTGCTGGGCTTCGTACTGTCTGCTGGCAGAGTTTAGACATGAAAATGCCTTAACAAATTTACTGTAAAACCAAGAACAAGACATCAGCCATCTTTAATCCCACCTATCTGTTTCTCCATCTATCTCTTTCCGTCTTGTGTCTCTCTGTCCTGTCACCATGGAAGCGGTTTGGTGTTTGTAGCCCAAAAAGAGTTCAAGTAGTCCCTCTGCAACATTTTCCCAATCCCATCTGCCCAAAGATTTTTGTTTTTATTTTTTCATTTTGTGTTTGATAATCAACTTCATTTGAAATCACAAAAGCAAATGTGCTCTGATAGAGATTTCACAGCTTTTTTTAGTGTGTTCTGCAACACGGATAGCAGCGTTGTCAGGTTCTAATATTTGCTTAACAGGTTTTTCTGTTGGGCAGGAGGTGTACATTTCCTCCTTTGACTGGTCAGCAGGCTGTGCATATTGGGAAAAACAAAAAATAGAAAAACACACTTTATCTTTCTCATCACTGATGTGTGTCCTCAGCAGAAACTCCTTCAACATTTTCTGCAGCAGTTATTCTTACCATGACAAATGAGAATATAAGTCACATTAAAACCGCATTCACTCAGGGACAAAACTGCTGCAGAAATCTCCAGCTACTCTAATGGCAAATCATTTATTGATCGAAAAATAATGCATTCCAAAATAGAAACATTGTATTTCATGACACAAGGTATGGGTCGTGTCAGTACTGTCTTGGTGTGGCAGGGCATTGAGAAGCCCTAGTTTAGATTTATAAAGATTAGAATAGAGTGAATCTAATGTTTCACTGGTGTCTATATCAGAAACATCTTTAGTTTTGATTACAACAATAGTAGCTCCTTTTAATACAGAAAAACAATGAATAATCACAGAAGATGTTAATTGTTGGGTTTATAATTAAATTGTCATGCAAAGTCTCCAAAAAGACAGTGCATGTTGGAGTTTGATTGTAAAACTATATGATGAATTAAAAAACAATATACATACTTCATTAATTCCAGAAAGAAATTCTAATTAAAATGTTTTAATTATAGCTCCAGCAGCAGAAGACCACACCAAGTGCCTCTTCTGTCAACTAAAAACCGAAAACTGAGACTACAATTTGCACAGGCTCAGATTGGAAAAACTTTGCTTCGTCTGATGAGTCTCAATTTCAGCTGTCAGAACAGTCAGATGGTAGAGTCAGAATTTGGCATACATTAAAGCATGGATCAATCCTGCCTTGTATCAACAGTTCAGCCTCGTTCAGGCAGTAAAGTGGGTCGTCCAATAACCGAAAGGTTTGGCGGTTTGAATCCTGCTTCATCCCAGTCAGTCTGTCGTCGTGCCCTTGGGTCAGACACTTCACATCGGCATCGTTGGTGTATGAACAATTTCAGCTGAGCATTGTTAAAACATCACAGCCTATCTAAGTGTTGCTGACCATGTTCATCCCTTTATGACCAGTAAACTCATCTTGTGGCTACTTCCAGCAAGACAATGCACCATGTCACAAAGGTCAAATCATCTCAAATTGGATTCTTAAACATGACAATGTGTTCCCTGTACTCGACCGTTGAAGATGGCGCCGAGGATGGCTGCTGCATCTCATGCGCTCTCTCCTAACGTTATTTATTCCTTATTTATTCTTCGTATTATTCATTCTTTTCTTAGTTATGCAACCTGCTAAAGTGAACCCTATCATACAGTATGATAGAGACAAATTACGATGCATCAGTGATGGGAAAACTTTTTTATCGCCACCACCACCAGCTTACAATGGGGAATCTCCATGGCGACGCCTGTCTGTTGTTGTACCTGAGTGGTGGAAGCGGCGAAGGAAAAGAGGATCACGAGTCGAAGTCTATGTCCGGCTGAAGAAAAGTGGGAATTGGCCTCCTCTACTGAGTATTCTTCTGGCAAATGTTCAGTCATTGGACAACGGGAGATTAACATCTGTAATGTTTTTGATTTAACGGAAACTTGGCTCGACCCCTTCGATTCCGGACTACGCCCTTGTTCCCGAGGGACTCTCCGTTTATTGGTTGGACCGGACTATACATTCAGGAAAGAGCAAGGGAGGTGGTGTCTGTTTCATGGTGAACAACAAGTGATGCTCGATGTGGAAATAATTTCTACGGGCTGTATTCCAGACCTGGATCATCTCATGATCAGATGCCAGCCTTATTATTTTCCGCGTGAGTTCACGTCGGTTGTCATGACAGTAGTGTATGTTCCGCCACATGCTGATACCAATGAGGCCATGGAAGAACTGTTTGAAGTCATCAACAGGTCAGAGACTTCATGGCCGGAGGCTGCGTTTATTGTACCCGGGGATTTGAACGGCGCCAACCTGAGGAAACACCTGCCGAGACACCACCAAATCAGCTGTTCTATTAGTGGCAATAACACACTTGATCATGCTTACACCCCTTACGCAAACACGTATAAGGCCCTCCCTCGCTCTCCTTTTGGGGAATCTGATCACGTCTCAGTTCTGCTGCTGCCTTCCTATAGACAGAAATGGAAGTGTCACGGGCCAGTGACCATTCAGCAGTGGTCCGTCCAATCAGACTCGGCTCTGCACGACTGCAGAAAAAAGGATAAACACACATAAGGCTACTGGATCTGATGGCATCCCCGGCAGAGCTCTCAAGGTGTGTGCAGACCAGCTGGCAGATGTCTTTTCAGACATTTTTAATATGTCACTGCTCCAGTCTGTAGTCCCCACATGCTTCAAGAAGACCATCATTGTCCCTGTCCCCATGAGAACCAAAATCCTTTGCCTGAATGACTACCGCCCAGAATTTCTCACTTCCATCATCATGAAGTGCTTTGAGCGGTTAGTCAAATCATTTATCACTTCCTCCATTCCAGACTTATTGGACCCACTTCAGTTTGCCTACAGGCCCAATAGCTCAACTGAAGATGGCATCGCCTTCACCCTCCACACTGCGCTTTCCCATCTGGACCAGAGGGGCACATATGTGAGAATGCTGTTTACTGACTACAGCTCAGCTTGTGCCCTCCAAACTCCTCACCAAGCTCAGAGACCTTGGGCTCAACAGCGCCCTCTGTGACTGGATCCTGAACTTCTTGACAGGCAGACCACAG
>JBAMHW010000024.1:13154883-13168916 GCA_037177495.1 Rhadinocentrus ornatus | reverse complement strand
GTGGTCCCAGCTCTTTTCAGGTCATTGACCAGCTCCTCCCGTGTAGTTCTGGGCTGTTTCCTCACCTTTCTTAGGATGGTTATCAATTTTGACGCGGACCAGGAATTCCCTCATAGTATGTGTTTATATCCATCTTTAAACTGCAGACTCTATTTAGATTTCGTTTTTGGAAAGAAGCATCTATTACTGTACAGAATTGTGTCATGTTTTAAATAAAACACAACATAAAAGCCATAATATCTTAGATAATTTTGACCTAACTTAAAAATGGTGTGAACTTTCTGGAACTGTTAGAATTTACAATATAACCATGTTTCACCATTGCAACCAATGAACACTCTTAATAGCAATATCATGAGATATCCTACGTATCCTT
The DNA here is from genome assembly GCA_037177495.1 of Rhadinocentrus ornatus. Taxonomy (NCBI): domain Eukaryota; kingdom Metazoa; phylum Chordata; class Actinopteri; order Atheriniformes; family Melanotaeniidae; genus Rhadinocentrus; species Rhadinocentrus ornatus. The sequence goes on along the minus strand of JBAMHW010000024.1, from coordinate 13,168,540 downwards.
TTTTCAAAGATTTTCTTGGCTCTTGTGGCCATTATTGTACAGTTAGTGGACAGAAAGGGGATTGGAGAGAGAGAGAGAGAGAGAGAGAGAGAGTTAGACATGAAGGAAAAGGCTATCTTGTGCCCCCCCCCACAGTGAGGCAAAAAAGTATTTAGTCAGCCACCAATTGTGCAAGTTCTCCCACTTAAAAAGATGAGAGAGGCTTGTAATTTTCATCATAGGTGTACCTCAACTATGAGAGACAAATGAGGGAAAAAAATCCAGAAAATCACATTGTTTGATTTTTATTGAATTAATTGGTAAATTATGGTGGAAAATAAGTATTTGGTCAATAAAAAAAGTTCATCTCAATACTTTGTTATAAAGCCTTTGTTGGCAATGACAGAAATCAAACATTTTCTATAAGTCTTCACAAGGTTTTCACACACTGTTGCTGGTATTTTGGCCCATTCCTCCATGCAGATCTCCTCTAGAGCGGTGATGTTTGGGGGCTGTCGCTGGGCAGCACAGACTTTAAACTCCCTCCAAAGATTTTCTATGGGATTGAGATCTGGAGACTGGCTAGGCCACTCCGGGACCTTGAAATACTTTTTACGAAGCCACTCCTTCGTTGCCCGGTAGGTGTGTTTGGGATCATTGTCATGCTGAAAGACCCAGCCACATTTCATCTTTAATGCCCTTGCTGATGGAAGGACGTTTTTACTCCCAAAAAAAAAAAAACGATACATGGCCCTATTCATTCTCTCCTTTACATGGATCAGTCGTCCTGGTCCCTTTGCAGAAAAACAACCCCAAAGCATGATGTTTCCACCCCCATGCTTCACAGTAGGTATGGTGTCTTTGGATGCAACTCAACATTCTTTCTCCTCCAAACACGACAGAAGACTAACCGTGCTGGACGGGAGACAGGGTGGATACCATCAGGCTGTGAGCCGAGAAGGATTCCCCTTGTTATGAGAAACTCTGGTTGTTGTTTTTTTTGCTTTGGATGGTCTAAACTGTCAGAGTGATTAGATGAATTGGATGACGAGCTCAGCCCAGCTATTCTGAGGGCAGTTGGAAATGTGATGTGGCCAGCCGTGGGACCTTCCCAGAAGACCCTGGATCGTCTCAACATTCACTTGAGTACAGATAATCACTATTTATCTACACGGGTAACAACTATAGTGGTAAATGGTAAAGGTTGTGAACACAGGTATGCACACAGAACTGGAATTATTAACAGATTGCGCTCCATTCCAGGTGACTGATTTCATTATTTTCTTTTTTTCCTATTACTTTATTTTTTTATTTTTTTATATTTTATTGGCAACTTACTTTGTTTATTGTAATGTCAAACAGAGCTGTTAAAACAAAAGCATTTATATTTATTTATTTATTTTTTGTTGTTGTTGTTAATGTTAAAAGCATAAAAGTGCTTACTGTTCCAACCAACACCCACTCCCTTGTGAGTGTATGTTAGGTGTAACTCCTATAGGACCTAGAGCAATGTGAGTATCTCCACCAAGAGGTAGGACAGAGGATCTCCACCAAGAGGTAGGACAGAGGTGCTACAGTTTCATTTGACCATATGACGTACTCCCAGTCCTCTTCTGGATCATCCAAATGCTCTCTAGCAAACTTCAGACAGGCCTGGACATGTACTGGCTTAAGCAGGGGGACACGTTCCTGGCGAGGTAGTGTGTTACTGATGTAGGTTGTAGGTTATCAGGTTATCAACTTTGCTACTTTGGTCCCAGCTTACTGCAGGTCATTCACTAGGTCCCCCCGTGTGGTTCTGGGATTTTTTTCTCACCGTTCTCGTGATCACCCACGGGCTGAGATCTAGCAGGGAGCCTCAGATCGAGGGAGATAATCAGTGGTCTTGTATGTCTTCCATTTTCTAATAATTGCTCCCACAGTTGATTTATTCACATCAAGCTGCTTAACTATTGCAGATTCAGTCTTCTGCAAGTCTACAGTTTGGTTTCTGGTGTCCTTTGACACCTTTTTCTGGTCTTGGCCATAGTGGACTTTGGAGTCTGACTGTTTGAGGTTGTGGACAGGTGTATTTTAGACTGATAATGAGATCAAACAGGTGCCATTAATACAGGTAACGGGTGGAGGACAGAGGAGCCTCTTAAGAAAGAAGTTATAGGTCTGTGAGAGCACAAACCTCAAAATTCTTATTTTCCATCATAATTTGCAAATAAATTCATTAAAAATCAGACAATGTGATTTTCTGGATTTTTTTTTCCTCATTTTGTCTCTCATAGTCGAGATATAGCTATGATGAAAATTACAGGCCTCTCATCTTTTTAAGTGAGAGAACTTGCACAATTGGTAACTGACTAAACACTTTTTTGCCCCACTGTAGATACAGATCAAATATTACCCGAAACAGTCTCAAAGTTAAAAGATTTGTAGCACCAATACAAAAATGAATAATTATGAAATTGTTTATTTTTATGTGTTTTTTATGTCATTTTAGGAAAAGTCATCAAATTTCAGGCCAAAAGAATGATATTTATGGTAAATCTACTGCTTTCAAATGTCAAAATGGGTCATGTAAAGGTTAATTCTTACTTGGTAGCGCATCCTTGTAAACATCATATTGCTATCAAAATAAAATAAAATGGTCATGATTTTTCCTGACTCATGAACCACCAAACCCTAATACCTTGACTTATCCCTCAAACAACCATTTTAAAGTTGCGTCAGAAAATTGGAACTTTTAAAATGTCCTCACAGTCTCTCAAGGACTAAAAGACAACTTAGTCCTCACAATGTAAGACATTAAGAAACGTGCACACACAGTTTTCTAAGTGTAAATTTCTTTGGGGGCTTATGTATGGTAAATTAGCTCTGTAAGCAAAGCCAGCTGTATCCTTGCACACAAAACCATGTTAATGTTTCCACTGCTCTGCTCTCATCTGTTTTAAAGCTGTCAGAATGCTGATTGCACAAGATGAGCTCTCAGACAGGGTCAAAGGAATATGGGCTAGCAATTTTTCACTTTCTCACAATCTTATTTTACTAGTTGAAAGGCATGATGATGAGAAGTCAGGGTTAGACTAAAGCGCAGATACGGGGGGATTATGAAAGAAGTGCAACACTGGAAAGCTACTTCTTTTTTCCTAATGAAAATTAATAATGCTGTCTCATTCACTTTGGGAAGTTTGACAGTTGGTGTAAAATTGCCCTTATTTCTTTGGGGTGTGACACTAGAGTGACTTAGTGAATTAAAGAAGAGGTCAGCTCTGTGGGCCTCTGGTAAAAATATGTTGATTACAATATTTGCATCATGACTGATATATTAATAAATAAATTATTGCATATCATTTTAATTGGTCTATTTTTAATTTGTACAAGTTAAAAGAGTGATAGACAAGAAGCACTATGCAGATAAAAACATTTTTGCACATTGATTAGCTTGTTAGTCATTAGAAGAAAACATTTAAAGGGTCACTACCTATCAACTTCTTAGGTTTCCAGATGAACATAGAAAAAAAATAAATAAATAAACCTTAATTTGAAGTGAGGCTAAAATAAAAAAAACTTTGGTCTTACTTGTAAAAATCTGAAAAGAAAGCCTCCACGTGTTAAACATTATGTTGAACTGAGCATATTTAGGGCTTTGGTTGCAACCTGTGGTGCAGACATCACTGAAAACATATGAAGGGATCTTCTGAAAGGATCATAAAAGCTCTGTTATTGCAAAACAATATAAAAGTCACAGAGAACTAGCCTTTAGCAGGAGAAATTAACAAGATTTCCCAAACAAGAACTGATTCCTTAAATTTGCTTTGGGCCTTTTAATACTTTATTTTAATAAGAAATTGTAAAGGATTGGGATAAAAGCTTACTCTATTTCAAAATATTAAAAGAAGCTGTCATTTTTTACTTTTTTTTGTTTACTCACTTAATTTGCTGTAATTCATTTTGACATTATCTTTCCTAAAATAAATGTGATTGTTTCTGTGGTCAGAGGGAAAAAATGGGAAAAAAGGGTGACTCAATTTGTGTAAAATGTTCAATTCTCTTTGAACTCCTGCTTAAATATTCCAAACTACTGTTTCTTTATAGTGGTTTCCAGGTATGTTTGGTATCTACAGAACCAAATTTTCCCAAGGTGGAACACATGCACATTCTCACTAAGTGGAAACAATTCCAAACATGTTTTTGTATTAACTCAAATTAAATGAGCCATGGCAACTTAATTATGTTTGTCTTATTTCATGACAAAAGCAAACTGAGAAACCTGAAGAGCAGTTTTCATTTTCTTTTATTTGAAAAGAATTGTTACATGGATTAAAAATAATACAAAATTAAAGGAGATTTTTGATTTCAGAGGAAGTTCACTCTTTGCTTTTCCCTTATTTATTGTTTAGGCAACAGACCCAGATCTGGGACCAAGTGGTCAGGTCCAATATCGGCTAATCAACCACCAGAAGCTGTTTGTCGTCAATTCCACTGGAGCCATCACAACTGCGGTGCCATTGGACAGAGAGGTCAGTGGAAGTCACAGATTTGTTACAGATGAAAGCTAAAATTTATTGGAGTTAGAAGATCACAGACAGCAGTAAACAGTGGCAGAGATGTCATGTTTTTTTGTTGTTTTTTTTTCTTGCGACTGTATTGTTGATTTATTTTCTCTTTTATTTACAATTTCTGTGGCTTTGAAGGTGAAAGGCCATTACTTTTTGGTCGTTGAAGCCTCAGATGGTGCGGTGGATCCTCGGCGATCCAGGCTGACGCTCTCTATCACCGTTCTTGATGTAGACGACAACAGCCCAGTATTCTCCCAACAAACTTACAATATCAATCTACCAGAGAACAACCCTAAAGATACTGTCATATTGCACTTAAAGGTGGGTGTACGGGTAGATGGAAAGGCAAGTTTGTAACTTATGTGATAATTGTTACAATTGTTTGGTAAATATTATATTTTATGAGAAAAACCCCCATTCTGATGTGAAAATTAACCCTTTTCTGCAACTTAAAAATCTACTGTACAGGTTTTGGTTTCCTTGTTAGATTTCTCTTTTAGGACACACCCTATAAACTGTCCCCTGAAGTTCTTTTACATTAAACCAGACTTGACTGGCAGAAAGAAGTGACCTCTTATAATAAAATATATGAAACAAAAGAGATGATTGCTGACTTTGGGAAGAACAGGAGTAAGTCAAGCATTGTTTCTTGCTATTTCACTTTGGAATAGTTAAAGAAATATCTTTTCATTATATCCTGGGAGATGAGATGGAGGGGGTGGAAGAATACAAATACTATTCTATTCTTCAGTCATTTGGCAGACGCTTTTCTCCAAAGCAACTAACATCTGAGAGTAAGAACAACACAAGCAAGAATTCAAACAGGAGGGGACGTCATAATTAAGTAGTAGTCAGACTGCTGTGTGTCCAGTTGGATCACAATTTCATCACACAATATCATTTTGGGCATAAGTGCATGCAGCATCTTCTGTGCTGAGTTGTGCCAAAGGGCTGAACAAATCTTTCTGACTCATTTCGACAAGCAGAAGAGTTAAGCTAAGTGTGGAAATGCTCCTTAAACAGTGGAGTCTTTAGCTTGCTTTTAAAAGTGGATAAGGACTTGCACACAGTTTGGTAGATCGTTCCACCACTGGGGAACAACAGATGAAAAGAGTCTAGCAACTGATTTTGCTCCACGTTGTGATGGAAGCACTAGATGTGGAATGAATACCTTGGAGTTTAGCTAGACAACAGACTAGACTAGAGATGCAACACAGAAGCATCTACAAGAAGGCACAGAGCAGACTCTACTTCTTATGAAAGCTGAGATTCTAAAAGTGTATCATGGAAAGTGCAAACAGCTTTGCAGTCATCTGCTGGGGCAGCAACATCAGAACTAGAGACTTAAAGAAGCTGAACAGACTGAACAAGAAATGAGGTTCTACACCTAGAATAACATTGGAGTTGATGGAGCTGATTGCCAAGACAGAAAAATGCTGCACAAGTTCCTGAACATAGTGGACATAACATAATTTTTTGAGCTATAAATGCTTTCTCAAATTTGACCACAGAGTTCAGACTGTGAGAATCATTTTAATGCTTTTAAATTTTATTGTATTTACCAATATTCCAGGCAGCAGTAGAAATGTAATAAAAAAGGCAAAAATACCTGGTGAGTTGTAGTTGAATGCAAAATTGAAAATATATGGTTCCCTTAAGCGACTAGTTAAATACCTTCAAAAGAAAAAAATTATATAATATGACCACCAACTGGACTTTAAAGGTTATTACCACAGGCATTTCAGACACACCAACAACACAGACGTTATTGAAAATACTGTGTTTCACTTCAGCACAGTTCCTGTGGATCCTACTTGCGAATATGACTAATTAAAATTTGCCAAAAGCAGTGATTTTACTTTTCCTGTTTTATTTCTCTCAAGGCGACGGATGCTGACCTCAGCTCCAACCTCTCATATCGAATCAGAACTGAAGGCCTGGATCCTGAGATAGTACAGCTATTCCACATTGACCCCATGACAGGGGAGCTGTCAGTTCTTAAGGTTCTGGACTATGAGGCTCTAAATAATGCTGAACCCTTGTACACATTCACCGTAGAGGCTGTGGACACAGATGGAACCATGCCTCCTGGCCAAGCCTCTGTTACTGTCAGAATAATGGTGAGTGTGTTTCTGAGATGATTGTTCTCTCCATGCATAAGGACAAAAATATACATTCAGTCTGTCTTTTGCAGCCAAAACTTGAAAAATGTATAAAGGGAAATGAGAATAAATAAGGACAGAAAACAGGCATCTCTTGATTTAGTTTACAGAGCGTTTTGAATTCAAGACACCATTTAATTTTTCTTTCTTTTTTCTTTTTCTTTTTTTTTTTTGTGGTCAACTACATTTTATTTACATGGGTGGATAAAGGCAACACAGCACTGTTGGTAATTTAAAACAAGCAAAAAAAGGATGCAACTTTTAACAGATGATACCAGCAGGTGATATCCATAAAAGGGGTAGTTCCTTACTTGGACAAACATAAATCACAATTAATCCACAAGTTATTGAAAATTAAACTAAAATCCTTAAAGATTAGCAGTGCTGTGATGGCTCTTGTAGACTCTATGGAGCATAATATAAATGCAAAAAATGGAATGTGGAGGAATTTCTGTGCAAAATTACCAAATTGATTACTTGTGAGCTTGTATCACTCAGACTGTTCTTGACCTGTTGAACACAGGATTACTTCAGCAACAACTGGCCTGAATTCCAGAAGCCTTGTTGATTTGTTTGTTATTGAAGAAAGCAACAAAGAACCATTGAACAGTGGAAATATGCTCTGGTCAGAAACATCAATATTTTAGGTCTGTTTGAAAAGAAATGGACATTGTGTGCATTGAACCAAAGAAGATGACAAAGCAACAACACTGTGGCAGCAACTTTAAGCCCAAAAATCAATCTCTATCTTGTTCTGTCAATGCTGAAAAGTGAACTGAGATTTTGGAACAACATAAGTTTCCTCCAAGATTACATCTTTTGCAGTGATACCCTTCTTATTTTTAGCAAGACAGCACAATACAAAAACAACTGCATGAAAAGAGTTTGTAGATCTTGTGTCTGTGTAGCCCAATTGCAATCCAGAAATATTTTCAATGGCACTAAGATCCACTTTCTTGCCAATTTAAAGATTTGAAAACACTAAATGTGTTCAACACATTGATGAAACACAATGTGGTGAACAAGTTAATTGTGCGCTGTATTGTATTTAAACCTTAATAGCTTAAATAAAAGGTAGATAAGATTGCTTTGAATTTGATTTGTGATTTTGTGCCATATCCCAGATTTTTGTTTTGTTAAAGTAATTGCACTGTGTTTTAAGACAATTGTGGATTGAAGCATTACAGTTTTGTCTCTGCCATCAAAGGGAACATGAAAAATCTTATTTTAGCAACTGGATTTCCTTCTTTTTTTATCTTTTCCATTTTGGTCCCTTTCTTCCAAGAAAGCAGAAAGAGATTTAAAAAAATGTCCAAAAAATCTTTGTCACGTTTAATTTTTTAGATACGTTGCATTGATGCACTGGTATGCATCTTCAGTGATGTTGCTAGGGTCATCAGGGGTTTTGGATCTTTCAACATTATACCCCCTCGCTGAGGTGACCCAGCTGGGGTGAACAATTCCCATCAGCATCCCAGCAGCAACAAGCCACAAGTCTTGCCTCTGAATCCAAAACCACCTTTTGGTTTTTTCTGTGGCTCTGTATGACTTCCTTTTGCTTTGGCCACATCTAGTGCACAGCTTTATGCGTGGATCCTCTCAGGAAGCCTTGGCCACCCACTTTAATGGCAAGGCAGCATGCTTGCCACCCACTTACTTATCTCCTTCTCATAAGCTTCCTCCATGTCCTCCTCCCACAGTACAGTGAATTCACACATGATCGCATTCTTGGTAGCATCTGAGAAGATGACCTGGTCGGGATGGAGTGTTGTGTGAGTGATGTGAGGAATTTCAGCTGTCTGCTGAGGTCCACAATAAGCTGCAAGCAGGGTGCCATGAAGAGCAGTGACGTTCTCATTTGTTCTGGTGGTGGATTTTTGCCAGGTCTGAAGAAGTTGATGGAATTTTTCTCAGTAAGGAATTTATTGTCCTTGATGGCTGTACTGACTACTTCTGCCAATGCTTTAAGTACCTTGTCATGTTGCCAACAAAAGTGACTACCTGTCCGGGATTACAGACAGTTGCTGAGTAGTTGTTGCAGGGTTCCTAAGCCACCATGCAGCACAGGAGGGCTCCTCAGCTGTGCCCTTTGTATGGAGGTTGGCGGGGCTAAGTAAGGTGTCATACATCACCTGGACTAGGAGTCTGGCGTGATGGAAGTCAGACTCCTAAAGTCTGACCAAGTGATCTTGCACAGCACCCCGTTCTACTACCTTGTCCAGGTTCCTTGTTGACTTAGCCCTGTCGCCAGGCTGACCCATGCTTCTACTCCTAAGCAAACCTCTTCCAGCCGGAAATGTTGCCTCTTCTTCCCTGTAGCTTTGCTTAACTGGCAACTCGGAAAAAAGTCCAGACCTGTCTGTCCATATATTATGGTTGCAGCTAGGGGCCTTTGCCTCAGGTGTGACTCCCTAGTTCTCTGTTGGCACCCCAATTCCTTCCAGTGCAAATCTCTGTCCAAGCTGCTGCTATCTGTTAGGGTGAGGATATGGTTTGTAAACTGAAATCTCATTGCATTCCAACAGCCAATCATTACCTTATCTGAGAAGCGGAGTATCATCCGTAGAACGATAGATGCCTCAGCTTTGCAACAGCATGACACCATCCCAGCATCTTCCTTAAAGTATAACTAAAACACAACTCAGAAACAAAGTAGGAGAATGGCGGTCATCCAGCAGTTTGTGTTCTTTCTTCTTGGCAGTGTTTCGTAATGCCATTTTAAATGGAGACTTAATCATATGTTGTGCAAATAATTAGCAAACGTCAATAAAAGCGACAATATTCTTTAAAAAAAAAAAAAAAAACTTTTACCAAGTTTGATCTTTGATAAAGTAATCTTTTGTCGACAAAGTTTGACATCTGAGATTGTAAAGTTTTTGAGAATTAAGTAGTCTATTTATTTTTTTAGTTTTTCTTCGTCTTAGCTTGACAATTTTGAAACAGTAAAAAAAATCCATCATTGGACCAACGTGTGAGAAAACTAAAACTATTGCTTTGCAGTGCTCTGACTTTGATTTCTTGTACTGCTGATGCCTGCTTTGAATGAAATTGGTTTTGTCGTCCGTTCCTTTTGCTGTGTCTACTACTAAATTTTTTTCCCTCTTGGAAAGGAATGTAAAAGTCCATAGAAGCATTAGCGTGATGGACTCCTGAGTTATTTTGCAAAGATTACATGTTGTTACAGTGTAGAGTGATGTTATGATGCCTTGTGGAGACCAGATGTCTCTAAATCAAAGGAATCCACTAGACCGAGAAAAAATCTAGCTATCAGAGTGAGATAAAAAGAAACAAAACCATTGGTCAATTACAATGTTTTCATTGCTGTTATTAAAAATGTGTCATTTTAGACACTATATGTTTACAGAGCTAATGCTATGCTGTGTGTTAAACCTCTCTCCAGGACATGAATGACTTCTCTCCAGTATTCAGCCAGCCAGTGTACCGAGGCATGGTTGCCCCAAATGCTGTCAAGGGAACCATTGTAACCACAGTTATGGCCAATGACTCGGACCCTGTGGTGAGCATTTCCAGCTGCTGATATTCAATCAAACTGTTTTTCAAAGCCTGCTCCTCAAATTGTATATTGGAATGGTGCAAGATAATGATGCCTGTATGTGTGTCTGTGTGTATGCTGGAGATTTGCTCGCGCCTCATTTGCCCATGGAGACTTTTCTTTGTTTTGTTGGTTTTTTGTTTTTTTTCTCCTAGTGCACCACTTACTGGTACCTTCACTAGGATTTTAAAGCCTAATGCTTTTGTACTATATGCTGTTTTTTTCAGCTTGCAAAAATGAAGGTTGGCATACTTAAGTATTTCATTGTGAGTCATCAAATAATGTGATGCGGTGAAAAAATTGTTTAAAAGATGGCTCTAAGTGCAGGGCTTGAGATAACCACTGCCAAGTCTCCTAGGCTTTGCTAAGATATAGATATGAAGTGTGTCTGTATGAAAAAAGAATAGTCCTCATTTTTATGGAAATTTAAAGCATCCAACTGCTAAATTTTTAAATATTCCCAGTAAATAAATATTTGTGGAAAATGTCAAACACAAACTCAAAAGTAACCCTCAAAAGCCTCTGAACTGATTTTTTAGTTCCCCTTTGCAAGCAATATCTTCTGAATCAATACAGTTTCACCAGAAGTCCCTTTAAAAACCTGCACATATATATGGGGGTAAACCTCATTATTTCTCTGTTGATCTAAATATGTCTTCTGAAGTGTGAATACTTTCAAGAATGTGTCTGCATACAGTTTTGCTGACTCACTTCAGCTGTTATGTAATGAAATGTAACTTAGGAAAAAAGCCGGTCTGCATTACTCCTTAAAGACCCACTCCGGTGAAAATCAGGTTTTTCATCTTGTTCACATGTCCATGTGACATTTATCTGATGCTAGAAGACATATCTTGTAAAAAATGTAATCAAAATTGCTTTTCAATTAAATCATTGTGAAGCAATGGCGGACAAAAAAGGCGAGCTCAGACAGACCCTATTTACACGTCATAACCCCACATGGCAAGACCACAAGCTCCTGTCCCGCCCTCTCTGCCCATTCTGACTGAGGATGAAGAGAAAAAAAGCTAATCATGTTAGCTTTCATTATTTACCGAAAAACTTTTCTGTGAGAGAGCAATGGATGAGGTTTCTCAGTCATCACAATATAACAAACCACACGTTGATTTGCAGTCAACACTTCAGGAAGACTGCTTTACCAACTGGCAGCAGAAAAAAATGGACTTCGCCAGCAAGTCAAAATTAAAGTCGAATGCTGTGCCTTCTATCAAGACACCATCAAGTGGAGATCCTGTGTCTTTATCAATAGGTTTATTTTTCTGTAAGGTGCATAATTCAACGGAGCCTGCCTGTTAGCATTTGCTAACATTACATGTTGTGTTTCTTGCTCAGTTTTACTCATCAGCAGCGGCAAGACACACAAGTCTTTTCATGTCAGCTGGCTGTCAATGTAGCGTGTATGAATAACTCGTCCCACAATATAACTTGACCATGCGGGTTGCTGGTCGGTCCTCTCATCAGGAAAATACACAAACTAAATTAAAAACCTTTTAGCGTTTTTGTTGTTTTTTTTTCTCCAGTAGACAAAAATAAAGTTAGAGATCACAAATCATATGTGATCTCAAGATATCATTGCAGAGCTGCTTCTCCATACCTGTCAATACTCCCGTTTTTTACCCGTCTTTCCCGTGTTATTATTTTCCTGTAAATCTCCCGTATTATGATACGGGGAGAAAATAAACTTCCGACACAAGGAGAAAAAATATAATTTTTCCATATGATTGTAAAGATTACACTAGGCACATTTAATACAGGAGCTGTTTTTAAACATGTCATTTATTACTGGCACAGCAACCATAGCTCTTTCTATGCTGTTACATAAAACAAGAGTCTTGGTGGAAATCTGCTTTGATTATATGAGGGGCCGTTTGAGACATTTTTCAGAATTACCCTCTCACAGACACACGTGAAATTTAAGTCATTCACACATTATACTTAAACATCTCATATATCATACTGAAATGATTCATACACTATGGTGAAACCTCTCGATTATCATACTGAAATGATTCACACTTTACAGTAAAACCTCTCATATACTATACTGAAATGCCAATTTAAACATTAATCCTCACTCCTCACAGACACACAGGTGCACTGTGATCAGTTTAAGTGGCATACAATTATCAGGATAATTCTATGTCAGCTCTGAAATAAAGCATCAACATAACTTTAAGTTGTCTGGCACAGAAGGTTTTACAACACACTATATAATTTATTTGAATAAATAAATAGGTTAGCAAGTTTTAATGTGTGCTGTATTTTCTTAAGTCAACACAAAGTCATGCACTTTAGTGAAAAATAGGATCTGTGCCAAAAAATGTTAACTTTTCATTCTGTCAACCACACTTGATGCACACCAAAAGCATCTAGCCCATTTTCTATCGAAATTCTAGCAATATATTGCTGTTTATATTTTTTGCATGTGCTAAATAAACCTTCTACAATTTTTTATTTTTTTTTTTATTTTAAGGGTGGTTTAAATAAATCATCAAAATCTCAATGAAGCTGTGATTTTGAAGTCAGTGATGAATGTATGTTAACTTTCCACTGAAACGAACCATCTCATCACAAACGCAGATTAGAATAATTTAAACAATCTTTGGATAATGTATCTGCGATGGACTGGTGACCTGTCCAGGGTGTACCCTGCCTTTCACCTGAAACACTGCTGGGATAGGCTCCAGCTCACCCCGCGACCCCTAATGGGAACAAACGGTACAGATAATGACTGACTGACTGACTGGATAATGTATTTTCTTACTTGTCATCCAATCCTTTAATACAGCAAGTTATTTGTTTAGTAATAACGCAATTTAAAATAACCACAATTTGATCCAAATCAGTACTAGAATGCACTTTGATAAAATGTTCATTCAAACCTATGTTTAACATTTTGAGTAATCCCGTAAGATCTACCTACCTTGGCCGAGGAAACAAAGCAAGCAGTGAGTTCACATTTTACATCCAGTTTCTCAATAAAATGGCACACATGCGAGGCTACCCTCTTTTCAGCCTAACCAAAGTGTGCATGTTCAAACTTTGGATTTTCAAGACTTCTCCAAACTGTGGGAAAAGTCTAACATAATAAAAATGTCTTTACATTAACATTTCTCTAGTATAAAAGTATGCAGTTATTTTTTTGCCTCACTTTTTGCGCAGAAGTTAAACAAAAGCCCAGAGAAAAATTACCATCGTAAAACAATGTCTTATATAATTATATGTCTCATATAATTTAATACTATAGATTTACTAACATTGTAAGTCGAATTAGTTATACTGACTGATGGCTGCTCATAACTAAAACCATTGTGTTATTTGATAATATTTGAATTTTATCTTGTGTATCATGAGGCAATGTGTATATTTTTAACAAAATTTTATATGACTTGGAC
>JBAMHW010000024.1:13106915-13130041 GCA_037177495.1 Rhadinocentrus ornatus | reverse complement strand
TTGATTGATTGATTGATTGATTGATTGATTGATTGATTGATTGATTGATTGATTGATTGATTGATTGATTGATTGGTATCTATTGGGGGCAGAAGACAAGTTGATTGTGATCAACAGGTTTTTGAGCAAGGTTTTTACCATAAAGTGATGCAAAATGTCTCACAAATTGTATCAACCTTAATCACTATAAAACAAACTTCGTTATCTTGATCTTGAAGTGATTAACTCTTAATCTCGAGATGTAATTTTAAGTGTTGCTTCCATATTAAGAGGTGTATGTGTTTCTAAATCTTATAAAAATGTGGTGCTGAGACACAGACAGTCCTCAAAGATGGCTTTCTCCTGATTTACTGATCTGAGGAAAACAAAACAGAAAGTTACAGCAAAGTTACACTCAGGATGTTCAGAAGATGTGTGGCTAGTTTAACATGTATTCATGTTAGCTACCATTAGCTCGGGGTTAGCTCGGTTAGCTCTTAGCTACAGGCAGCTCGGAGTTTGATGGGTGTCAATCATCCACCCCCACCTTCACAGTCCCCCTCTCAGCTCTACCTCTTTGCCCATTTTTGGATATTCCGGGAATGACGACAGGCATAAAGCTGTGAAGATGCCGATGGTGGGAACCGCCCAATGAGCTTCAATTCAGCTCTTCAGAAGTCTCCGTCCCTCTTTTATATACAGTCTATGCTCAGGACCTGTGTGTGACTGTCAGGAAAAATCACACAACACAGATACAATAAACAGTGGGCTGTCTCATGTCTGAACAGTCTGTGGTACCAACTAAATGTTGCCGGAATCCACACACACTCCAGAAGAACAGTGCACCCCACCAGCTCGTAAAGATTGCCTGGAAATGGCTTAAAAGAGCCATAGAGGTCTCATGTCTGTGTCTCGGTGAAACAGAGATGTTTTTACAGCATACGGGGAGCCTACGCATTATGAAGAAGATGGTTTTAATCCTGCTGATCAGTGTATCTCTCATCGCTCACACAGACTCTTTGTCTAGGTGGAGCTCCCTTTCCTTTTATCTTGCAAAGGAGTTGTCTGCAACTTTCCATCTTCTCTCGGAAGACGTTATATTTGGCTTTTGCTGTTTTCTTTCAAGCTGCTCTTTCATTTGTTTTGCAGCTGTCTATCAAATATTTAGGCAATGCCAGCTTGTCGCCTTCACTGTTGTAAATGTAATTGTCTTTCTCTCTGCTACTAGTTGTCATGAGTCTCTGTATTTATGCACCGTACCAGGCTCGAGTCATTTGGAAGAAAAAAACAACAACGTAACTTTAAACTTTCTTTAAACTATTCTTTTGTTATTCTTAAATTGAATGTAACAGGAAGTAAAAGCCAGAAAATTATATCTCATTGTTTTAAATTAAGTACAAATGGATGCAACTGGTCTAAAATTCCTTCACATTTTTCTTTTTTCTCCCTGGGTTTTCTTTCTGATTGTTTTTTATGCTCTTTCTTTTTCTAAACATATTTGAATTCTTCTTGATTAAATCTCTGCTTCATAGCTTTCTCTCATCTTCTTTAATTATAGTGTTTACCACTTGTACTCATTTCATTTAAACTATCAGAATTGAAAAATTTTGTTGGGATTAAAACAGCAAATCATTGTAGTCATTAACAAATCTCTATTTCTTTTTGGTTTGCAGTTTAATCAGGCAGCAAATCAATAAGGCTCTAATGTTAATCCTGCTTTCTAACTCCAGTGAACATTTGGATGACAACCAAAACAATCGGCCATTGTGTCTCAAGTGTGTTGCAGATAAATAGATTGTTTGCATCTGCTTGTTTGCTTGCATATTTCTTTACAGTGCTTTGTCTTTTGTCGTTAAACTTTAGCAGTCAACAGTCCTTGGATTTCTTCTTTTTTGTAGGGGTTTGGTCCTCCGCTTTCATCTGGGTTTGATTTAGAATCCATTGTTTGTAACCAGATAAATTATGTTGATTATGTTGGTTAATTGTGGCCTTCATATTATTTTTGATTATTTTTGTTTGGCATGGAAATTTCAGATCTTAAAGAGAAATTTCTTGTTTTTTGGTTGTTTTTTGTTTTTTTAACAGTGGCCTTTCTGTGTGGACTTTGCATGTTCTTCCTATATATGCTTAGGTTCTCTCTGGGTACTCCTGCTTCTTCTCTCAGTCCAAAGACATGCATGTTATTGGTCACTCTAAATTCTCCCTAGGAGTGAATGCAAGCATGACTGGTTGTTTGTCCCTCTGTGTTGGCCCTGCTATGTACTGATGACCTGTCCAGGGTGTACCCTGACTTTTGCCTGCTAAATGCTGCAATAAGCTCCAGCCCCTCGCAACCCTGAACTAGACTGAGCTGTATGGAGAATGAATACTGTAGTAATATGATGTATAACATGTAGTGCTTAATGATTAGAATCTAATGATTAGTGAAAGATTACCCTAATGGGTTCTGGGCTATTTAAAAGGTCATTTCACTATTATTACTTTAAAGCTATTAGGTTGTTCATTTCAAGTTCTATCCGTACATGTTTTATCTAAAGTCTTTCAAGGCATCCTAAGCTGTCCAGATGTTTCTTCACTTTACATCACATCAGCCTTGTATCAAGGAGGCAAAATGTCTTCAGATGGAACTGTAATGCTTTTATCTGGTGCTCTATTTGTCTTGGTTTGCTGTCTTTGCCTTTCAGAGTTGAAGATGAGATTAACTTTTTGATTTAGCAACTCTTTGGGGTAAAAGTAAAAAAAAAAATTGCTCAGTATATATTGGAAATGAACGTCAAGTTTTTGTGGACAGAGAACTTGACACTGGATCACAAAACAACTTAATTGAGCATGCTGTTAAATGCTTTTTGATTTTTCTTTCCCAAGTTTTAATTATTCAGATGTTTGAACCGGCCTTTTAAGCAGTCTATATTTTTTTCTTTGCCAAACCAATCTGTGTGGCTGATAAAGAAAATGGTAAAAGTTTAAACCTGAGGTATGCGTGTTGTTTATAATCACCTGCAGGCGAAGATGGTGATACAGTAGCTGCTGAAATTACAGTTGTACTACCCAACGGGATCAAAGCTGTTGAAAGCAAAGCAGTATGTTGCTGGTATGACTATATCTGAAGCTCCAAGTAACCAGTGTTGTATGTTTTGCTGATATGTGCCACAGGTTAGAAGGGTAATGAAGGTACATACCTACAAGCTTACAAAACCATTGCCACTGCAAAACAAATTACATATACATTAGTTTACTGAGCAGCTCTACATATTGAATCCCTTCAGTTAAACATTGTCTTATGTTGCACTTTTTGTTATGTTCATAGGAAATTACAATATCTTCTTTCTTATGTTTGTGTTTTTTAGCTAACACAGCTAAGGTGGTGATTGATGTCCAGGATGAGAACGACCACCCACCAGTTTTCACCAAGCCTCTGTACATTGGAGGAGTTGCAGAAGATGCCAAAACTTTCACTTCGGTTTTGCAAGTAGAGGTACAAGCATGTCAAACCCATATGCAGAGTATGGAAGTGCTTACAGCACAACTGTGATGTTGTGTTTCTCTTTTTTGAGTTGTGTATATTACATAGAAAATATTTCCAGCTTTTATAATAACGGGCCAGTTGTTAAAGAATTTTAACCTGGATATCACCTATCTGGATTTTGTAATCCATTTTTTTCGGGAGCTTACTTTTACCCCAATTGTTCAAAACAAAATAGGATCGGATCACCCTGATCCAAAATCCAGTTTTTCAGGATCACGAAATGCAGATTTCCAGCATGTAGAACAATGTGCGCTGCCGGCCACGTGGAGAACAACAATAGGTAGACGAGATGGTTTGCATGCTTTGCGAGTAGAGCCACCAGGAGCATGTAACATAATACTTGCATCTATTTTCCTGCATAACATTGCGACCAGGCGGACTATCCCTCTCTGTGACAATATTAATGATGCACGTGAGCCCCGTGTTGAGGTACCAGCCCAACCTCTGTCATTCTGCCAGGACGGGATGTGCAGCGAGGGAAAGTTCTCTTCTGATTATGCAAAGATGAATAACAGGAAAATTTCATATTTTATTTGTGTTTGTTATTAGATTTGTTTAAAGGCTTATTTTGTGGGGACATGATAATGTCATGTTTTTATTTTGGCTTTTTTTTTCTTTTTATTTATTACCGTTTTATTTTACTATGTTTAGCCCACCTATGTTAACCACTTTATCATTGTAACAATTACACAAGTCAGGTGCAAAATACAAATAAGCATATGCACCGAATAAAAAAGTTCTATAATTTGATCAGCTGTTAGGTTGTACCGCAGTTTCTTTCTGAAATCCGCCTTGAAATCCTGCCCTCTGTTGGGATCAGGATAATCCTGTTTTTTTGGATCAAAGTTATGCGTATTCTTCTCAAAAGTTTTGAACAACCCAAACATAACAACCAGGATTGGATTACGTGATCCAAGTGGATTTTGGAATTCGGATTTCCGTTTTAAACAATCCATTTTCAAGATTTGATCCTGTCCAATAATCGGAATCCGATCGGATTACGTTTAAACAACCGGCCCAACAAGATTAAATTGCTACATCTTTTCTTTTCTCTATATTTCTCAATTGATGAAGATCAACTTAAGTGAATTTCATTAAAATACCTTTCAGGAGCCAAAGTGGGTCACAGAGCCTCTCTCTCAGACTCCATCTAACAAATAGTAATATGTCTTAATGAGCCTGGATGCCACAAGAGACTCAGGAAGGGTCTGCTGCAGTAAAGTATGCGCTTTAATATTTAATTACAGGTTTTGAAGATTATTCTTAGGCATTCCTGTTTCATTACACCTTGCTCAGTGTCAGTAACAGGACAGATGAGAGAGGAAGGAAGAACATGCGGCTGAGTCACATTTAAAATTGCTTTTTTATTATTATTATTATTTATTTTTATTTGCCAATGATTGTGGGCATTATTTTTGAGTAAGAAGCTCTAATGGCATAATTATCCCTATCTCCCCACAGTAAAAAACTCCTGAATCCAAGCAGTGATCTGAATCACCCCCAAAATCTAATCACTTGTTCCTCTTTTTACTTCTGAAATTTCCTTAAAATCTAATTAAAATCCATCAAAACATTTTTGAGTTATGTTGCTAACAGACAGACAGAGAAACCAGCGCTGCCAAATACATGACCTCTGCGAGTCTGCTCACAATAGATCGGTTTTCATTGTTTGATCACTCATTGCAACTTCCTTATGATTTAAATGTGACAATTTCCTCTAGAGTCAATGAGACAGCATCCTGTCTCTGTAGGGGTTAATCATACAGTCCCACACTGTCCTTTTGATGTACATTATAAATACACATGCTCACATGTGCAGAATGATGGATGACTTATATAACAATCAACTCTGAAAGCTTCATTTGTATTTGTGATGACAGCTTACTCACTGCAGCCCTTCTGAAAATTTATCTCTTTGCAACTTTAACTATACTTTTCTTGCTGTTCTTGTCTGATCACATCCTGCACCGTGTCACCTGAGGTAAAACTGCTCTTCTGCTCTACCTTGCATACTGCAGTCATGCACAACTATTATGGTCATTAAATATGCACTTTTAGTTAAGATTTCTAATCTTTCTTGTTTAAATACAGATGCTTTTGTCCCTTTTGAGGTACTTGCTAGTCAAAGAGATCACTTTTTTTGTTGTTTTTTTGTTTTGTTTTGTTTTTTTTGGGGGGGGGGGATATTCTATTACACTTGGTTTGTAATACAGCTTTGTGTACATGTCAAAGGTTACTACTAAGCTCAAAATTCACAGGAAAGGGCGCTTCTTTCATACAGAAAACTCTACGTCCTTAGCGCAATAAAATTCCTCATTTGTAGTCCAGTCTTCTTTTTCTTACTTAGTGTCAGCACACAGGAACACATTTGCATAATTTTAGTCCAGTTGTTAGTTTTCCAAACCTCAAAGTAAGAGAGAGAGAGAGCAGCTGCCTAAAAGTATTAGAGCCGACCAAGCCGTTTTTCAAGATATACATTAAATACACTAAAACTGACAGAATGTGACTAGAAGAGCTGTTGCAGTGTGCGTCATAGTGAAATTATCTCCAATTTCATGGCATGCACACATTTTCTGCTGGGCCACTGAAAATGGAATTATTATCCAGTAAAGAAGCTTGATATTGGTCCTAAGATGCTCTTTGTGAAGTTTCACCCATCTATAGTATATCAACAATGAACATACATAGTATCTTTCTTATGGTATCCGAATCAGCTGTGCCTGTCCAGCCTATTTATGGATATTATAAAAATGGTTGAGTGTTAAGGCTAAATTAACAGTGCACTGCCTAACTCCTTAAGTGTCTACATTTGCTTCTTTCCACCACTTATTTAGTCACAATTTTCCTTCTGGACACCACTGGTGTTTGTTGGTAAGACTTTATTTGCCTGAAGTGGCAGGAGCTCAGGAGGAACCTGAGACCGGAAGGTTGGTGAATCACTTCCAGGCTTTCCCTGACAACATCTCGAAGTGCCCTTGGGCAAGACACTTAACCCCATGTTGCTTCCCGATGTGCCTATCGAGGTGTGTGTGTGTGTGTGAATGTGACAGTTATTGTAAGGTGCTTTGAGTGTTCAAGCTAACTGGAAAAGGGCTATATAAGTACAAGTCCCATTTTACACTAACCTGCCTGCCATTTGACATATTTAGATACTTGTAAAAGCAGGACCTGCTTTTAACTCATAATAACTGAAATGGATTTGCAGATTAAAGAAAGAAAAAGAAGTAGAGGGTTGATGGCTTGATAAAGATCCCTCACATCCAGGTAAAGACAAATTGAACTAAAGAAGGCAGGAAATTCTTATAACTATTGCGTGGATGGACAGATGGTCTACGGGGGTGATTAGAAAGATGGATAGGGATGCTTACAAAATTACTGAAAAAAAAGATGGAGAGAAGGCTTGAGAAACATGCACAATACTATTTATGCATAATTCCATTTAGTAGTTTTACTCAAGTGTAACTAATTTCATCACATCTGTCTGAACCTGTGGTTTAATGAGTTTTGTGAAAGATTTCAGGGACATTTTTTTTTGTCTGTGCATGCTTTCATGTGTGACTGCCAAGCTTTCAGATGGTTCGTGTTTAAGTACACTTGCAAGAATGAATCTGTCTTATTGTCCATTGGAGGACTTATCTGAGACGTTTGTGGACTTTTTTATCCACCGAAACCAATGCAAAGTGTGGACTTGTGAAATTTCAGCATCTGCTTGGTCAGATGGTCAGGGAACTTGCATTACTAAGCCTTCCACATTGTTCATTTCTTGACAAACTGGGAAGGATTAGAAAAGCTGTTTGCCTCTTCCATTTCCCTGTTTTGTAACTTATCTTTTCCATTCTCCTCCACCCCACTGACTGTGACTAAGTAATCGATAGGACAACATTTAAAAAGATGTCTCAATTCCAACATGTGAAGGAGAGAGGAGGTAAAAATAGGGATCAAAGATTTACTGTGAAATGAGAAAAGGGGGTCAGGCACTGAAATGATTACAGGACTTTCAGCAGATGCAAGGTATCAAGGGTGTTACTTTTTCCACTTAAAAATACTAGCAATACTGGGGTCAGTTGTTGCCTCCAACAAGGCAATTATGGGTTGATGGGTATTCTGTTCCCTGTGTGCGGAACTCTCCACAAAATGACAAACAGCTAAACAGGTGTATTGGGCACTCAAGGATTAAAAGATGACTAAAACGTGTAAGTAAAGTTCATCCAAGATGACAATGCCAGGATGCATTGTGCGCAAACTCTGAAATAGTGGTTCAGGGAACATGAGACAACCCCTTTGAGAATCTTTGGGATGTGCTGGAGAAGACTTTGCGTAGTGGCTGGACTCTCCCATCATCAATACAGGATCTTGGTGAAAATTGCAACAATGTATGGAAATAAATCTTGTGACATTGTAGTGGCTTATCAAAACAAATCCACAGGAAATTTGTGCCGTAATCAAAGCAAAATGAAATAATGTGACTTTTTTTTTTTTTTTTTTGGTGGTGGCTTTTTTGGGCTATGCAGTTAGGGCTCCGGACTAACTTTTTTTTACGAGGAGCACAGTGGCCCCTAACTTACATTTTTAGGAGCACAAGCAGAAAATTTAGGGGTGCACATTGAAATCACCTTGCATAGCAAATATTTACATTTCTTCTTTGATAAATACTTAAACAGTACAATCAGAAATTACAATGTTTACAATTCACATTTTTTTGTGCAGCAGTTGACATGACAACAAAAAAAAGAAAACATCCTACTAGCCGCACTAATACAAAACAAGTAGACATAGAACTTGTCAAATCAAATCAGATTTGATGATTAGAATTGATATTCGCTATATAGTCGAAACAGAATGGCAACTTTGTCACCATCATCCCCCATTGCGCATGGTATGACTTGTCCATGTAGTTCCTGGCAATAAACAGCTTCAGGGACTGATACTCCTCTCCAGCCACTGTTCCCAACTCCTACGTAAGAAAAGTAGCTTTTGGTTATCCTAAAAGTTGCTAGAAGTTGCTAATTAGCATAACCAGCCTAGTTCATATAGTTGTAATGGATGATGCCATAAAGAGGGACGTCGTGGGAAAGGCAAAAATTGATTAAAAAAAATGACTATAAAAATTTTTTAAATAAAGTAATAGTCTGGAACATGTCACAACACTTTTAACTTTTTAAATATTTTTGTCCACACTCTTCATTATTGACATTACTCTGAAGGTAAGCCAGCGCGGGATCATCCAGAAACAGATTTGAATGTTTCATTTGCAGCCTGGTCATGAAACAGAGGTGAACGTCATCTGCTCTGAATTCAGCTGAGAACTGTGCGAGAATACCAAGCCTAGTATGAGTGCTTGGTCTGCACGGAGGGGTCTGCACAGCACCCGCTCCTCATTGGGAAGAGTAAGCTATTCATTCACGTCAATCTCCGAAAAGTCTCCAATAATACCAGAAAAGTCACTGGATTTGTCGCTAGTATCTATTTTTTTTTTAAAGTCACTAGAGGGGTCTGAAAACTTGCTAAATATACCGAAAAAGTCGCTAAATTGGCAACAATAGCTGCGTTCCGTTACAGTTTTTTGCAAAATAAAAGCAATATTTCGAACATTTCTACAAAGTGCAATTGCATTTTTCAGATGTTTCCATTGAATGGTTTTTAGCGCATTAGCCGTTACTCTCGTAAAATCTCGTCCTGGGAGACTCTACTTAAAGGAGAATAGAGTTCAAAATTTTTTTTAAAACTCTGCATTCGCCATTGTTTGCAATCAAGGATGACAATTATATATTTTACTTAAATTATTTGTAAAAAGATTTCCGTCTCTTCCTGCGTTGTGCCATCTTTATTTGAAATGAACTGGTCATGTGACCCCCCTACGTCACATCCGGTGAATACACATCACTTCACACATAAGTCACAGTGATTGTTCGTCCCCACTTACACACACATTGGCTGTCGTCTTTGTTGGTGTTTGTCTCCTTTCCTCGTATCGAAGTTAGTTTGAGTTGGCAAACCAGCAGCTAATTTGTGCATTACTGTGAACTACTGGGCTGAAGAGGGGAGCAGAAGTATGTTAGAAAGTATGTAAGAAAAAAAAAACTTTTAACAGGAAGAACTTGGTTTAGAGAGGGCAGCCATCTGCGACGGTAGTTTAGAAGCTTTCCCTGACTACATGTCAAAGTGTCCTTGGGCAACTTGGTATGAGTGTGTGTGTGAATGTGTGAATGTTTCAGGTAGTGTAAAGTGCTTTGAGTGGTCAAACTGGCTGGAAAAGCGATATATAAGTACAAGTCCATTTACCATCTGCCTCATCCGGTTGGGTGGAGAGGACAGGAAACAGAGACCAAGAGGCATCACAACTTT
This sequence comes from Rhadinocentrus ornatus, assembly GCA_037177495.1. Classification (NCBI taxonomy): domain Eukaryota; kingdom Metazoa; phylum Chordata; class Actinopteri; order Atheriniformes; family Melanotaeniidae; genus Rhadinocentrus; species Rhadinocentrus ornatus. The sequence continues at coordinate 13,120,191 of JBAMHW010000024.1, read as the reverse complement.
TAGCCTACCGAGAGAGGAGATATACGTTAATGATGCCAATACTTTTATACATGGATAATAAGCAGCAGAGAGCTGAAAAGGAAGAGCTCAGTGTATCATGAGACCTCTCTCAGCCATCTAAGCCTATAGCATCCCAACCAATGGATGGCTAACCACACTTAACAGGCTTAAAGGTTTTAAGCCTGATCTTAAATATAGAGAGGGTGTCCCAAACTGGGAGCTGGTTCGAGTCAAAGGCTCTGCCTCCCATTGTACTCTTAGAAATTCTGGGAACCACAAGTAAATCTGCAGTCTGAGAGTGAAGTGCTCTGTTGGGAATATGGAACTATGAGATCTTTGATATACAATGGAGCTTGGTCATGGGGAGCTTTATATGTGAGGAAAAAAAATTTAAGTTCTATCCTAGATTTAATTGGGAGCCAATGAAGAGAGGCTAAAACTGGAGAAATTTGATTCCTCCTGCTAGTTCTCATCATTGCTTCTGCTATGAGAGGCATTGATTGTGCCAAATGAATGTTAAAATCCGAAAAATACAAAGGCAATTTATGTCATAAAACTTGGGTTGAGCTGAGGTTTTCTGGCATTTCAGTGGAACAACAACCTAAAATAAACATCCAGGAAGCACAAAAGACTGGAAAGGAAGAGATTGTCTTAAACTGACCTGTGATGAGCCCTGACCTAAATTCTGTTGAAAACCTTAAACGAGTAGAAGTCTATTGTTGCAAACAGAACTTCAGATGTAGACACACAAAAACAAAAGGATGACTGGAACTAGCTGTAAGTATGTGCAAGAAGCTTTAAGACACCAAAGGTTGTTCAACCGAATGTTAGTGATGGATTCAGTGTTTGCAGTGTGTCTTTTATTTTCAGAAATTAGTCTTTCTTTCTTGTTTCTTTTCTTTAGATTTTGAACTTCACCGGTTTGTTTCATTTACAAAAAACTTCCAATTCATGGGTGCCAAAAGTTATGATTGCTATTTTTTATTACTTATTTTTACATCTTTCTCATTTTTTGCATCACTTCCTTTTGTCCATGGCCATAAGAAATTAAATAACTTATTTTACTTTGATACACTTGTGTCTCCAAACTAATTCTGGATTCAGTCCCTCCTGCAAAGATATCCTGCAATAATTTAATGTCTGAGTGAATATGTGTATGAATGGGTTTATATATCTGCCTGCAGCCTGAGGCATCATTTTATCCCTTACTTCTGATTCACTATGCTACAACATTTTTTCAAAAAGTAAAAAGCAGAGAAGATAAGAGAGTTCAACTTATGGAACAGACATAATGTCAGTCTTGAAGTAGTTAGTATACAGTGCATGTCAGTAAAGCATATTAGCTGCCCAGACACCTGCAATCAAATGATAATGATCATAAGAAAACAGAAAAACTAACACAGTTACACTTATCACAGGTTTTGAAATTGTTTATTGCATTATAATTACATTTTCTGATGGCATAGGTGGTGATAAAAAATTATATCGTTTCTTATTTTGTAGGCTCTGGACAAAGACACTGGTAACTACAGTTCCATGATGTACCGACTGATCATTTCCCCTCCAGCTGGTAAAGACACTAAAGGCGGCAAAGACGGCTTTGTCATCGAGCCTTACAGCGGTGTGGTGAAGACAGCTATCATGTATCGGAACATGAGGAGGTCATATTTTAAGTTTGAGGTGGTTGCCACGGATAACTATGGTCAAGGACACAGCAGCAAGGCAGAGATTGTGGTGTGTATTTTACTTTTGACACTGATGGCAGTTTTATAATACACTGTTAAGGTAAACTTGTTTCCATTTATTTTTAATGAACTGCATTTAACTTCACTACAATAACATTAATTTATCACAAGATGGAAGTATGACTTGGTGAAAAACATCTATAAAAATGCAATCTTTGTTTTTCATTAATTACACTTCATGTCACACTTTATGAATCGATTTAAATGCAAGAAATTTTTATTTTGTTTCTTTTTGTGTAGGTGTCAGTCGTGAACCAGCTAGACATGCAGGTGGTTGTATCAAATGTCCCTCCAACATTTGTGGAGAAAAACAAAGACAAACTCCTCAGGTAACAATTAACATTGTATCTATAATTCAACATAACATTTCTCATTTTTCAAATATATACTGTTGGAAATCATGTACCTTCAGCAGTCTTATGCATTCAGTACTGATATGAACTAGGTACCATTTTAGATAACTGATTTACAAGTATGCTAAGTGTGTGATGCTTTGACTGGAATTTCATTCAGTAGTACTAGCATAAAATGATAAGTGTGGAAGTGACAGTGCAATAATGGTTTAGAAATGTCAGTTTTCTATCAGAATAAATCAGATTAGGTGATATTTAAAAAGACTAACTTTCAAAACATACTTTAAAAATAGTTTCAATAAAACTGTATGCCACATGTATAATGCAAAGATTAAGAAAAGTGCATCACATGACACTTTTAAATGGGTGGAGCTTTTAATTTTCTTTTGTCTTTTTAAGGAAAAGTTATTTTAAATAAAATAAAATTCCACCGTTCTCGTTGTGAGCAGATGTTTCAATTTTTAAGAGCACTAGTCTGACTAGCTGGTAGGATAGGGAAAACATGTGTATTGTCTGGCTAGAGCCTGATGGCTTTTGTCCGTGTATAGTAAATAAGTTTATGCTTGTGTCCACACGGATGTATTTTTCTCTACAATAAAGTATGTGTGCTGCTACTGAGTCTGTAATCGTGAACACGTAAATGATGTGTTGAAAATAGGATGATGCCATCAATCAAAATATAATACTTTCAATCTTCAGCATTTTGGAACGGTACGTGCAGGAGCAGATTCCCGGAGCAAAGGTCGTCATGGAAACCATTGGGCCCCATCGAAATAATGATGGAACGGAGCAGGAAGATTACACCAAGTCAGACCTCATGATATATGCGATTGACCCGCTGACAAATAGAGCTGTATCTAGACAAGAGCTCTACAAGTAAGAACTTTATTGGAAAATGCATGATTATAGAAATTACAGCTGTGTGAAAGTGGGATTATTCCAGCTGTGAGGGAGAACGGGAATGTGATCTTTTGTATGTTTATTATCAAGAGTAAGTAAAAACTACCAAATGGAATTTCATGAAACTTTGTAAAAAGTTGAAGCATTGCAAGAGAAGAACTTAATAAATGTAGGTGTTGATAACTTAAAATGTGCCATTGGTAGATGGTGTCTTCCCTGACTGCTCTTGTATTGTAAAATATAAAGGATCAAATTTATAATACTATAAATTGGAGTAGAACCCCAATTAGCTTTTGGAAGTGCAGATTTTCAAGTATTTTGTTAAAAGGCACAAGTAAGATTAAGTATATTCATGTATTATAGCTTGAGATTGTCTCACACAGTGACCAGTTTTCAGCCAAATGCGATCCTGTAGCAAGCAAAGAAGGATGACTTTGGCGTTAATTATTTTAGAGAAAAAAATCTAATTGTTAAATTCTAAAGGTGTCCATTATCCTGTGTTTCTCATCCCAAGGTTTCTGGATGGAAAGTTCTTGGACATCAATAAAGAGTTCCAGGCCTTTCTCCCCCCTGGTGGACGAATTCTGGAAATTCGAACTCCCGAAGTGGTGACCAGTGTAAAGAAAGCTGTGCAGAATGTAGGCTACACAGAGGGGGCGCTGTTGGCTCTGGCAGTTATTATCATTATCTGCTGTGTTCCCGCCATACTGATAGTCATTATCACTTACAGACAGTAAGTATCATTTATATGTTTGCAATAAGACTAGCACTGTAATCATGTACAATGTGACATTTACAACCACTGATTGGTTTGTGTGTAAAAATTCAGGATAAATCCAATTTTAAGTAACATCGAAGCCATTTCAGGACATAACTGAGCCTTTTTAACAGGTCAAATTAAATAAAGTCTAAGCAATTATTAAAAGTTATCTGCTTACTGGAAATTACTCAGCATGTAATAAACTGTATATAGACATGCAGCTAAAGCTGACAGTCTCTCTCAAAGGACATCTTTTAGTACATTAAATATTTATCACATTTTAGCACATTTATCAACACCTTGGAGAGTCACATCCCTCAGATGATTCAGCATGGCAACCTGGCCCACAGTGCCAATTTTAATAGTTTGTTTAGCTAACCACCATTGAAGGCTATAAATCTTTCCGATAAGCACATAAACAGCCGCACACATACTTTTTAACAGGATCTGAGCTTTTTAAACCGTTCATCCTGCTGAGAAACAAACAGAAGAGAGGTGGTCTGAAAAGAAAAACATAGTAATAATCAGTGTGATAATTGCTACTATCTGTTACTAATTAATTTAATGAAGAGCAGTTGCACGACTTTGCATGTAAATTATGATAAGTAAACTTGGCTAACAAAAGATGTGTGATTTATGCTTCAAATAACCACTAATCTTCCCCTGTCTCTTGTCTGCTGCGTCATCTGTCACCACAAGATTCAAAGAGTAAGTACCCCTTTTTATTATTCCCATAGATAAAATAATTATGTCATGGCTGTCTTAAACACCTTTCAATGTGATTATTTCTTTGACTTTGATTTCGCAATTAAATAGATGAAATCAGAAAGGGCTGTGAAACAGAGAAGTCATCAGACAATCAAACAAATGAATTCTGAAGAACATTGAGTGTAAACAGCCAAGATAAATGCTTATTAATGGGTTTATGGGAGAGTGCATGGTCATTGTTGGAGTCCACTTAATGTTGCATAGTCTTGGCAGCAACATCAATTACTACAGGTATGATTATCCAACTATATGAGACTTCAAGCTTGTAAGTCTCTTTCTAAAGCTGTAAAAATTGCACTGGTCATTGCATGAAGGAATCTTGAAAAAATTAACTTTATGTGATTCAAATAAACTAATAAGAGATGCTAAATGTCATGAAAATTATTTTAAAGAACAAAAACTTTTAACATAAAGCAAACTGGGATGGAAAACAAAACTAGACAGCAAAATGACCACTGAAAGAAAAAAGAAAATACACAAAATGGGATAAAAACACACATAATATATGCAAAATTAAGTAAGGAAATTATGAGCAAAATGCACTGCTAGAGCAACAAAATAAAGACAATAATACTATCAAGCTCCAAAGGATTTTAGCATGCTAACATTTAGATATTTTAGAAAAAGAGATGACTTTCAGGCCCATAATTTTGTTACAATTTTTCAATCCATCAAATTGTTGCTGCAACACAATGAAACACTGTAAGGTCATGTTTTTCCTCCAGGTTTGTTATTTTATAACCTCTGTGTTTTCCCTATGCTGTGTCCAGGCGTCAGGCAGAATGTGCCAAAACAGCCCGCATTCAGATGGCACTGCCAACAGGCAAACCTGGAGGAAGTACTGCCAACAACCTGTATGAAGAGCTGGGTGACAACGCCACGTAAGTGAAGTGTAACAGTGGCATTTGCATTAATGAGCCAAAGCAGCGGCATGAATAGACATTTTAAAGCTGTTAAACTTTAGACTTTGGCAGCATTGGAAGCTTTGTGGTGTCCTGATGTGCTATCAGTTCGACTCTGAAATATTCACAGACAATCACAGTTTAATTTTTAAAACTCTACTGAAAAAGTGATTGTTGTAGAAGCTAAGATTATGCAGGAATCTCATAGTTTTACACATTTTTTTGTTTTTACACATTTAAGGGCACCTCTTCGAACAAGCAGCACATAAGTGCAAATACATAACACCAACCCCAAAATGCAGAAATAAGCTCATTTTAATGTAGGAATTGAAATTTCCATAAACTTTGTATGAACATGAAAATAATGGAAATAATTAGATTTTTGTCTTTTTTTTTTTTTTTTTACCTCTGAGATGTGCAACTTTCAAATAAATAAAACAGCCCTGATGGATAAAACTGGCTGAACTGTTGCTCATGAGGACACTAATCGCTGACGTTCAACAACCATATTTTAGGACCCACTAACAAAGATGTGCAATCTAACTAATTGGTCAAACTCTGGAGCCAGTTTCATGTCAAACTGATAAATGCTCAGATGGCAGCAGTATGCATTAGTCTGTTTCCACAGGTTTTGCAAGCATCTTATATTCTTTTGACTGATTTATAAGTAAACATGCAAGCTCACAGCGATCTGAAGTCTTAAAAAAGCATATTGAGCTTCTCTTGGTAACAAAAATTCATTTAAATTTCCATTTTGTAGTGGCAAAAGACATGAGAGGAGTGATGTTTGATGTTTGTTCAAGACTGTGTCAAGACATACTCCTGAACTAATCAAGTATGCATTTGTAACCTACCATCAAAATCACACCAATAAGGCTGGGATTTTTGCATTCAGTCATAGATAAGCCCCTCAATTTTATCTTCTCAAAATAAATTTAAATTGAACTCTTTCCTTTTGCTTTCTCTGTTGTAATATATACCCAATTTCTCATTGTTACAAGGGATACAGGGTATAGCAAAGATCATCATCCTGCCCTAAGAGGAAAATTCAGCTATTTGGGTTCTGCCTTTGAAGCTCATTTCATGTTTTTTATCGACTAGTAGGTTTCAAAACTTTGTAATCACAAATATAACATATGTTTGAGGCACATTTAGCTGTTTTTGTAACACTTGTTTCAGTGGGAACTTTAACATTAAGCTATGTAAGCAAATAAGCTTATTGGTGATGGAGTTGCTACTTTGCCAACCTTTACCTCAACTCCTATCTGTGCATTAATGGGCTACAGTTCATTTAATCCATCCTGCTTCTAAAAGAATGCTTCATTGTTTCTGTATTTCATCATATTTTCTTTATCCTTGCTCTCCTCCTTTATAACTCCCCTGTTTCAGTAAGTCCAAAAGGTGCATAGTGTTGAAATGCCATGCACAGTTAATTTATAATTCCTTACTGGAGCCTTCAAGAAGTTGAATTCCTGTCTGTCCTTGATATCCCTCCTCACTTCCATTAACATGAAAGCAATTCACTTGCAAGATTGCAGGAACTATCTCCAGATGATAACTGTTTGTGTGTGGGAATGTAATGCTAAGTGATTGTCTGAAAAATGTGAGCAGAAATGAACTTGGATATGAGATAATTGAAATGCATGCAGCCCTTATGAAGACTTCCCTGGGTGATAATTAATTCTATTGAAAAGCTGCAGGGCTTGTTTAATTGTGGTGTTATGGCCTTTTGGGTGAGTATGTGTGTGTTTGCAGAAAAAGCAGTTTGGGGTTTCTTGAAGAATGCTTTTGTTATGTATCATCACCATCTTCTAGGACCAAAATCCCTAAAACCCATAAAAGCTGCTGGCAAAACGCACAAGTTAGCACATTCACGATTAAGGTCCATTACCAAAGTGCTCAGTAGACGGGTTTTCAGGCTTTCTTTTATTACCCATGGCCATTTTCCTGACAAGGTTAGGTTTTGATGTCTTTTTTAATTACCTGTAAAAAATTAAGTGTTCTCTAAGTTGTTATTGGCAACAGAGTAAATGAAGCATATTTTTAAATACTGCATCAAAAGTCACATTATTCAGCAATATAGCAGATTTTGTCATGTTGTGCATCAAAATTAGCCAGATTTGTGGAATATTAAAGTGCAATATAAGACTGTAACAGTAAAGTCATGTTCAGCTTTTTTCAAACAAAAATAAACAATTTCATATTTTCCATGTCTGCATATATCTGGCGTAAAGTAGATTTCAGACAAGTCCTAAAGGCATAATTGGTCATTGGTTTTTTTCTTTTGTTCTTGTTTTTTTAGCAAAACTCCAAGATTATACCATTGTAAACTGCAATACTGTGTGAAGCTTTACTTCTGTTGCTCCTGGAGTGACCCAACTTGTCCAATGATAACTGCTTTAAAGCCTTTCTGTTTATTCACATGCATCAGGATGGTTGGGCTTATCATGTTCTGCTTCAGGCCGTTTCTGTTTGATTGAAATAAGACGTTAGACATAACCTTTCTTGTTTCAGCATTTTTGGTAAAATAATAGACTTACATTGTGTTCTTGCTGCATAGTCCCCTTTTTGATGCGATTCACTTTATGAAAAGATATCCTGACAGTTTGCTTCAGAATCTGATAGTAAATTCATAATTTCCTGGACCATCATGATGACAAGCCATCTTGTCCCAGAAATGGCTAAACAAGCCTAAAACCTTGATATTGCCACCATGCTTCAGAAGTTCAATAAAGTTATTATGCAGGAATTAATGAAGAAAATACAATTTTCTCATATGAATCATCTGTCAGTTCTTTTTCTCATCAGTTTTCTCACAATTATAGACGGGCAGTAATGCCCTTTCTTTAAAAATTCTCAGGAAATCGCCTTTGTTTATGTTACAATACACATTTAGAAATGTGGTGTGAAGCTGAGACTTTAATAGAGTCCTGTTGTCTGAACCAAACAGGTGCCTATTTACACCTGATTGTTATGTTACATGAGTCTAATCATACCTTCTAAATAACTCCTAACCTTTAATCATTTATACTTACTCCCAGTTATAAATATGTTATGCTAGATTGACTGAGTGAAACATTCTCAGCATGTTTGCTTTTAATTTTTCTCCCTTAGTCTACTTGTTAAGATTTTTAACTTTTATAATTTTAACCTTCAGCTCAGCACCATTTTCTGTTATCATGTCATCAATCTAATTTTGCTTTCCTTGTTCTTTTTTTCTCGTCTTTGCACTTTTACCCATGGTGGGACAGACAAAAGTGAGTAGGAATGGTAAAACCGCTTCAAATAGTTTTACATTAGCCATGTTTTTGCAGTCATTTGGTCGATCCCACAAAAGTTGACGAAGGTCGATTATAGTTTTAGAAAATCAGTGATGGATTAGCAATTGTGTTTAAGTTGTGTTTGCTAGAGCATAGATGTAGCCCGTCCTGTTGTGGAGAAAAAAGTGTGTGCACAGTCTCATTGACACCATTGGTTCCTAAATTAGCATTCTGCCAAAGAACAGTTTCTTTGTAATGAAATCTGTGCACTCTTAGAACTTACACACAGTTGTGTACCCCTCCCTTTCAGATGTGATATTATTTATAACTGTGCTGCAGTAGTGTTGTGGTGACATACTTAAATGTACTTGCATCCTTAGTCATGTCTTTCACAGAATTGCTTTTAAAGATGCCTTTGCTCACTCAGCTTAATGCTTAAACCAAACAGTATTTCCAAGCATATGTTGTTGTGTTATGTGGTGATCTACCCTTTACACATTTCCTTTCATCATGTAGCTTAATACTCTCATTTAAATTTCAACCATTTTCCATCCTAATCTATTTCACACAACTTTGATTTTAATATTTGATGTTTTCTTTTTATTATTACGCTTTTCCTTACATTTTGTCTGTTCTTCTTTATTTCTCCTTTCATTCTATTTTTTTTTTTTTTTTTTGTCTCATCTCCTCCCCAACATCCATGCACCAGTCGAACAAACTGTGGTGGTGGCGGTGGTGGGAGCGCAGGGAGTTTGGATGAAAGTGACCGCCAACGTCTGATCTCGGATTTTGCCACACGAGCCATCGCGGCCCATCGTCAGTGCATTGCTAATGGAGGAGTCCTAAACAACCTCCCAAAGTCTGAGTCCAACATAACCTTTCTATCTGATGAAAACCCCCGGACTACCAAAAATCCTATTTATCATGAGGACGGGACTGTGAGCAGTCCAGAGACTCTAGGAAGAAGCCAGAGAAAAAAAGACCTCCTTGGGAATTTTTCTCCTTCCAGGAGGGGTCTCCGAGAGGCTTGGTTGAGGCTTAGCTCGCCTGGATGTGATGTGGGATTTGGATACAGTGGCAGTGACAGTGGATGGGGATCAGCAGCTGGTCACAGCTGGACTCTCCCATCAAGATTACATCGAAAAGAGATGTATGATGCTCTGAGGCGGCAAGTGGTTATGGATCCTGTGCAATGGGAGCTGGAGCTCCTGAAGGCAGAATTCAAGGAGAGTAAAGATGCAGGTCTGGATTCAGGCTTTGACCGTGGACTGGATTCAGACCTGATGGGAAGCCCAAGTCTAGAACCAAAGCTGACAGTGAAGGAACAAGCCAGACAGTTTGAGCAACAGGCGCTTCAGGAAATGAGGCAACGGCAAAACAGAGATTCCAGAGGCTCATTATCGCCTGATATTCTACTGTCTATTTTCCCAGAGACTCCTCAGCATCAGAAGCACGACCCCACCCTCAGTGCTCAGAATGTGGAAGGCCCCCCCAGTATAATTGTCACTCACAGTGATGGAAGCACCCCGCCTCCAACTCACAAGCCAACTCCTCCTGTCCTGCGCCGGTTTGGAGCAAATTTAACAGGAAATCACAGTGCAGAGGACCGGCTTCAGGTCCATTTAGAGGTTATTCCTGATCCTCCTTCGACTCCTCCACCACCACCTCCATCTTCACCTCCTCCCCCACCACCGTTTACCTTTGCTCCTCTTCCGCCCTCATCCCCCTCTCTACATCACCCACCCTCCCCTCCTCCGGTCTCTCCAGCTTCATCCCACTCCAGTAAATCAGAGGTTCCCCCTTCTCCACCGCCTCTTCCCCCACCCCCTCCACCTCCACCTCTTCCTCCCCCAGTGTCTCCCTCAGTCCTGCGTCCATCTACGTTTGTCCTCCCATCTCTTGTAGAGGCTCCTGCTCTGCGACCTGTGTCCCTACGACCAACCCCACCACCCCTTCCCATGGAACCTGAACCTCCCAGAAAAGAACTGAAAGGAATCTTAAAGAACATCCAAAACATAGCAGACATTGAGAAATCAGTCGCAAACATGTTCAGTCAGATTGATCAGAAACAGATTCCTCTCAAAAGGGTCATGAAGAGCCGGGCTTCTATAGATTCCTTGGATTCTCTTGACTCTTTAGACACATTCGCAGTTGGAGGAGGAGAGGGAGAAGATGGGGGTAAGGAAGGACAGGAAGGGGGAGGAGGAGGAGCAGGAGCAGCAGAAGAGGATACTCCACCTGTACAGATTCCAAATCCAAACATGAACTGTATTGTGGAAGAGCTTGAGAAGCGATTTCCCTCCCAGTCCACAATGCTCTAGCCTTTGCTCCAACTCAAACAACTCACAGAGTTGAACTGCACTGTAGATTGCTGTTGAGATGTCAAGAGACTAATTAAAGTAGCTCAGCGGGGTGTAATGACTTGGTAATTTTTACCTCGGTACAGTTGTGCTCTTCTTAACAAGATCCCTCTCCTCTCATTCTCATCTCAACTTGATATGAACAGAAAATGAGAAGAAATATCTCATTAACATAACATATTCTTTGCAAGTAAATTACATACCCATCATCTACCAATTAAAATTGGTCAGCTTTAGTTTGTGTTTTCAGTAAAGTTTGAAAGGGGTCACATGCACAGGGGTGCAGACTGTGACTGCTGACTGACTCATACACTCCTTTTTTTGCAAACAAATTTAATACAAGTGAAACAGGGGTGAAGAAGAAAGGATAGTCAAATTTGCCAACTTGGACTGCTGGAAAGGGATCCTTTATATTTTCCTCTAAGAGATAACTATGATCCAGAGTTTCTGTTACAGACCTACAACCACTGCCACATTGACTTTTCATTTAATTTTTGATCAGTATTCACTGTAGCATTAAATAGATCTTGAATGCAATAACACTTTCTGTTGGACTAAGTTATATACAGTACTTTGTTTTATCTGTAGGCTTTTATCTGTCTTTGTCTTTAAAGTGAGTTGTATACTGTTTATCTTGTTTAAACCTGTTTTCCAGGAATTATACTCATATGCGACTACTTTGTTTTTCCTGTTATCTTGTGTGATCAAAGAGATTAGTGGTATGAAGCCCACAGGCTATATTTTTATTGGCATATTAAGCCCCACGTTTGAGGCCATAATTCACCATTTTTGTGCACATGTGATTCCATTTCTGCTTCGAAGTGTCAGTCTGTTACCTTCAAAACGTGTTCTCTGCATGTACACCATCAAGGATAATATTTATAACAGGAGGAGGAGATTGTGTGCTTATTTATGGCAGAGCAACAACAGAAAAATAAATAGTGAAAAAAAAAGAATGGACCCTTATGGACACACAAATATCAAAAGCACAAATTCCCCCTTTTTATTTACTGCAGCCAGGTTTTTAAAGCACTTTGGTGTTTAGTTTAAAAAAATTGTCTTGGTTACTCACTGTTTTATGAATATATTTTAAGTTAAACTGGCTTTGTGATTCAAAGAATAATGCATGGACACTCATTATCTTCCCTTGTTATAAATTTCTATGTTACTGACAATAAGAGTATTTTTATTCATGCAGGTCAAATGAGAGTTCAATCCTAATTCTTATTTTAATCTTGTATTAAAGCTTCTTTGATGAAAGCAAGTTTCAATAATAAATTGTTATTATGTGAGAATTTGAATTAGATATGAAAGAGAAAAGGTATTGTTAGTAAATACTGAGGCAGAGGCTTTTGTGTTATCTGTTGCTGTGGACATAAAGTTGATACAGGTTTAAGATTACCCTGATGTAGTTGTCAGCTACAGTCTGCTGGAGTATTCAGTAACTTACTTTTATGGAAAATTAAAACTCAGTGCCTAAAGGTTAATTGAATTATTCCTCAAATTATGATAACAAGGTGATCTAATCTTGACTCAAGATGTGCATAATAATACAAATAACCTCTAAGTCTTCAACTTATTTGAAGACTGAAGCTTTAGAGCAGTGCTTCTCAACCTTTTTTGAGCCAGTGCCCGCCTATTTATTATCCAGATCCCTTATACCCCGACCACCCACACCCTTATAATGGCAGCTAAGTGTCTTCCCAACATATCAAGCCTTATGTTGATTATTCTGTGTCACATTATAAAACCTGTAGTAAAATATATTTGGTGAGAATAGAAATAATACATGCAATGCTTAGCCATATGATAATCAAAAGTTTAATTAGAACTTATTTACAAACAACATCCATTTAAAAAAATAATTTTAAAGCATCCAAAAAAATGGTGATGTTCAATAAAATACTGGTTCAATCACCCCTATAATGATAAAAAAAAAGCAAGGACCAGAGTTTCCCTTGCCTGGACATGGGTCACAGGGGCCCCCCTCTGGAGCCAGGCCTGGAGGTGGGGCACGGAGCAAGCTCTTGGTGACCGGGCCTCTCCCCATGGGGCCCGGTCGGGCTCAGCCCAAAAGGATGACATGGGCCTCCCGTCCGTGGGCTCACCACCTGCAGGAGGGGCCATAGGTGTCGGGTGCAGTGTGAGCTTGGCGGCTGCCAGAGGCGGGGACCCTGGCGGTCTGATCCTCGGCTGCAAAAGCTAGCTCTAGGGACGTGGAATGTCAC
>JBAMHW010000024.1:13094366-13106815 GCA_037177495.1 Rhadinocentrus ornatus | reverse complement strand
TTTATGGACAGAATTTCTAGGCGCAGCCGAGGTGATGAGGGGATCCGGTTTGGTGGCCTCAGGATTGGGTCTCTGCTTTTCGCGAATGATGTGGTTCTGTTGGCTTCATCGGGCCATGATCTTCAGCTCTCACTGGAGCGATTCGCAGCCGAGTCTGAAGCGGCAGGGATGAGAAACCTCCAAATTCGAGACCATGGTCCTCAGCTGGAAAAGGGTTGAGTGCTCTCTCCGGGTCTGCAATAGGGTCCTGCCCCAATTGGAGGAGTTCACGTATCTCGGGGTCTTGTTCACGAATAAGGGAAGGATGGAGCGGGAGATCGACAGGCAGATCGGTGCCGCGTCTGCAGTAATGCGGACGCTGCATCCGTCTGTCGTTGTGAAGAAGGAGCTGAGCCAAAAGGCAAAGCTCTCTATTTACCGGTCGATCTACGTACCTACCCTCACCTATGGTAACGAGCTGTGGGTAGTGACCGAAAGAACAAGATCGCGAATACAAGCGGCTGAAATGATTTTTCTTCGCAGGGTGGCCGGGCTCTCCCTTAGAGATAGGGTGAGGGGCTCGGTGATCCATGAGGGGCTCAGAGTAGAGTCGCTGCTCCTTGTTTTTTTATGAGTCTGATTGGTCAGTAAAGATGTCAATCATCAATTCCCAAGCCAATCCCGCCGCCCCCAAAGAAACTCCACCGCCCTCCTTTCAAAATTAATGCACCTAGCGCCCCCTGATGTTATTATAACTCCCCCTGGGGGGCAATATCGCCCCGGTTGAGAAGCACTGCTGAAGAGGCTTGAAGGGTCACCAGTTTCAGGATCTGACACTGTGCTGGAGATTTTCCAAAGGCTGTTGCTACATGTTTTATGCCATTTAAATCAGCAAGTTTGATATCTGACTTACATGCTGTTGAAAATAATTTTTTTTTAATTAAAAATCCTGAATTAATATGAGAAGACTTTAACCACATAAACAAGTTGTTTCAAAACTCAAATTTGACCACAAACATTCCCTAACATTAACTATCACAGTCAAAGCCAAAAGGCCACCAAAACTCAGCAGAGAAAGCAAAGAAATGTGTGTTAGCCAATGCTTCTTGGCAAAAAGAAAACATGCACTGTTGGAAAGTGTATTTATTTCTTATTTAAATGGTGCCACATTTGTATGAGAATGGACACTGCTACAATGGGCAGTTGGTATCAGGTCAAAGTGTGTACAAGGTGCTGATTGCTGCACTGATAGCAGTTACATCTTTTGGGGCCTTATTTACGAAGGTTTTGCATGTGCAATCAAGCTTGCACATGCAAAAACATGTTGCAGTTGATTTACTAACCGGGCGCACAGAGGATTGCTTCTGTTAAATGGACAAAGTAATGCGCACATTCCATTTAGCTCATTTGCCCCTGATGAATATGCAACGTGGACATCTCTGCCAGAAAGCGCAAAATATTAGGAGCAGCCATTGCAAACAGATTAACCTAGCACACGCAATGTGATTTACCGAACATGAAACTGATTGCACTGGCTAATTTGAAGTCTGAAAGGTAGGTATTAACTAGCACAATTTTACACAGAAATGGCTGAAGTTATTGCTGCATGGAGGAGGCTAGACACCACGGAGAGACTACATCTTTTCTGATTGTATAAATATTTTTGAAATACCAAAAGCAAAGATTATTAAAACATATGGCTTTGTTGCTGTGTTGAATGTTAAGCAGGATGGACTGTTGCTGCTGTGCTCTGGATCTGCTGGCATTGAGAGCCCTCACCACTGCCTGTACCCCATCTTCCATCCCTCTCTTAAGGGCATTAATAAGACCTTTAAATAATAGCATCTTCTTATTGCTACTTATATATTTTACTGTATAACTTATTTGTAGTATTCTTGCTTTTTTGTGTTCGACTATTTCTATCTTTATTGTGGTTTATATTCATTTTATCATTGTTAGGTTGAGCCTGGGATCCAAGAATTTCATTGCCAATAATTGTTGATATAATTATTGTGCAATTACAATAAATTCATTCATAATCACCATCATCAGTCCAGATCCAGCACTGTCCAGCTGCCCAATGTGCACTGCAATGTGCCTTCATTGGCACATACAGTGCTACGGGAGGCACGTTTATTTGATCAATATGTCTTGGGCTGAAAGTTTGATTTTGTCAATGAAAACTATTGTTTTGTCGCTCTGCAATCAGCTCTAGTGCGTCATACCCAGTTTTCCAGTCATCTGCGCCTAATAGTAAGTGAGCTGCACCAGTTAAATATTGGTCAGAGGCATTTCCTGTCTTTGTTTTATTAGAAGCAATTTGTTTTGGAACTTTTTCTTATACCTTGTCACTGCCAACTTCCACCAATTACATTAACTGTTTAGCAAAACAACCAATTACATTAACTGTTTAGCATTGCATCATAAAGGGCATCCGGCGTAAAACATGCCAAATAAACGTGTGAATACACCCTACAGCTTCCATACTAGGTCAGGTGGACATGGATGATTCGCTGTGGCGACCCCTGCAGGTAAAAGCCAAAAGGGACGAAGAGTGAAGTCATTCTGGTGACATTTTGATTTCTTCGCTGGAGCTCAGCAATATTTTTATTTTCCTCGTCCACTAATTTCTATATCTCAATGAGCTTGGTTCATTTTGCATTTGCAATCTTCTTACTCTGCTTCTAAACTCTCCATGGCAAAATCACAACCCATGCTAAATCCTCATTTGAATACTGCTGTTTGCACCTATTATCAATTGCGCCAACATTCTTAGTTGATCACATGCTAATCATAAACAAACAACGTGCAATTTATTTGTGCTCTTTATCACGAATCTTAATATATCAGGGTTGGTTCTTCGACAGTACTGACACCTCTGCCTGTTAAATGATTTTTTATTAAATTGTTAAATAGTATATTTGTCTTTTTTTCTTCATCATCTGGTAAACAGCACCAAACAAGAGTCAGTGGGAGAGTAAGTTTTTTAGTGTAAAAGATTTGGCAGGTTTTTTATGTTAAAAATCATTCACTCTGCTCCTCAATCAACGACTGCATTTCCTATATAAATGTGGCACCATTTAGAATAGAAATTAAAAAGATTTACTACGAATAATCCACCCAACACAAATTTCCTTATTTTTGTTAATAAGTTATTAAAAAGCTGAATTACTTAATTTTGTGTCCTGCCAAAAAACATTCCCCCATTCTATTCCTTTAAAATCAGTCAGTCAGTCATTATCTGTACCGCTTATTCCATTACGGGTCGCGGGGTAAGCTGGAGCCTATCCCAGCCTTGTTTTAGCTGAGAGGCAGGGTACACCCTGGACAGGACACCAGTCCATTGCAGGGCCCTTCAAAATCACTCATGTTCAAATATAGTTCCTAGAAAACAGGGTTATTTTAATGTTGGTTCTATATCTTGAGAACCCCAACAAGTGGCCGCTATATTGTCGTGTCTCAACTGTTTCTTTTTTATTAAGAAATCATTTGTCTCTTGTGTTTTTCAGTTTTTTTCTTTCACAGTTTTTTTGTTTCCCATCTGTCTTCTAAATCCCCATATTCATTCATGTTATTTAATTGTATTTTATTCTTTCAACAGTATATTTTTTATCACTTGCCTACATAATCTGTGCATACAGTGTTTAATTACTAGCTTTGTGTTTGTTTTTTGGGAAGACAAATGTTAAGATGTGAGTAGGTAAAAAAAAAAAAAAAAGAATTTAAGAAAAGAAAGTTGAAAAACCCATAGTTTTTAACTTAGGAACTAACTAATAGTTGCATTTATTTTCACACTTCATTTTTATAAGGTTTTTCTAGAGTTTTATTGCTATTTGGTTTTGATATTAGATCCCTTTGGTACTTAATGTAAGAAAATATAAATTGGCACATTGTCTCAATAAAATCTGTTCTGCTAAATTAGAGTCCAATACATTTTGTTTTTTAATGCAAAGTTTCTTTGAAAACCTCAGTTTTAAGAGTGCATGATGTGTTTAGTGGCAGGGATTCAAAAACTTCTTCAGAATGAATTGCATTAGTGCTTGAACACCATTCATTTAGAAATGCTTCCCACAGGGACACAGATACATAACTTGAAGTCAAGAATTAACTTAAGTCGCTACTGTGTGTTATTTAATTAAAGCCATCATTCCTCTGTGTTCTCTAGAGGCCATATTTACTGGTCCATAATATGAGAGTAGAAGATATTTCACTATTCATGTGAGGGTTAAGGAGCTGTATCATTAAGTCAACATCTTTCTGCTCATAAAACGACATAAGATAAATGTAAGATATGCTGAAGTTACAGTACATTGCTGCATTATTTAAAGGCATCCTATTTCCAAAAGCTAAGTGCCAGAGACAGTTGATTTTTCTCACACAGGTCTTACTCTGTGTCTACTTTAAGCTTCATGCAAACACACTTATTAACATCATAAAAGAAAAACCCTGCCTATTATGCTGTAGATTTCTCGTATCACCGTTTTGCGTGACATGACAGAAACTACAAAGTATATGTTGTAGCCCCTTACCATGTATTTACTAATGTAAGGCAAGCCAGTTTGTTTGTATAGCACATTTCATGTACAGAACAATTCAAAGTGCTTTACATAAACAAAAGCATTACAGATAATAAGAAATAGTAAAATACAGCAACAAACAGCAAGAATCACAATAAAATCATAAATTACATTAAAATGATTAAAAAGAGAAGTTAAAAAAAATACCGTGTAGAATTCATGCATATAGGCACATGATAAAAGAAATGTTTTTAACCTGGATTTAAAAGTGTCTACATTTGGTGAAAGTTTAATCTCCACTGGCAGTTTGTTCTTCTTGTTTGTAGCATAACATACTGCTTCTCCATGTTTAGTCTGGACTCTGGTCTGACCAGAGTCTTTTGATTTAAGAGTCTGCTAGGTTTATATTTTCTGAACATATCACAGATGTATTCTGGGCCTAAACCATTCTGAGATATGTAAACGATCAGAAGGGTTTTAAAATCTATTCTGTGACTGACTGGAAGCCAGTGTAAAGATTTAAAAACTGGTGTGATGTGTTCAGATCTCTTAGTCCTGGTTAAAACTCTAGCAGCAGCATTTAGGATGAGCTGCAGATGTTTAATGTACAATCTTAGCCATGTACTTTTAACTCAGTTTTACCATGAGCAAAGGAGGCAAGGTAGAAAATGACAGATGAAAACACTTTTGAGATGACTGTGGACAAACTGAAAAAAAGTTTCTTACAGACTCTGGCTGTGATATCAGGTGTAGACAGAAAAGGTCTGAGGTGTAGGGAAGTGTACTGTGGTATACAGTGACACCTTGATACCCACAATAGATCCTTTGGGTCCTGTCAGCTCCAGAGTAAGGCCTAGATTTGGCTTATTGTATTCTGTAGATGTTAAGCTCGATGAGTATTTAACAGTTTGAAAAGGGGTTAAACACTTTGAGCTCTACTGAAAGCTCCTTTGGCTTTTCTTTAGTAGTTTTTTTAGCACTACAGGCTGCTTTTTATCATCTTTTGCAAAAAAGCCAAGGGCCTCCACCTAATTTAGAGCCACTTCCATGAATCTGAGTTTGCCTTTCTTTTTAACGAGAACACATTTACACATACAGATATGATGAAATCAGATTCTCCACTGGGCAGAAATTACAGAAGCCTTTTAACAGGATTGTTTGGTTACTGCTGGTAGGACAAGTCTCTCTTTTCCTGGCCACTGTGTACATTACAAGGATTACCATACTGCATCATCTCATCTATAATCTCTAATTCTTAACACTTGTCAGGTGTTGCGATGTAATGACAAGAGTTTATCCCGTCATGATGTGCAGCCAAATAAAACATCCTCTGATGGTCAGTATTTTGACATAAGGAGATTTTCCACTGTCAGAAATACTGGTGGGATTTTTTCCTGCTGTAATTTCACAACACACTGGATGGGTTTCTTTTTCAATTGAACAACATGTCATGTTCTACAAAAAGACATGATCGAGCTATAAACCTGATTATATTAAAGGCTCTGCATTCAAAACAAAAACACAAGAACATTCAAAGAATAGCCTCTGCAAGCACAGCAATGTGAATATGTAAGAACACATTCAGCTACACGTCAGCATTAAACAGGTTGCAAGCAGTGCTTCTCTTTCAGATAACTGAACTGGAAATGTTTTAATGTTAAGATTAGCTTTCAACTTCAGTCTGTTCCATCTCATTACACATACACACGCTTTTATTCACAATGTATCTTCATTATCCAACAGGCAGATTCTGTCATGCAGTTTCTGTTCTTCCCTTTTGCCAGAAAACTGACATCTTTGGGAATATGTATTGTTTTCAGCCTTTATTTTACATCTGAGAAACATGAGCACAAAACACAGAAAAGGTTTTCAAGGGAGGTTGTCACTGAAACAGTAGATCCTGGAAAGCAAATGAAACAGCAGAAAATAAAACTAAATTAGCCATTTTAACACATTTTGAGAGACTCAGATTCAACAGTGTTTTAATGTATTGTTGTGACTGGTTTTGCTTCCCATCTAATTACCTTCAGGCATCACAGCTACTTGTTTCTGAGCCACTAGAACAACTTTGTTAGATTTAAGAAAAGGTTGAAGTTGGGTTTTTAAAACAACAAAATATTAACCTGCTGGGGTGGATAATGGCACTAAAGTGTAGTTAGTGTGGGAAAAACTGATGTCATGTGTATCTAAATGTCCAGGGTCCTGAAAAATAGCTGTCGGAGTCACAATGGACTTAATGGGGAGTGAGCTTGCAGATTGACTTTCTCCCATTAAAAGCCACCTTTTTAAACTAGGAATAAGGAAAAGGAAAGTTTCTTTATAATGACTGACTTAAAGGTTAGTCCAATTTATTATTTGTCAAAATAAAATAAAGTACAGTCAGCTCACATTTTACATACACTATATTACACGTATTTCTGTGGGAATATCACAATAGGAAATGGGCAACTATGAACTCACATGGAAGTTTAACACTGGAAAATTATTAATCTACTTTATCTGGCACATGGGGTTTTCTTGTTCCTGGTTGATTCTGTGTTCTATTGGTTTCCTTCTTCATAAGGGCTTATTCCAAAAGTGTGACCAGCTTTGTTTTATTTTATTTATTTTTTTCATTTATTATTGCTTTTATTTCAATTTTATTTATTTATTTTTTTAAATATTAATTTAAATAATATGCAGCTTCTCTAAGAAAACATCCAATAAGAATGAGAGACAAAAGGATGTTCTGAGATGGAGAGGTTTGAATGAAGAGAAGGGATGAGGAGCTACCATGGCCTTATAAGAAATAAAAGGGAACTGAGTGATAAAGTGAAGAGATAATCAAGAGGAGTAAGAAAGACGGGTTGTCAAAGCCTGTTCTTTAAGACCAAATAATATTTTTCTTCTGTACTTTCCCATTCACACTTCAAGACAAGGTGAAGAGGACACAAGGAGTGATTTATTCTTGTCATATGTGTGTGTGTGTGTGTTGGAGATTAGATAGCTGTCTGCGCCTTTGTCTCGAAGGAACCTCATAATGTGTCTGTCAGAGCAACAAGGGCACAAAGATAGACTTATCTTCACACACTAAAACATAAACACAGATTATATTACATGCAGTACCAAGCACCAACTGTTGCAGCTAATATCGTGGTAGTACACACACATACACACACCCACACACTCCCCTTGTGTCATTTAATCTTCACATATAAATTATCCCCAAACCATCCTATTCATCTCAGCCATTAATCTTTCTTTTCATTCGCTCATTCAATCTCTGTTCATCATCAATAACCTCCTCATCAAACCATCTTTACTTTATAGAACTGATAATCTTATCATTTTGCAACACACACTGTTATTTTACAGTGCATTTTGATACTGAACAAATGCCTACAATATGTCCTTGGAGTGCATGTCTGTGTGTAATAGGCAGAGTAGCATTCTTATCTGAATTACTGAAATTAATTAAAAAAAATGCCCAACTGGTTGAACAATTTGTGTGTGTGTTTGTCTGTGTATGACTTCAAACAACAGAAGGAAGGGTCCAATGTGTCCTCCAAAAGTCTGTATTTGTTATTGTGTGATACATCTTCATTTTACCAGCTCATTAACTCTGTTTCACACCACTGTACTTTCTGTATTTTCTGACTTGGGATGCATGGAAAAAGAGGTTATTGGTTGGTTGTTTTTTTCTATATTTCCTTCTTTTTCTGTTTTTGTTTGTTAGAACTATGCTTAATTTGCAGAGTTTGGTCTCTTTCCGATCAACCACATATATTTTTCATGGCATTTCTGTCCAAGTTGGACGAAGGGTTCACTTCACTTCAATTTGTGGAATAGGACCTCTTCTTCAGGGAATTGAATTTATTAGATAAATGATCACAGCCATTGACAAAATGCTAAATGTACATTTCTAATAATTTTCAAAAATCATGTGCTTCAGTTCTTCTTTTAATCCTGAATTTATAGATATTACCAAAGAAAGACTTTCCTAGCTTTGTGATCCTTACACAGTGTACTGTTACATCTTCACTTGTTTGACCTAATTGTACAAGAAAAGATTCATTCCACCTACTACAGCCAATGGGTTGTTAGCTAAGCTGTACATAAACAGTGATGTCCTTTCTTTGATGCAATATATTGTTCATTCATTTCCCATACCGGCTTTAATCCTATTCCAGGTCACGGGGATGCCTAGAGTCTGTTGCCAACAAGTTAGAAGCAAAGGACATCCTGAACATGTTGGCGGTCCATCACAGGGCCAACACAGAGACAAACAGCCATGCAAGCTCAATTTAGAGTCTATTAGTGTCAATTTAGAATAACCAATTAACATAATTGCTGAATATTTTGGACCGTGGAAGATGCAGGAGTACACAGAGAGAACAAGCATACTTTCCTGTTTTGAAGCATCAGTACTAAACACCAACATTTGTACACATCTCTAAATGCCACTACCAACAAGCCACTTACATTTGGGTTTGCATTTTAACATCCTATTTCTGCTGCAGTTAGGAAGTGCATAGCAACACGCTTACTCTGAAGTAAAAAGTGCCACATCAAGTGTTTCATGTTAAATGGCAAGTCTTTTTAGGAATGTTAGACTAAAGGTTGAACTGTTTCTCTTCATTTTCTAGGCGAGGATATGGACAGCATGAGGTAAGTGTTTTGTTCTTGCACCTGCTGTAGTATTATACCTGTATTCTTCCCTGTTTTCTGTTTTTTTTTTTTCTCTTCCTTTTGAGCAGTAAAATTTAAGTTGCATGTTTTTGTGTCAATACAACTCTTTCAACTGCTTTATTAGGGACAGTTCATAATTTTGTGCATATTAAAAACATAAAGTGGGGTGGGGGTGCACACACGTTTTAATGCCAAAGATATTTTATCTCTGATTATATAAATTACGATTTCAGGCCTAAAATAGGCATTATTAGACTGTTGAGGTTGTTTTGGTGATATAAGTGCATGTTAGGCAGCACGTTTTTTTAACTTTGTAAATACTTGTTCCAACAAATCAGCACTATGAAACGATCTGCATCAGGGCCCAAACAAGGAGGAGAAAGCTATAAGAAGATGGCTAAATGTTTTCAGGTCTTCATTCCCTAAGTTTGTACAGCTATTAAAACAGCAATTAAAAGGAACATTGGAAGTCTAGTTGAGATTTCGAAGAGCAAAAAAATCTTTCAGAGAACTGCTCATAGGAGTACTAGAGAAGCTCATCAAGCCTCTAATCTGATTGTAAAAGACCCTGAAGAAGATGTAACAGACTGGGGTGATAAGGCTTTGCTTTACTGTTCAGTGAAATCATCACAAACATGTTTCTCATGAAAAAGTGATTAGAAGAAGTCTTAGCATCAAACGTTTGTAAATGAGCATCTATACAAGCCTGGTGCATTTCCTAGGCATGTACTCTAGGCTGATAAAGTCAGCATAAAACTTTTCAACTACACTTAGTAGGAGAAAAATAAACCTGAAAATGATTACAAAAACAAGCAACTGTCCAGCATTAAGGGTGGATCGATCATGTGGCCAGAGGTGCAGGGAACATTGGTGTGAACTTCTTTTTTCTTATCCACTACTCTTCTTCTCCTCTGGCAGACACAGCAGCTTCTCCGACCCTCTCTCCTCAGACCTGAGGTACTTTGTCTCTTCTTTTTCTGGAAACATCTTAACTTCCCTCTTGTGTTTTTTTCCTGCTAAAGTCTTGTCTCTCCCAGTGTCATTTTTGTCTAGCTGGTTAAATATGTCTGCACCCTGTGTTTGTGTGGAAAGCTAATTATGGTCTTTCAATCTAACAGGAGTTGTCTATGGAATCTGGTATTGATCCTGGCCAGGACTACTACACACAAGATTACTACAACTATGATCATGGGTTAGTACACCTATACTGGACGGAAGCAGAGACATCCCCCCTTGTGACATACTAAGATGTCGGGTTATTTTAAGAGACTCTAAATGCTATCTTGTTGTTTTTTTTCTGAATTTCTGCTTTCATTTCTCATAAAATCTTTTAAATTGATCAACAATTTACAAAAAATTTCCATTAAATGCAAATTAAAAAGAAAAAACAAGTGTGAGCTAAAAGGCATATTTTTTGTTGCAGGGTTGAAAGGCCATCTTTGCTAAAATTGTAGCTAACTGGCTATAGTGGAGGACTATTCCAAGTACCACTCTGATTACACTGCACATGTAGATAATTCATTTATTGACGTAGGTTAAGCTTCTTTTAATTTATTTTAGCCATATGGCCACCTTTACTGTTGTATGGCTACAGGTGTAGTTATTGAGTTGCACCAATGTCCCTACTTTATTAACCACTATTGAATACATGGTGGTAAGGACACTTCAGGTAGTGAATAGATACCAACTACCAGTGTTTCATGTCACCAATAACAGAGACAGACAAGACTGGTTCTTACTGTGAGTGCTCTATGCAGCTGGGTCTCATGTCAGCCACTCAAAGGCTGCTCTAACATCAAGCTGATTGCATCAGCAACAAAGTATTGGCTACAACAGCAACCTGCCACATGCCAGCCTCTTTCCATTTTTGAGCTACAAGAAGTGAATAGATGTGTATGTGTGATTTCTCTTATACTGTGTTAAGTTGAAGGAAAGGAAGGCTATAGAACTTACAATAGATTGAACAAACTCATTTGATCAAAATCTTCATGAATAAGTCTTAAAACTTACAATCAGACACACAATACACCTCTTGAGTGTGTGGGTGTTTTTTCATGCAGACTGCCTGCCATCTGTGTTTGTTTTTTTCTTTTTTCTTTTTTTTTTAATAATTCTAGCTTCAGACTCCGAAGAACGTAATTTGATTCTCCCAAACTCACCTCACCAACATACAACAATGCAAAAATACACAGTAGAAAGTACCCTCACACTCAAAACCTCTCCTGTGGCAAACACATTCATTCAGTGATACGATCACTCAAGCATTCTCTTGCTTGCTTTTTCACACACATGCTTACTCTGTCACACACTCCCTGAGTTAATTCTCTCTGCTTAGATTTGCAGCAATGTAGCAGCTAATCAGGCACCCAGCCGTGGAAGCAGACAATAGGCCAGATGCTGGTGGCTTAGAGCAACATTCACAAACTAACTCTGTGCATACAAGATCAGGAAATCAGGCTTCATAAGAATGACCTCTTATATGTTCATTTGTTTAAGTAAATGAATAGAGCAGGTATTCTATGCTGCCAAATAATATACTGGCAAGAGATTTTTTTCCCATGAAGTTTTACAGTGTGTACTTCTGCGATCATACATACACACAAACACACACACAATCAACCAAACAGGCCAAATTCCAAATTCAAGTTGCCCTCCAGTCATGCTGAAGCAATAAGGGATTAGATTTTGATCTTCTGAAGTTGTCGGTAAGGGCGATGCAGTATAGTGATCAGTGTGACAGCTGTAGAGCTGATTGATGCAATCTCAGCATCTTCATATGTTCTCCATCTCCGTAAAATAGTTATTAGACAGACAGACAGACAGATAGACAGACAGAGCTCGATGTGCTTGATCTTGAGTTTAAAGCCAACCAAATGTTGCTGTTTAGTTCAATTACGTTTATTGAAGTCAAGGTAACATTTATTTGCACAATGCATTTAACGCATAGGACAGCACAAGGTGGTTTACACAAATGAAAAACAATATTTTTTAAATATCTATCTTTCTTTTGTGGCCATTATTTCTATAAGGACACAAAACCATGATCCATATATATACACTACTCAAAAAAATAAAGCGAACACTAAAATAACATCCTAGGTCTGAATGAATGAACTATTCTTATTAAACACTTTGTTCTCTACATAGTTTAATGTGCTGACAACAAAATCACACAAAAATTATCAATGGAAATAAATTTTATTAACCCATGGAGGTCTGGATATGGAGTCACACTCAAAATTAAAGTGGAAAAACACACTACAGGCTGATCCAACTTTGATGTAA
>JBAMHW010000024.1:13078148-13088329 GCA_037177495.1 Rhadinocentrus ornatus | reverse complement strand
GTGTGTGTGTGTGTGTGTGTGTGTGTGTGTGTGTGTGTGTGTGTGTGTGTGTGTGTGTGTGTGTTTGTGTGTGTGTGCAGAATCAGTGTTGGCTCAAACTTCAGTAAAATGTTACATCCAACATTAATCATCAAAGGCATTCCTTCAATGCTTGGTTCTGGTCAAATTTTAACCATGAGAAAAATTCAAAGGCTGCTGAACAACATGAAATTAACACTGCTGCATGGACCCCACTGTGTATGCAAACTGTGCGACAAGCATCTAATACTGTTGAAGATGAAGGATGTTCTCTGATAAACTTCTTCTTTCTTCTGCTTTTTATGTTTATCTATAGAGTTATACATTAAGACTGGAGATTAATTGTTGAGCATTTTCCCGATTTGGCATATTTCCAGAATTTGTTAATATTTAAGTGAATCCATTCTTCCTTCTTTCAGTCAAATGTTCCTGACAGCCCACAGCATGATAGGTCCACCCCATGTCTGAAAAATGGACACGTGTTTTGATTAAATTCTGGACCAGTTTCTTTCCATAGGCCTGAAGCTTTCTTTTCTTTTTTACCCCAACCCTAAATAATTAACTTTTAACCAAACAAAAAAAAAAATTATAATGAAATTGAAATCTTACCAGTATTTTGTCAATGGCAAAATATGTATAAAGTCCCCATCAAGTGTGTAGTGTTTATATGTATAAAATAATGTTTTTTTTACTTGCATTGAACCAAGTTAGTGAAGACATCAGCACCATAGCTTCTCAAAGCTCACTGCATTAATAAACAGCGGAGCATTACTAAATAGAGGGAGAAAAAAAACACTTTAAACTTTATCCTTGTAGTCACCCTTTTCAAATTTTCATAAATGTTTGTACTTTAAAGTCAGAAAGTGTATCATCAGAGAAATGGATTTTAAACTGAGATGAATCAGGAATTAATGTCCAAGCAGGACTGAAAAATCCTCCACATGAATGAAAATCCTTTTCATGAAATGAATGAAAAATTCCTGTCAATGTATGTTTTCCTATGAAATTGGAAAGGGGGAAAAAAAATCATTTATTTGTTGTCTGGTTTTTTACTAAACAGCACATCTCTGAAATCCTATCTTTGCACATTTCTCATGTTTGCAGCAAAATCCAAAACTAAACCGTTTAATGCATGATATATAAAATACAAAATAAGTTTCCATAAAAAAAAAAAAATTATAAATATAGTATCCCACAAAATAAACACATCACCTGAGGCATTTGGAAGTATTATATTTGGAAGTCATAAATTGGTCAAACAGGTCAGATATAGCAGAGGATCATATTTCTCTTTCTCTTCCCATTTTTTTTCCTCCATCTCTTCTATTCTCTATTAGATTTATTTTTGGCCAGACTAGACAAATTTGGGGCTAGGGGAGTATGTAAAGGGGAACATTGATGAAACCTTTAAAGCCCATTAGTTTGATTCCGTGTAATTTGTTTCCCCAGCAGGGCAGTAGAAAGCGTCGGATCAAGTTGGTGCTTGACCGGGAGTACGAGACCAGCTCCACTGGAGAGGACAGCATGCCGGAAACCCAACGCAGCTGCTTGCCCTCCACCCACAGCAGCCATGTTAATGTTAATGGGAGCATCTATGTGGCCCAGAACGGCTCCATCATCCGCACTAGACGGTCGGTGAATGTTACAGGTCCCACACACACCACCACACCGAACAACCACCTCAAACTGAGTTCTCCCATCTTCAGCTCACGGTTGGCCAAGCACTTTAAAAAACTAGACAAAATGGCTGCCACACTGGAGGAAAGAGTACCCCTAAACAACCCCAGGACAACCACAGAGGGTGGATGCAACACGCTGTACACCTTGCAAAGCTCTAAACCAGCCACCTCCTCTAACAACAACAAAACGCAGAATGTGTTTAACACTCGACAATCCAGCGCGTCTTTGGGGTCAACCAGCAACACGTGCCCTGAAAATCAAGCCTCTAAACCCGAACTGCTCCAAGCTGCGCAGAGCAGCACGGACCATCCCGAGAGCTCAGCGGAGAGAGACGAGCTAAAAGAAGGCGAGAATGACTCCAAGGTCGATGACGACAACAGCAACGACAAAGATGGAGTCGTTACAGGAGAGCCACAGGAATATCTGAGTGACAGGACGCAGTCTGATGAGGAAGAATTATGGATGGGCCCGTGGAACAGCCTTCACATACCCATGACCAAACTCTGACTTTCTCTGAGAACACTGTGCTTGTTATTATTGCCAAGTTCATTAAAAAGTTTAGACTTTATTTCTGTTCATTAGCTGCAAAACTAATGAGGTTGCTCAATTTCATTTATATGAATCTAATTATCTGATTGGTACTGCGCTTACATAGAGTAAGCATCGTTCATGCAAGCTAAAATTATTTTACTTATTTAAGTTGAGAGATGAAGTACTTTGGCATTTGACTGGTTTTTTGCTAGTTTACACATAAAAACGTTTGGTTTTTTAATGTCTCAGTGATTCAATCCATTTATCCCTTCAGCCAAACTGATCTCAGCTGAAGCACATTCCGAAAACTGGACCTAGAATGAGAGGACTTGCTATATTTTTACATGGACAGTGAGGAAAAACTTGATGAACCTTTTTATTGCCCCTTTAAGCAACTGATGTGTAAGGAACTGAGCTTGATTCATTTGGTATTAAAGACCATTGGCACAACTCATCTTGAATTAGCCCAACACGTTTCATTGACACATGAAGTCTTGTATTGTTCACACTTGCCTTTTTATTCTTGTCAAGTTGCTTGGCAACCAGATCCAAATAAAGTTTCATCTGATAAAAGCTGAAGTTGTGATGTTACATCTGTTAAACTGGAAAGCCACTGGGAATACCGTGTCATTAAACATGAAGTGTCAACAAATGAGCCTCATTTGATGACACTCTTGTTGTTGTTTTTTTCTTGGCAAGAAATTCTGGCACACACCTAATAAAACCCCAACTTGTAAAAGGTTTGCAAAAACTTTTGAGAGAAAAAGAAAAAACATTGGGATGTAATGTTGCTGTAATCAAAAAGAATGAATTTTGATAAATCTCATTTAACCTTTATATTTGATCAAATAGTACAATTATTTTTGGGCTCAAATAAAAATTGGAACAATCTATGATTTGCAAATCTAATAAAACCACATTTTTCCCCAATAGAACATAAACATACCAGATGTTGAAAGTTCATGGATAGTATTAGCTCATTTTGAATTTGATGGCAGCAACAGATTTGAAAAAAATTGGAGCAAGAGAAACAAAAAGGCTCCAAAAGAAACTGATAAATCAAAACATAGTGAAGTTGACAACCAATCAGTTTTGTTGGCAACAAGTCAGTAGCATTACACGTTTTAGAAAGATGAAAAGTGTTTCTGTGTCAAATTGTGAACATGTTAAGGATCCCACCATCTACAGTCTATCAGATTATCGAAAGCTTCAGAGAATCGGGAGGAATGTGTGCGTGCATTGGACAAGGCTGAAGGTCAAAGGAAAACTCTGCCCCTCAGGTGGTACTGCATTAGAAAACAGGCTTGATTCCCTACTGGAAATTATTGCATGGGCTCAGGAACACTTTCAGAAATAACTGAACACAGTTCATCGCGCAAACCACAAATGCAGGTTAAAGCTATGCCAAGCAAAGAGGAAGCCATATATGAACATATTCCAGAAATACCACCGTCTGCTCTGGGCCAGACATTTAAATCTATCTGACTAAGTGGAAAGCATTTCTGTGATCAAATTAATTAAAATTTGAAGTTCTTTTTTAAAACCATGGGCATGCCTTGTGAGTTAAAGAGAGAGGGGCCATCCAGCTTGTTGTCCTTAACAGTTCAAAAGCCTCAAGTTCTTTCGGGATGGGATTGTTAAGTTCCTATTGTGAGGGCAGCTTACACATCAATGAAGGCTCCATCAAGTACATAGACATTCAGACAACATCCCTTTCAGGAAAGGCCTTGCATATTTCATTAACACAATGCTAAACCGCATTCTTGTTGCATACATACCTGCCTGCACTTTAGACCTTTAACCAACAGAAAACATTTGGAGGAGTGTTATGAAACTACACAATTAGGTAACAAAGGCCGAGGGGCCTCATGTACAAACACCGAGTATTCATCAAAATGTTCCATACACCATGTTCCACACACATTTTGAGATATACAGAAAAACAACTGAGTGGATTTGTGTGCACCACCATGCACATGAGTCTGAGTTTGCTGTTTTTTTAACTCCCAACGTCTCAGATTCCTGCTTAAGCTGGATTCATACTCGTGCAGCATCTGTGTAAGGTTGATTATGGCGTAACCGGGAGGATAGACGCTCATCTTTTCCAGACCTGACGCACACCCATGCTTGCCACACAGTTACGCAGAAGTACTCCCTTGTGATTGGTCGGTTTGAGATTATGCGTTTGATTTCTAGAGCTTCTCGCTGAATTTGAGTCATAACCAGGAAAGAGTAACTACAACAAAATGCTATAACTATGCTCGAGTGCGACTAGTGTTGGTCAGTCCGTGGTCAGACTGGTGCATCCGAGGTGTATCCGGTCTGTGCGTCTCCTGTTACATAATTTATGTTGTCATTTTAGATTGTTTACAAACAAAAAATCTTATATTCATAAATTTCTCAGTTCTGCCAGTTTAATAAAAATATGTTGACAAAAACTGTACTGTGTTTTATTATCATTAACAGCAATAATTTAAAAAAGTATCACCCATCCCTAGAGAGGAGAGAAACTACAACATGATGCCATACCCATGCTCAAGTAAGAGTACATTTCACCAGCATCAGCTACACCGGCCCTAATGTACGCAGATGCCACACCAGTATAAATCCAGCTTAAATGCCACATATTTATTGTCATTTGTATATATATAATAATGGGAGAAATCAAGGCTATCATGGAACTGGGTTCAGCTTAACTCATTTGGGATGTATCATGGAAAGATGCGCAGGAACAAGCATATACACGGACTCATACATTTAATATTTTTGGGTACATGTACTTTCCTAGTTTTAGTCATATTCAAGCAATCCTTCATACACAAGGCCCCAACATTGAGCACCCAGAATCCCACATTTGACAAGAATGGGCAATAATTATCTCCTCAGTGGTCACCAGTACTGGTCAAAATCATAAAACATCACATTATGGTGTTTTAAGTTTATTGTAAAAGCATGAAACTTATTACGTTATGCTACTGTAATATAGTTTTAATTACACAGAGTTCTTAATGGCATAAGAAAGGTAGCCAAAAAATTAGTGTTTCAGAAAAATAACAGTATTTTATTACAGATATTTAAGACAGTCAGTCATAGGACAGATTGCTCAGCACACACCCCACTTGCTACAATCAGTGAACTTCAATTAAGGAACCACAAGGAAAAAGTGCAGCAACCCAAGGCACAGCAGGAAGCCACGGCACTGCAACTGAGCCACCTGAAGCACACAGCAAACCTTAACACATCATAAAGAAGCAACCTACCCAAACAATCCAACCGTCACTATAAGCCAGCAGGGTGCAGCACCCAACTCCAACCCCACCCCATTTATTTCTAACTCTAGAATCCTACATTGAGAATAATCTAAAAGCTTTATAAATCATCCACACACACTGATCATACACACAGCTAATAGAATAAAAAAAAAACAACAACACTTAATTTTCCCATGGTTTAAGACCGTCCGCCAGGGTCTGAGGTTTGGCTCTGGTCCAACCCAACAAAGTCTGTGTGTAACGGGCAGACGCCGGTCAAGTACAGCAAGGCCTCCACTGACTGCAGGAGCTCTTCCTCAGCTGAGGAGCAGACAAGCGAGCTCCTAGAAGTTCCCTCTACCTTCTTCTTTTCCTGCTTACGTGGTGACCTTACTGTCTTCGCCGCCAGCAGCCATAACCAGCTGCGATCAGCACCCTCCCACCATAATCCACTGAGCACCAGCAGTGTATGTGGCTGGGATTAAGCCCAATCACCAAGCTCCTCTCTCCAGAACCCCACACACCGTGACTGAGCTCTTTTTCATTACTCTGCTCCCTCACACCTCACAGGTGCTGCCAATCAGGAAATTAGGTCAACTCTGCTCCAGCTATGTTCCTCCCACTCTCAGAAGTTCTCACTACACTAGAAGTTCACATGCTACAATACTATTTGTGGTGAAAACGTGGAATATAAAATGTATTCGTCTTTGAATGCGGAGTAGATCAGAGAAATGTCTAATTAACCAAATGGGATTAAGTTGTACTTCATTCCAGCCCCCAGACCTCGGGGCCTCCACCCGGCCCCCACCACAGCAACCGGCCACCCAACCCAGGCCAGCCCCCCGACTGCCTCGGACCCCGGCCACCCCCCAGCCCGCCCCCAGGGAGCACCAGCCCCAAGGCCACCAAGGCCCCGGATCCGGTCAGACACACAGTCTCCCACACAATGACCCCAACGACCACCGACCCAGAGTAACCACGAGTGCCGATAGACCCCCAAGGTCCCCCACTCAGCCCCACAAGGAACAACAAGACCCCAGCACCTCTTTTCCCTACGTGATGCAACTAATCAGCGAGGTCCAGAGAGACTGAGAGTTAACTAACGGTGTTTAATGGATGCCGATGCAGTTTCTAGACTGATGTGATCCAACAGGAGATTTTTATACTGGTTAACATTTAGATTGTTTTTAGACTTCCAGTTCACTAGAATAGTTTTCTTCGCGATACATAAGGCCGTGAGGACCATGTGTGCTTTGTTAGTGTCCATATTGACGTCACTTAAGTCACCCAGTAAACAAAGTTTAGGACATGCAGGAATTTTACATTTGACCCGTGTTGATAAATCCTCACAAACCTTATTCCAGAACTTTTGGACTGCTGCACAGAGCCATAAAGTGTGTAAGTAATCATCTGCTGTGTTACCTGTGCACTGAGTGCAGATTGCAGAGTGATTAAGACCCTTTGTCCTGTGTAATGCGTTCTAGTAAGGACTTTGTATTGTATGAGTTGTAAATTTGGGCAGTCTGTCATGTTAAAGGCATTAAGACATATTTGTAGCCAAAATGGTTGGCTAGGATTGATGGATAAATCTATACCATTTTGAAGTAGTGTATTTTTTTAAAGTAACTTTGGGGTACAGAGGTCCATACATTCTGCTACCATTGGAGGGAGTTCTAGGTCTGTTTGGTGAAGGGGGAATTTTGTGTGT
Organism: Rhadinocentrus ornatus; assembly: GCA_037177495.1. Classification (NCBI taxonomy): domain Eukaryota; kingdom Metazoa; phylum Chordata; class Actinopteri; order Atheriniformes; family Melanotaeniidae; genus Rhadinocentrus; species Rhadinocentrus ornatus. The sequence goes on along the minus strand of JBAMHW010000024.1, from coordinate 13,081,141 downwards.
ATTATGGTTTTGAGTTGTTGATATTCTAAGAATCTGTTGCTGTTAATCCCATATTGTAAATTAGATATTTTAAATCTAGAAGATTTCTTTAGATGAATGTAGATACCATTTCTAAACTAAAGCTTCTGGTATATTTTGAAGAAAATTTAATAGTTAAAAAAAAAGGGAGTCAATCTCCTATATGTCATTTTCTTTGGTATTTTGTTTTACTTAAACAGATCATATTAAATTTTAAAATAAAATTATATATTAATTTAAAAAGACTCGATCCTCTTAACAGCACATTTCTCTTGTAAGTCATCACAATAAGCATGGGGGGACTTTTAATTGTAACACATTACAGTGAATTGTTTCATCTGAAGTCTTGGGAAGAAAGATCATTAACCTGCAGAATTACCAGGTTTTAAAACTGGTAATTTAATTTGATGATGCATAATTTTGCATTAAGGGACTCGTCAGAGTGTGCTCTACTGGTGGTGATATTTGCTCCTTATTAAACAGAAATAGTGGACTGAGCCACAGAGTAATATTTTAAACAGTCTCTGGATGGCCGGGCACGTCTGAGCAGCACTTATTGATTCAACTAAATGAGCTGATCGTGTCCCTGATTTCTGAGTCCACCGTGCTGTACTGGAGAAGGGGGCAGACTGAGCTTGGCTCATTAAGCTACAGCTCCAAAGATCTGATTAGCTGCTGGGGTGATATTAAAAAAAAAAAAAAAAAGACATTTTGTCCAAAATCTAAGCAGATTAATTTTGCATGCTTAAATAAATGCAAAGTTTAACTCTCAATTCAAATTATATAAAGCTGACAGGTTGCACTAGCAGCAAAAGCACTGGCAACAAGGCAGTTTCAAATTGGGGAAAATAGGAACATATCAAAGAGCCAAAGTGAATTCAATAGGCCGAAGGAAGCTGGATTTTTATGCGTTTCCAGTGGCTTACTTTGTAAATAAAAAAATTCTTTTTGTGTTTTTTACTTCACATTTTTTATTTTAGGTGACATTGATCAGAAGATGTTGCTTTATGTTACCATGGAAACACTAGTTACCATAGAGATAATGACCCACCCATTATTTTTGCATGCGTGTCTTACGCTAATATAGGAGTAAAATTAAGATTATTATTATTTAACAAGACCTCGTGAGCCTGTCCATATTAATTGTACTTAAAAGATCAACTCACCACTGAATGAAAATAAGGACAGTCCTAACTTACAATATTTACGTGACAAAAGTACACGTGTTATCAAAAAAATACAGGAAGTTTCACAAAAGCTAAAGTAAAAATTTGTATTCTGCTTTTCTTAATCATTACATTTATGTTTCATGTTTTTAATGTAAAAAGATGTTTAGATACCTTTTGCCATGCCTATACAATAGCAAATAACTAGTTTTTGGTTTAAAATAAAAGGCAATTGTCAGAGTTGTAGTGAAATTAACATTTCTATATGAAAATCATAGATAAACAAGTTACTGGGCTTAAATAAGAACCATTTCTGAATAAATGCACTTAAATTTTATCTTTAACAAATTACAAGGTTACAATTTTCTTCAAGTGACAAATTATTTTTCATTTCAGTTTAATTTAATTAAACTCACACCAACATTTTAATGTTCAGCATTATTAAGTACTTGCATTTTTATTATGATCCTGCTACAGTATGTGACAAATCCACCAAGTATTCATTCAAAAATTCAAGTAAATACACAGATGTTCACTTGACAGTCCCGTCTTTTACATAGGAAAGGGTGTACTGAACGTCTTACAGAAACACAAGGGTGCTAGAGATTAAACACAGCCAATAATCTGCACGTCATATTCAGTGGATATAAGTACAACAAAATGCAAAAGTCTCAAATAGTTCAATTTTGTTGACATAAAAGCAATGATGCTGCAGGATAACATGTCACAAGTATGAATACTAAATGGAATATTTCACACATAAAGTAAAATATTTCTTTACATATCTAAATATGTTTGAATTAAGGAAGGGCTGTAGATCACCCTCTCTCATTCTGAAATAAATAAAAACTAATTAAACACTTAAAACTACTTGCAGTAACTTGTACAACAACAACAACAACATAAAACTGCCAACCAGGGCTTCACATTTAAATAAATAACTTCCAAACCACAATTGTCTTAGGTTATGAGAAGTGTTACATTCAGAAATGAGGTCTACATTTCAGGAAGAAGGAAAACAAGACAAGTTGGTGTGGTGAAACAGATCACTTACAGATTTACAGTTACACAGAAACTTCCTGCATGGATTTCATACACTTACGAGCAGATGTCGTTTCAGTCAGGCAGGGGAGCTGTAGGTAATGGCCTGTTAATGAAGCGTTATCTTTTGCTTGACATAATGGCATTTCTGCATGTTCCAACTCTATTCCATAATAACAACAAAAGCCTGACAGGATGAAAGGATTACAGCTTCATTATCACACAAGAAGTTGTGGTTTCTGGGTCTTTTCCACCTTCATTACAGTAAGCCTGAAGAACCAGAGCACCACACTGCATCACCACCAGCAGATCATAATCTGTGTGCATTGACAATATTGATTCAACAAGTCACTAATTTGCAGAAAATAAAGAGAAGTGATTTAATTTTACTATTGCACAAAAATTCTAACTCATTACTTTAATCAGGAACAATGCAGAGTTCTTTCAAAACCAATGAAGGTAAAAGGACTAACAGTTTCTGTTGGAGACTGTGGCCACGATTAACAAACCATGAGAGCTTCAGTCTGCTGAACACAAAGATGGAATGTGGGTTACAAATGGACTTTTCCCAAACTGACTTCTTAACTCCAATATGATTTAGCAGGAATTTGCTTAGAGCACCATCAGCCAAGAAACTCACAGGAGCAAGTTTGGGAGATTTGATTAAAAAAATTGGGTTAGAAAAGTAAATATATAATGCAGTCAGGCAGCTGTGTGGTTTATGGTAAATGTGTCTTAAACGCTTCAACTTCATTTTGGATCAGGACT
>JBAMHW010000024.1:13047124-13068637 GCA_037177495.1 Rhadinocentrus ornatus | reverse complement strand
AATACTTATTTGCAGCTGTATCATACAAATAAATTGTTAAAAAATCATGCATTGTGATTTCAGGATTTTTTTTTTTATTATGTCTCTCACAGTGGACATGCACCTACGATGAAAATTTCAGACCCCTCCATGCTTCTAAGGGATGTAAGCAGGGTGTTCAAATACTTATTTTCCTCACTGTATATAAAAAAAAAAGACAGGAATCCTTCTGAAAGTCAGATTTCCCTCTTGATTTCCCCTCTCAGCATCGCTGCACATCATCCTCACCATCAGTCTGGTAATTGAGAGCCACCAGCTGGATTCCATGCAGCCAGAAAAGCAGAGGGTTGGGGTTTGTTGAGTCGATCCGCGTGGCTGCGGGGTATGTCCTAAGTAGCTGGCACACAGTGTGCTGGATCAGCTTCTGAGAATAGCGTCGACACAGCCTCTTGGCTGCGTTCTCGTTGACAGAGGAAATGTGGTAGCACTTTGGAGTGCGGATGATGGCGCTGAGCGACGTAGGGGGGTTAAGGACAGGTGATGTCTGCTGCTCCTCCCAGCTGAGCCGTTCGGAGCCACCTGAAGGTTGGACATAGACACACTTTTAAAGGCTTTGAATACCTATCAGCTTCTTACTTGGAGGGATGTGATCCTCTGAGTCCTCACAAATATTAGTGCAGAAGCAACAGGTTTGATTGTTGATGACCCTGTCAAATACAATCCATTTCCCACAGATGTCCACTTCCATATGTTCTTAAAACAAATATACACATTTACCTTTCCCAGGAGTGCGGTTCTGGGTCGTAACCTCCCCTGTAGTGTGGCAGCGAGAAGGAGCTGTGCCAAATATGGACTTCCTGCTCTTTCCCCTGTCCTTCCCTCGACCAGAGCCAGCCGGAGACAGCGTAGACAGGCCTGTGTTACCAAACAACAGACGCACAGCAAATGGTCATTAACAATAAATGGACAGAATAGGGACACCACGAGGACTGCATACCTCTCTATTCTTGATCTACATTTGGGTTTCACAGTTCAAGACATAATTTTTTCTAAAGAGGAAGTGACTTCACTGCCTCTCAGGTGTTTCTCCAAGTGCATCCGTTTCCATTATTGAGCTGAATTAGTTCTTATTCATACCATTAAAGTTAAAGTAAGTTTTGTTGAATTTCCTTTGAAGAAGAAGAGTCCTTCTGCACATGCACAAAGTAAATGTAATGACATTTAATGAGCCTCTAATTATAAAATGTTTCTTGTAAAACATTTGACAGTTTATAATCTTGTACCATTTCTTAACTGGCAACAAATATTGCTCGATAACTTAAATGTTTGTGGACATTTATTAGGAGTAACTTGACCACCTGAAAACCCTCCAGAAAACACGTTAGTAGAAACCTGCATTCTGCCTGTCTAAACTGGGCAAACTGCCCTGCTTCCTCTTTCTCAGATCTGAGTCTCTGGAAACTGTAAACAAATAAAATACCAGTGGAAACACAGGCGGGTTTATAAGGGCATATGTCATTTAGAGAGGAGACAAACAGAGAAAAGGATACTTGAGGGAGTGAAGAGCTGATAAGGGGTTGATATTTAAGAGACAAAGGGAAATATTTGAGATAAATTATGGTGAGGAATGAAGACAGACATTATGAAAGAGGTTATGTGTACTTAAAGAAAGCAAAGCCAAACATTTTGAACTGATGAAGTGAGAATGTTCTCAAGTATCAGGGATTAAATTCTTTAGTCTAAAGGAGGGTGCAAGTGAAGGGAGATGTAAAAAAGGTCTGTAAAAACATCCCTTCCAAACATTCTCTTATGGTACATTAAAAACAACTGTATTGTTGTGTTGTTTGTAGAATTAAAGCAGAATTAAATAACCATATCTTTCCCATGGGGAGAGGACAAGTCATGTCTTAGTGGGTGTCCTGTGGGGGACAGAAATTAAGTGTAACACAGGGATATTGAAAGTCCCACAATGGGGGGAGGAAAAAGAAAAGCAAAAACATGGGGAAAACCCTGGCATTTTCAATGAAACATGGGAGTGGATTAGAGTGGGTCAAGACAGAAAAAAAAAAGAAATTAAACTGACATCTTTTAACATCACTGTTAAAATAAATAACTGTTTACTGGAAAAAGGAGGAGGAAAATACTAAAAGAGAAAGGATGTGCAGTAAAACTAAGAATTTGTTTTGTTCTCATGGGAAACTGAAAAAGAGAAAGGAACCGTTTCTAGGAGAAATGGACAGATAAAGTATTCCCTACCAGGAAATTTCACAGCCTGGCAGTAGATGACAAGGTCAGATAGCTCCTGGGCAATCTGTCTGCTCTCTTTCTTGTTCTGAGGAAGATAAAACTCTTCACCCAGCTCCATGTCAAACACCTATAGGTGCAGACAGACACAATTCACAGACAATGTGGGATCAAAATTCCAGGTTTGGATTCATATTTCAATTAAAAAAAAATCACCAAACAAAGCCACAATAATACATCGGTTGGGTCCATTTAATACTTGAGGTTTGTACCTTTCCTTTGCTCTGCATCGTGCTGTCAGACTTCTTCATCCTCTTTGGAATTTCATCTGTCGGTTGCTCTTCTTTGTCTGCTGAGCTCTTCCCCTCTGGCTTGTCATCCAGGATGTTATCTGTGCAATCATCAAAATACTGAATAAAGCCTGATGATACCTGGAATCTCACACCTAACAAATCATTTGTTACCTTCATCAAAAAAATTGTTTCTTTGACAATATGCAGAGCAAACAACCAAATGTAGATAATTTAATGTCAGAGGAACTAATTGTGTTGTAACATGCAACCACAACAGTAAGCATAAAACATTCCTGTCAGTCAAGCAAGTTAACATCCAAACATTCCTAATTTTTGGTTTTAATGGAATATGGGAGTGGCCAAAATATATACCAGTGCAGCTTAAATGGACATAAATATGCATGCATGATGTAAAATAATGAGCTTGTTGAATGGGCTCTAAGGCACACCCATAATCCTGATACTCTACTACATCTGAAGCAGAAACTGGCAAGTCAAAGACCCATAATAAAAAACTTTTAGGTGCTCAAGATTTTAGGTTGGAATTTGATTGGCTTGAATTGAATTAAAATGATTCAGATTACAGTTGAACTGATTTAGACTGCATCTAACTGTATTGGATCTGAACTTGCCTACCTTTTCTTTGTTTTTCTCATCATGTGAGCAAAAAGTGGAACTTGGTCAACAGAATTACCTACACTTCTGTGTTCGTTTCAGCATTAAACCTAATTAATTAAAACATTTATTTCTTTAATACATTGATCTTTTTTGTTATTATCAGGATTAATTTGTCTTTAAGAAGACATTTACTTGTTTGTTTAATATCCATCTCAGACATGGGAAACCTGTGGATAAGTGGAAACAATTAAGAATTGTTTAATAACTATAAGCAATTAATAAATAAATATTTTTTTTATTAAAGAGCAGATTTGAAGCAACAGTTTTAAAAGAGGACCTACTAACTAATATCCACAGCAATGTATGTCAACTGTAAACAGAATCACCAGTCGGGAGTTGTTCTGTTTGCTCCCATTCCTCCTAAACATTAATTACAGCTAAAAACACTAAAATAAACACCTTTGCATTAAAACATGGAGCTTTAATCACAGAAAATGGGATTAAAAATTTATGTGGTGCTGCGGACAGCAGCCAGAGAATTGAGGTGAACCAGGCGGTGACTGGAAGGAGCTACTGTTCATCCAGAGATGGTGGCAACTTGGAAGCTGACGTTTAACACTAAACATGTGTGGCAAAAAGAAACAGTGAATATGTGGAGTGTGGTTTACTTAATCAGGATGTCTTGCTTGCCAAAACCTTTTGGGTAATATTTCAGAACAAGTCTTGCACAAGTAGCAAAACTGAACCAAGATATGATGTTCAGGTTAGAGAGGTGTGTTTTCTGAAAGCTCCATGACCGCTAAGTTTGTCAGACAGAGACCAATGGGATGCAGGGATTAGGAGAGGGCAGCGCTAGGACTGGGATCAGGACAGGGTAGTTTCCCCTGGTCTGTTGTTTAGTGTGGGGGCAGCACAGGGCCTGAGAAACCAGATGGCTTTGTTTTGTTTCCCTGATGAGCCTGCCCAGCCACTGGCGAGGTCACAGACTAATACAGTATGGAGAGGAAGGGAGAAGATCTGTCGGTGGGAGAAAGAGAAACTGCGCAGACAGCATGCGCTGACTTCATGAAATTTTTTCTACAGAGGCAAGCAATTTTAGTGTCTTTCTTAATCACATATGTGTCAAAAATATTCTAGATGTTAATGGTATGTTCACATCCTGCATTGCACTAATACAGATGAACTGGAAAGCTGTTTCATAGTGATTCAGTTTTACACAAACAGTCCAAACAAAGAAACTAAAAAAAAATTTTTTTTAAAAAGCATGACACAAGCTCATGTTACATTTTGTGGAATGTATTACTGATAAAAAACATTATCATGTTACTGTAAACAGTGTTCAGACTGAGGGAATTTGATTTAAAATGGAAGTCATTTTAAATGATGATACTGTCCATTACTCCCACTGACACACAGCCAAAAAATATAGTTGTGGCAAGCTGGATAGCTGGGATGATCTGATGTCACTGAGTGATGAATCAGAGCAACAAATACCAAAATTCTGTGAAACCTTCTGCACATAGTTCAGAGGTGCTGGTTACCACAGCCTGGCTGAATACAACCTGTTGTCCACAATATCGAAAGCTTCATGATCACTAATGCACTTCTTCATACCAACGTTTCCTCTGCAGTTATTCTGCGGCAGTATACAGGCACAGCAAGTCAAGTTGCAAAAATGAATCATAATGTCCTCATTGAACTTACTTTAACCCCATGGTCAATATCTGAATTTTAAGAAGCACATTTAAATAACTTCTAAGGCCCCAGGTGGCTACCACTACACAACAAAACAGAGAAAAACAGTTGTTCTTAAAGAGGCGCATTAGGGCTTTGCATTTACCTTCAAGGCCATATGAGGCAGTAGAGGCTGTGAGGACATCAGCTAAGTGGAGAACAGGCAAGAAAAAAATTGGAAGGGAAAGAAATGAGAACAGAGGGAAAATATAAAAAGAGACTCAAGTGTTGAAAAAAGGAGAGTCAGAATAAAGCAGTAAAAAGAAAATGATTATAAAGTAAAAACGCAAGATTTACAATTAAGTCGAGGGCTTAAATTTGAGAGGAGTGAAAGCTAACTGAACTCTTGTAGATAAGAGATAAGAGTTTAGTCCTGGAGTTTGTTTCAAATCCAAAAGAAAACACAGATTTTCTTACCATCTGATAGAGATTCATAGTCATAGTCGTATTCGTCTTCTTCCTCTTCCTCGTCCTCATTGGTATGGTTGCTAGGTGAAGTAACTCCTGGTGACCCGTTGCTTGCCTGAGCCTGCATGTGGGCCAACTGGTGAGCCTTTGAAAGGGTTAGGATAATGTTAAAATGATGTCTGACAGATCCACTATACCCACCATCGATCGCAAATGCACACATTGTTATCCACAGATAAACTATATGATATATTCAGAAGCTGGCTGAACATGGTGCACACTTTTGCATCTATTATTTACATTTGACAGCACTCTAATGATCAGCTCTAAATATTCAAAGCACTAAAGAAGCCTGGAACTTCCTCTACAGGATAGCTTATAACAAATATAAATTATGCACGTGATGATAAGCACGTGTGGACAGGATGTGTTTTTTCCCGACCTTCTGCTTGAGTATGTCCACAGGTGCTTGATGGGCTTTGAGCTTCTTGTTCTTGAGGAGGATCTTCCTACGCAGCTGCAGCGGTGATGGCAGGTGGGGGTCATCACTGAAGTCGCTTTCAAACAGGAACCGCGTCACAAGACATTCACCAAACACAGTCTGATGAAAGGAAAAAAATTTTTTAAACGTTTGAACATGATAGATGACATCAGTAGAATGCAGTCAACTGATAGGAATTGTCACATGAAAGGACGGGAAGAAATAAAACACATTTCAGAAGATGAACCCTCAATATGACAAAATGAAAGTGTTTTTATCGACTCAAAACATTGCAAATAAACAACAGCATGGTGATGTAAGCTGCCCAGGGACACAGAGCTGTCTTCTCTGACTTCTCTTTATCAAGATACTCAGAAGTCAGTCTCCCGGGAGGATGAAATGCTGGGAAATTTCTATAGATAAAAGAATGATGTTCCATGATGCACTCATCTGTCCTAAACATGTGTGGCCTTAAGTATACAATAAAACTTAAAAAAGAAGAAGAAACAGAAGGTTGTAGCCTCAAGATTAGAAAAGCGAGCTTCTGGCTGGAAGTCAGCCAGTTTGAATGCTCACAGCAGCTAAAAAAATGTGGTCAAGGAAAACAAAAACATGGAGTCAAAGAGTTAGAAGTCTTGCTGAAAAAGTGTCAGTACAAGTGTCACAGTGGAAAATATTCACCGGTCAAAGCTGTTATATAGTCTGAATGTGTGGGGAATCTAAAGCAGGGAAATGCTGCAAAAGTTTTAACCTGCGTTGACCTATTTTGCTTCCTCCTAATCAGAAAATGATTTATCTATAGCATCAGTACAAAATTCACCACATATGAAAGATAAATTGACAGACAGGAATTTCAGATGCAGCTTCTAATGTACCTTGAAGATTTCAGCCATCTTGCGTTGCTGCGGAAGGGAGCAGTGGTTCTCTATGGACAGGATGATGGGCATGTCAGAATTGACAAATGCAGAGCGGTTAATTGCTTCAACCACATCCTGAAGGACCAAAAGAGAAAAAAAAATCTTACAAAGAGTGCCCCAAGCCAAATAAATATAACAATAAAATCAATACAAATGAGATTTACTAACAGGTTGGAATTAAATATATGCAATAAATCATATCAATATGATGCTAAAGACAAAAAAAATCTAATATATGCTTGAATTTGTCAACATGAAATCATCATACAGCAGCATAACTATATACTAATTAATTAATATTAATATTAATACTAATTAATTCAATAGAAAAGAAAGGAGAAGCAGCGATTGATTTTTACTAAGAGTGGAGCTGTATTTTAAAATTCAATTTTTCAATAGCATTTCTAACCTTAAAGGGAATCTTCGTGGTGAGTGTGTGTCCATGATAAATAACTGGCATGCCATCATCCCCATCCCAGCAGTCCAGCTCGACGCTCCTACAGCCTTGCAACAGCACCTTTTAATAAATAAGATGCCATTCATTCAGGGTCAAGAGGGGCTAGATTAGCAGGCGAGAAGCAGGGTATACCTGGAACAGAACGCCAGTCCATTGCAGGGCCAACACAGAGAGACAAACTACTCATGCTCACACTTACAAAAGACCTTACTGCAGCATACTGGAGTTAAAAGAAAATAATAAACAATGAAGTATTTGAACTTTCAGACTTACCTGACTATAAAGTTCAACAGAGGATTCTCCTTTCAGTTGATGCCCGGTCAGATAAGTGTTGTGAGAAGACTCGATATAGTAATACGACAGAGGGTACTGCAGCTCCTCTGGATTTATCTGAGATTCTTCATTTCGAGAAGCAAGATTTTCCTTGTCCATCAGGAACCTGGTAGCAACCAAGGAAACTATTGTTGAAATGCTTTTCAAACACTGTATAATAGCAACAACTATTAGTGATCATGAAACATCATGTCTGTGATATAGATTGCACATTCATTTTTTTTTAAATGTGTTATTAATTTTTGTATATACTTTGATTCTATGCATTTTGAACTTTGAATTGTAACTTCACCTTGCAAAACCTTCAAATGACATCCAACCCATTTGTCTCATGGTTGATGAGGGCTCAAATTTCTGCAAAGAAAAACAAATAATTAACCATGTTGATGTAGATTACATTTACTCATCCTTGACTAAAGTAAATGTTCTTTTTCTCCACAATCAGAGCAATTCCAGCCTGTTCCATCCAGACTCCAACCTGTATAATGCTGAGAATCTCATCATAGCTCAGGTGCTGTTTCTGACAGTTCACTAAAAAGTCATTGAGCTGAGGGATAGCCAATCCCAAGACACCCAATGACGCGTTCTCCACCCCTGTGCCATTGGTCACGATGCTAGCTGCTGCTATGGCATCTGAGATCTGTTTCTGGTTGTCAGACATGTGCTGCCTCATTCGGATAAACAGTCCAAGATCAGAGCCATTCCGTGTCAGTAAGTCTGAAAAAGAGAGGCAGAGATTAGAAGCAAGAAAAGAAAAAGTGTCTGCAAGGAATACTTTTTGATTGTCAAACAGGTGGTTTACCAAGGTCAGGCTGTTGTCCTGTGTCTTTGTCATCTATCCTGAGGTTGGTGTAAAGAGGAGCTGATTCAGGGCCTGAGCGACTGCAGGGGACTGCAAAGGTGTCAAAGAGCTCTTTCAGGTCCTTCCTGCTTCGGATACTGTTGAGAAAGTTCACTAAACTTAGTCCAGTTTAAGCGACCATTGACCGACAACCTGTAAACCACACAGCTGTCTTTAAATTGTTAATGCAATTTGAGCCTGTATTCAGATGAAGTTAGCTGGGTGCTGAGGTCTAGACTTACATCAGCAGACAAAATCTTTATGAATCTAGATCCAGCTTTGCAGCCAGCCCGCTTGATTTAGCTGCCGGATTATTTATTATTTAGGTTATTTGTCTGTAGTCTGTATCTTGTCATTGTTTTTGATGAACATATGCATATGTAAAGAGCTGTTCGCATGTTACATCTATAAGGAGTACTTTAACAAGGTCTTGAACTTAAGCAAGCTGGTTTCATACAAAAATTTTAAGCTCCCCTTAATTATTTTTCTGACATTAAATCACTAATGTAACTTTCACTTTGTGGCTGTTAGTGTGCAGAAGTAGAATTTGAAAGGCTGGGCAGAAAATGAGACGATTCCTCACATGTAGGCGGACTATTACAAGATTTGCTTTTCATTGCTAAACCTTCTTTTCTATTTTTGAAAAATAAATAAATAAAAGTGAAATAACATACTGACAAGAATCCTTTGAAATCTTTCAAAAATGAATAACCTTGAGAGCCATTTGTTGAAGTTGTTCTACCACACTATCTTTAGCTGTTTGAGATAAAGGCTTCACAATTATATAACAAAAAGGAGTGAGGAAAGAAACGTGCTGAGCAGAGCACATCCAATATCAGTAACTCAGAACACAAACATGACAGGCTTATTACATGTGACTAGAAAATCTGTTGGAATTACTTTAGAAAGACTAAATATAAAAATTAAACCAATTAATTCAGCAAAGTAAAAAGATTTAAAAAAATGAAAAAAATAAGTTTGTTTTACCTAAATGACTTGAAAAGCTCAACAAATTCAATGAAGGTCATCGTGCTGTCAGAAATCATGAGATTCTGGAAACCTTTGAAACAGCCTTTACCTCGGCCATGCCATGATCTGCTGCTCCAAGCTCTGCAACTCACAAAGAAGAGAAAAAAAATCAACTAGAATAACATTAAATATCAGTAGGGTTAAACTTGTATACTTTCACTTGGTTCTTTTGTCTCACCCCCCTCCCCCTACACACACACATACCCTGGCTGTGCCTTTGAAGTTCCTGAAAGGATTGGAGATGACTGCGGACGGGAGTGGTTGGCCCCTGCCATGCTGGAGGACGAAGATGAAGAAGAAGAGGAGGCCAGCAATCCAGGACTCTTACAGGAAGAAAGGGAAAATGGTCCAGGGAAGCTGTCATCTGTGTGGGCATAGAGGACAGAGTAAATAAACATCTCAATCACAATATAGTACAGTTTACTTTATTGCACTTGTCTTGAGATGTCTCAAAGTCCAAAAAGATTGTCTGGATGTCTAGACTGAATGAGGAATGGCTGACAGTTTGCTTTATCCTCACATTTATGTCCACACATTTTGCCTAAATTGGTCTGATTTTTAATCATAAATTTACAAACGTTACCTGGATCTTCTTGGTCAATGCTGTCCGACTCTGGACCATTTTTGTGCAGTCCTTCCTTGCAGCTCCGTGTTTTTCTGGAAACCATCTCATCATCGGTGGCATCCCCACTGTCTCCCTGTATTGTTTGTTAAAACACAAATGCCTAAAATCAATGGGACTTGCTGTGTGAGTCCGTAGGTGTAACACCGAGTATGGATCAACAGTAATGGACAGAGCTTTGCTATCATTTTAGTTTAATGATTTATAAACCATCTTAGAGCAGAGTACTATTATTGAAGCAGATGGTGCATTTCTTCAGGCTCCTGACATGTCAAACCATTTCATTTTTAAGTATCAATATAAGCTGCAGGTTTTATTGTACTTTCTACAATACAGAGATACAATACACTTGTTTACTGACCCTGACAAGAACTTTCTTCTTCTTTTTGGACTTATCATTGATGCTCAGCGGGCTGTTTTTCTGGGTGCCAGGTTTCTCAACCCCACCTGTACCCATATTCCACCTCCGCCCACCAAAAAGCTCAATGGCCTGAGCTAACGTGGGACCTTCGTATCTGCAATCCTCCTACGCATGCAGAGACACCAGAAAACAGGAAGATAGCTTAACACAGGCCAGGTTTGACTGAAAACTCTGTCACGTTATCATAGTGTACTTTGCGGAACAAAAGTATTTAACTCAATTTAAAATAATTTGTTTTCTAATTAAAAAAATTAAATAAATTAACAGATTCAGCTAAAAACCTTTTTTTTTTTTAATAGTTCATGCACTTTTTTTGCAGCATTAGATAATCTGTAATGCAGGATAAAGGATTAGAGTAGGACAACTGGCATATTTACCAGCACATTACTGTTAAAAAACTTTGGGTTGTTCAGATTTACCTGATACAAACTGACATACTGCCTCCTCAGCCACTGCAGTCTTTGGTCAGGAAACTTCTTCAGTTTTCTGGTTGCATTCACCAATTCTGACAGACCCCTGTAGAGCATCTGTGCCGTGTGGTTGGGGGCCACAAAATGCAGGAGTCTAATAGCAACAGTCAGAAGATGTGTTAAAATATTTAGTAAAAATCCAGGTGTTGTGGCAACTTAGCAGTGTTGCACTGCTGCAAGGAACAAGGCACTAACCTGTTGTCAGTGGTACTGAGGCCATAGAGGAGGGTTAGTCCGTTCTCTTCCAGAGACATTTGGCTCAGTTTGTTTTGTAAACATATAGTATGGACATCTACTCCCTGATGACCCAGAAACACCGCCTGTACATTCAAATAAATACAGTTTTTGAGAAGATTTTAACCCATGACAATCAAATGTGAACCAAATACATAACAGCTTACTAATCTGTCATAAAATTGCACCACTACACTAGTTTCAGAGAATATTTTCAACAAACCTTCACCACTCCTAGGTCCAACAGGCCTTCTGCTAGACCAGCCACTACAGTCTGTCCTAATCCGAGAGGCTGGTCTGTGGGGGAAGCGCCTCCGTTTTGAGGCTTTCCTGACAAATAACATGTTTACGATATGTTTAAAATGTAGTAAAGATGTAGGAAATTGAGGAAGTTGAGCAGATGCACACATGTACAACTAGCTTAAACTGTATATGTTATAAAAGATATGAGGCTTACCTCTGGTCAATAAACACAAGCACAATTGGTTTACAACATAATGACAGAAATTTTTATTGTATCATGGATACCTGGTGTTATTTTGTTTAAAAAACAATAACACAACAGGAAATGGAGCTTGTGTGTTTGAGCTATAAACATAATTTGTTTATTGTGCAGTGATTTATCTTCCTAGCAATTTAATGTTTATCTAAATATTGACCTGCGTAAAATCTCACATTCCTTGAGAATAATCAAATAATGTTTAACTGATATTCTTTATATCATGAAAATGAAATAATCACAATAATTAAAAAAAAACATTTGTTTAAATTATTACAGCAGTTTTACACTGACAGAAACTTATGTCAAAATGTTCCTGGTAAGGCAGAGCCGAGGAGATCATATCTACCCCAGGTGAGTGTTGTGTTATCTGGCTGAAGTCGCAGCAGACAGCGAGCTGTGAGGTGACTGTCCTGCTCGTAATGAATAACTGTAGCCCCCTGCAGCAAAAACTGGTGAACGTCTGGTTGCAGTGACAACACATACCTAGAAAAAGAGAAAATGAAGATGTTGGTGTGTCACTTGTGGTGCTGTAGCTTGGGCTAGTTGGTTTTTTTTTGTTTTTTTTAATCTTTTTACCAAGGAATGAGCTCCGTGCCATGGCTAAAAGCTCTGTGCGTCTCTTCAGTGCCTTGAAATTCCACCTCTTTCACCACCGGTTCATTAGACAAATCACCATCAGAGTCCGACAAGTCCCCAACCGTGAATCTAACGATTTGTACAAATTGAAATCAGAGAGCAGAAATGTCATCGAAAAACAGGAGAATAGATTTTCAAATATTCATTTTCCAAAGTATGAATACCTGCACATGATTCTACATTTATTTCCAACTACTGAAAAAAGTGAGGAAAGACTATTGTTTATATAAGAAGGTTCAGTAACACATTAAAAATGACCAGGGTTTAAATTAAAACAATAAAAGCACACTGCCAAGTAGGTCATAGTCAGACAAGCATCAAGGCAACATGCATTTGTCATTGTGCATTCCTCTGCTAATGAAGAAGCTTCTGGTTAAACTGCAGCTGAACTCATGTTGGTGTGAGTAAACATGTTTCAAACTCCTGCAACTCTCATTCTGCAGCCACTTACAAAACCTGCATTGTTT
The DNA here is from genome assembly GCA_037177495.1 of Rhadinocentrus ornatus. Lineage (NCBI taxonomy): Eukaryota > Metazoa > Chordata > Actinopteri > Atheriniformes > Melanotaeniidae > Rhadinocentrus > Rhadinocentrus ornatus. The sequence goes on along the minus strand of JBAMHW010000024.1, from coordinate 13,055,951 downwards.
CTGGCGTTGTCCTAAATGAATGGGAACTACAATAAAAGAAGCACAGAAAGAAGGAGAGGAAAAGTGAGAAGAGAACTAAATAGAATAGACAGTCATCTGAGCAGCAAGAATAGGATGCCACTGTGAAAGATATTCAAAACAAAGGAAAAGAAGTGATGAACTGCTCTGACTGAGCTGATAATTATCTGTGTTGAGGCCCAAACAGATAAACACTACCGAGCAAACCAAAGCCGAGCAAAACTGCCACCTATTGCTCCAACGCAAAACATTTCAGACAAAGAGAAAATAGTCTGCTTTACATAAATATAACAGATGAAAGCTGGAATTAAATCAGTTTTCTACACTGTCCACATTCCAGCTTGTGTTATTAACTATCTGCCATCAGTGTGCTGAAAAGTACCAGAGCTCTGCTTCTTCCTGTCCTGACAGGAAACTAACCCGTTATCTTTTTTCTTTGTGACAGAGTTTTATATGAACACCAGTTCATCTCAATAACAATCTGCAAATGTGTTCCTTACAAAACATAATCTCATGATGTTTATGAAGACAATAATAAACACAACTGAAACTTTGGTAAGAATCCAGATCATTGGGTCTAAGAGGACAAAAAAGCCGTAACACATTATACTACATATTATTTATTTGTTAGATTCTGTACAATATGTTTTTATTTTTGAGGAGATTTGGATTTTAACAAAAGCCGTCAGTGGAGTCTTAAGGTTTTACATAAACAGAAGGGAATACATTTAAGAAAATACCATACTCTTTTGTAAATGCCTAACTAGAAACAGTTATGTATCATATCTTATCCGAATCATGAAAATGTTGTTATAGCACATCTATTCATGCTTGTCTATGAATCATCTTTGTGGTGTAGGAGCTGTGGGGGTCGTTTATATAAAAGTGCCCAGCAATGCCAGTCACTCACAGCATGGATATAAATCTGTATGCAACATTATTCAATTTTGCCCATGAGTCATTGTCTGTAAGTGCACAGGAAAGTCAAGAGCTCAATTTTGGAAACAGACCTTTGCTACAAAGGTCACAGTCTTAAACAATACAAGCTACAGCCTGCCTTAAAGGAGGAGTGCAGCCAAAAATGAAAAAAAAAAAAGATTTTGGGCTAAAGTAATATGTAAAAAGATAGAATTCTTTATTACCAATAAACAGAGGCAAGCAGTATGTATGCAATTACTATCATCTAAGGCCCCTATTACACACATAAGGATTTTCGGGCTATTTTTTCCCCCATTTTGCCTCTTGCCGACCAAGTACGACAAACGCTTGATTATCTTGAGTCTTTTAAGAATTATCTATAAATTTATCATTTGGTCTGAGGTGTGTTTCGAGCGAATTCCTCCTGATAATTGGCTCTGAACGGGTCGTGGCCGACAATCAGAAGTATTGAACATGTTCAATATCTATGAGCAAAAATCTTGACATGTGTGTGGAAAGCCGGCAAATCCTGAAATGTGTGAATTGTTACGTGGAACGGAATGTAGCCAATCAGAGAGCAAGCTGGCTGGGGAACAAGAAAGTATATAAAGTCTGTGTTCACGCTGTCTCCAGTCTGTTATTTTTTTCAGTTTTGTTTTTTTCTGTTAACAATAGTCCCAAGACCACCTTCATTCCCTCGTTCTATATATCCTCTTCCATGCCTGGGGTTGTGTTTTCCAGTTGTTGCTATAGTTCTTCTTCTTTTGTTTTTTGCTGGTTGTTGCTATGGTTCTTCTTCTATGTTTTTGTTAGATCACATTTTGTTACGCGAGATGTCCGGCTTGGATAACTAGCTTGTAGATTAGACAGCATCGTTATGTGTGTGTTGTTCTGTGATGAGATAATCTGAGCCCACCACACACAGTATGATTAAAACTGTTAACATGCCGGAATTTTTTTCTTCATGTGTGATCTTGAACAGATTAAACAATCTCATCAGATTAAAGAAAACATTGTGTGTGTATCAGGCATAAGCACCACGTAGGATAAAAAAGGCAACATAAGAAATGTGTTGTTGTTAACCAAACACCAGAAGAAGAAAAAACAACTAACTGATTGAGGCAGCGGTCCCTGAGGGAGTTGCTTCTGAACGTGAGGGATGAACCAGCTGAAGAAGGACTGGTGGACGGGTCATCTGGATCCTCTGCTTCCAAACTGCGATTACAGGATCTGAAGACCAGGAAGAGGAAAAAAACAAACCGATAAGAACAAAATAATTCTGAGGACTGCGTCAAACACTTTTACTTCACAGTGAATTATGTCATTTTCAAGGATGCAACTCACCTGATAATCTGCAAGATGTTGCTGACCGTAGCTTCTTTCTCCGGGATGTGAAGCCCGCCTGGACCAGACCGTGACATGAAATTATGCTGGCCGCTGTAGTCTGATACAAACTGGACACAGAAACAAAACAAAGCAGGACGGATCAAATGAATGAGAAAAATCAGATCTTTCTTTTATCCATGCTTTGGTCAGTTACATCAAATGTGTGTTTTTGTGAATGCTTGAGGGTGTTTACTGTACCTCTATCGAGTCTTCCGTGTTGACTGATTGTTTGAGGCTGATGATACTCGCTGTGCCATCCAATGCATCACTTAACTCCTTGAGAAAAACCCCACAGAATGGCACCACCTATAGTGTAAGCATAAAACAGTAATGAAACTAGTTTAGCCACAGTGAGTGAGTTTAATTTCCAAACACCCTCTGCATCATCAGACACCTACCTTGCACCCTGGGATATTAAGAGCCCTGGTGACAAGCTTCTTGTATTCAGAAGAAGACTCATGCTGAGCCATGGCATCCTTTAAACTTCTCATGGTCTCAATGTCTGACTGGTCCATAAACTGCCACATCTTCAGCACTTTGCGGGACCTGCAGAACAAGGACACATCTCACATTTCAGAGGGTATTTCTTCACAAAAGAAAAACTTGTGCCAACATCATACATCATAAATAAGAGAAGCATTTGTTTCTTCCAACCTGAGTCCAGCCAGGAACTCCATGACACCATTGTAGTTTCCCATGTTCCAACAGCATTTAGCAACATGGACGAGATATGAGAAAACTTCTCTCTTCTCCTCCATGGATCCTGCTGTCAGAACCAGCCATGTCACCCACGAACTCACCTGCATATTCAGATTTTAACTTTTAATATGACGAATTGCTATATCACAGTGATCTACAAAAGCAAATACTACTACTTAAACTGGGTTTAAAAGATAAAAACACTGTAATATGTCATGTGTTATCTGATGCTGTTTGTTTCTAATGATAAGATCCAGTAAAGACCAAACTTTTTTTTAAGAACATTTGACTTGAATCAACTTCTGATCAATGATAATTTTTTAATCATAGACATTTCTGCATGAAAAAATCAGATCACAGGTCATTTTGTGCTAAACCACCAGTTGTGTTAATGTTTGCATGTTATCACAGTGCTGCTTCAGCTGCAGGTGCATAAAACCCCAACAAACAGGACACAACCTCTAAAAGTCATGTTACATTTAGCTGAAAGTCTTTATAGCGTGTGGTCTTGATGGTGCTCATAAATTCTGGTTTGTACAAATGTACAGGATTATTACCAGTTTGTTACACACACACACACACACGCGCGCGCGCGCACACACACAAGCACACAAACAAGACATTGAGCGATCAGATATCTCTCAGCTGTCTCTGCATTAACTGCCCCTAAGAATTCGCATAACATAACCAGATATGTATCAGGGTCAGCTTTCCCTCACACTCTGGGTGATGGGCACACCTACATCCAGAACCCCGGCAGTAAAGCATCTTGCTCTCTTGTGTCATTGTTTCCACATATTAAAGCCTTAAAAATGTAGTCTCTCTCACACACACTCAATACACCACCAAAACTCCCTAACCCCCTTGCAGGTGGTAATAAACATCCCTTGGCCCAGAGATCAATTACTGGCTTGTCTTATGTAAAGAACTTTAAAGCCCATCTGGTCCAACTTCACAGGGGCTAAATAAAGGCACAAACACACACACACACACACACACACACAGACAGACAAATTCAAAACATGTAACAAAGTGAATAGTTTCACAATTACTACTGCTTTAAGTTACTTTAACAAATAACAGAGTTTGTTTTTTTTAATAAAAAAAATAATAATAATTGAAAGAATCTCAATCTTTAAACATGGATTACTTTTTTTTTCAGCAACATTTATTCTGACCCTTGTCAACAAGGGGGGATTTTATTACGCGGGCAGAAATTATATTTTTACTTCTTGCCAAGTCAGATAGATAAGATACAGATTATAAATCCTGGAGCTTTCTAAGACTGCAGCATTACAAGTAAGAGGCTCGTTCTAGAAACAACCATACCTGGCTTGCTGAAAAACAACCCTGCTGCCCCACCATCTCTTTTCTGTTACACCCCTGTTGTGTGTGTGTGGCAGGATGTGCGTGCCATGCATGAAAATCTCCTATCAGCCTCTTCTAGCGTTATGACATAATGCAACACCATGTCAGCTGGGAGGTTAAATTACAATCACCATTTAAACCATTCTGACTGTCTGCAAAGTGGCTGTTTGAACTGCCACAGATCAAGAGATTGCACTGAGTTGGCATCTGTTCTGATATTCCAGATAGCAAAAGTGTGTACTCAGTGATGTGTATGACAGACAATAGACAGAACATGAGGACATACTATTAGCAGACAAAGGCATGTAATAGCAAAGACACACAGGAACAATCGAACAATTAGACAAGAGTTTAGTAAAGCTGACTAATTCAGTGTGAAAAGTATCCTCAAATAACAACCTCCTTATATACATAGCACTGTTCTTATCAACAGCAGACAAAAGTTCACACACACAGAACTTGATTTGGGTACACACTGATCCCCCTTTGATGTTTGTGTACGTGTTGATCTGTCTGACTGTCCTCTTGCCTGTCTGTCTCCATCTGTTATTAGTTGAACTGTGAGGGTCAGTTTCTCCTTGATACAAGACTTACATAACTGAGGTTGACAGAGAACCTTTACAAGTTAATGCAGCTCATACTGGTTCTGTCAAAACTAAACACTCGAGACACAGAAAGAGGCCCAAACTTCTCACCATTCCCTGCCTCACAGTTTTCCCTTCTAGGCTATCTTTTTAAACTGTACAGTAATTCACTACCATACATGGCTTGCAAATGAACAGGATAAAAATTGTGAGAAACCGTAAGATAGTAAGACAATGATCTCAAATCAGTACAAGGAAGTTTCTCCCCAATTTTACCTAGATAACAGTGGCTTTGCATACCATCATAGGTATTTTAATAACTATTTTCCACATAGTTAAAATGTTGTTAGAGAACAAACCTAAAGAATTAAACTAAGTGTTTAGGTTTATTAAAGAATGATGCAGAAACAGGGATTCATTTTCTTCCACATGAAAGAGAATGCAAATATAGAAATAATTTATTTTTTAATCAACTAAATAATTATATAACAATCTAATTTTGAATTACAATAGTCAAACAGTCAAAAAGTGCAGAATGTTTAACCTAACTGTACACCACTGCTGAGGAAAACTGGTATTCAGACAAAGTCAAGCCCAGAGTTTACAATTTGAAGCCATCAGAGAAGAATCGTTGTTGTCATTTGACTCTTGTTCCCATGCCCAAATATAGCTATGCTGCACATTTGGGGAAGCATTTTGCATGTCTCTCCTCTTGCTGACTTAAATGAAAACCAGCTGATGCTAAAGGAATGCAACGTAAAGATGACTTCATCATTCCAAATCAATCTCTCTCCCTCTAACACTCACTCTTTTTCAGCAGTGCAGTGATGTGATTGTTTATTCTCAAAGTGACTCACCACAGAAGACATAAGGCTCGGGAGCGTAACTTTAGCCAAATTACACTACAGTGAGAGCGTGCTGGGGTATACAAGGCCTATGTGAACAGTGATGGTTTGCATAGTAAAGCAACAAGGAAAATCCAGCTGGATGAAAACCCAATGACTGGTCTGCTTTTCTTCTTAACCTTTTACATCAACGTCAAGTGAATAAGCTGCTTTTTTCATGGTCTCTGATTATGTCATTAACAGGAAGGCACTAGTAGCCCCTGACACGCTTATTCATCATTCATTGTCTGTACAGCTTAATCCATTACAGGCGGGTAAGCTGGAGCCTTTCCCAGCATTTCATCAGGTGAGAGGCAGAGTACACCCTGGACATGTCACCAGTCCATTGTAGGGCCAACATAGATAGGGACAAAAAAAAACATTCACACACACACACACACACACACTCATTCCTAGGGAGAATTTAGAGTCACCAATTAACCTAACGTGCATGTCTTTGAACAGTGGGAGGAAGCCGGAGAGAACATGCAAACTCCACACAGAAAGGCCACCAGCCCCCCACATTTGAACCTCTCCCAGCCGAGGCTCGAACCAGTGACCTTCTTGCTGTGAGGCACCACACCATATGCTGGTTTTTTATTTCAATTTTCTTAACATTTGACATGTCATTTCTTCCTACAAAATTTTGAATATTAGTAATAAAAGAGCAACTAATTTATCTTATCTGTACAACCAAAATAAAGAACTTTTACTACGTTTGTAGAAGTGACCTCCTCACCTCGTTAAAGCGTGCCACCAGGTCCTCCACAGCATTATGTCGCTGAACACTCTGAGTGGGCATGGTGGGCGCTGACAGTGAAGCCTTGAGGTTTGGGTGGCGTTTACTTTGACACTCAGGACTGCCTAGGTCTCGAGTGAGGAAACAGAGGTAGTCCAAGGGGAAGACCTGCAGAAAGACACCCACAGTAACCCACAAGTTAGTGGCTTGAAATTTGGGAAAATGGGTTTTCCAGTTGTATTCAAGACAAATTATCTCCTGCTATTCTTTTTCAACAAGAAACATTTTGCCCCCTGAAATTTTTTTTTTTGTCATTTCCAATCTGTATTTTCTGTCATTTTTACCTGCTGGTAAAGCTGCTGTTCTTGCTCAGTAAGAATAAAGGCAATCTCCTCTGGGAACTGAACAAGATGTCGCAGCTCCGCCAGCTCCTTACTGATCCCACTGACACTGGGAGGAAGAGAGCTGCTGCTGTTCATGCTGTTGGCCAGCTGTCGCTCTGAATGAGATTTGTGAATAAGACAGGAGAGACAAGATAAGAGATCATAAATTTACATAGTTTACTGAGCTTGTTTCAACATCTAGCAAGCATCTTAAGGGACAGTAAGAAGAAAGAGATGCATGAAAAGCAAAAAAATGAGATGGGAAGGTGGATAGGGAAAGCAGAGAATACTCACACACATGCTAATAAAAAAAAAGCAAGAATGAGCCAAAGAGATTAAGGGTGTGACATTTTCTTCTCTTTCTCTATAAAATTTTAAAGCCTCAAGGATTTTTTTTTTCTCCTTCAGGATTAATTTGGATGTCTCAAGTCTGCTGATCCATCAGCCTCTGTATACCATATACTCTTCTTCAGCCAGTAGACTAAAGCCCATTTCACTCTCTGAAGGTAAACATCACTGATCACCTGCAAGTTCCTGTGTTTGGATTTCAGTCAGGTCCATTAGTCTGTCTGTTTACACATACGCACACATACACACCAATGCAAACCTGATCTCTGCTAACAAAGGACTAATGGACAGTTCCTACACTGGTTCAGGAGCTGCCACATTGTCACGTTGAATGCCACATAAACAGATCCTTTCTGTTTTTTTCCAGGAATATTTTCAAGGATTCTTTGAAGAGTTTCATATTGCAGTCAGTGGGATTTAATATCCACTTTTCTGTATTTCTGAAACAAGAAGTCCGGGTGAGGTCTGCAGTGTTGGTGACTGATCAAGCTTTGACATAACTTGTATCCAGACAACAGAATCCTGATGACTTTGGAATCAATATGATTACATAAATAATATTTGTTGTAATAAATGCATGCATAGATGCGTGTGTGTAAGTTAAGTGTTTGCCACAAACTAGTCAGTTCAACAGTTTGATGTGCTGAAATTGCAATTTGTAAAATGTTGATAGTAAAACATTATATATGCAAGTAGAAGTACATGAAATTAAATAAACACCAGGGATGAGACAGACTCTCTCTGCTCATTGTCAACTGTCACACACTGTGAAAATCATCAACCTCCTCCTGCAACCACACAGGCGCAAAACTGCATATGCATACATATGCAGATACACACTTAAAGGTTGTCCTTGGTAACCCATGAGATGTACAACAGGTAGGCATGGCAACAGCAGTGACTGCTCTGCAGGAACAAAACTTGCTTATTTACACAGTTTGATTTGTGGATCCGGCCTTACAGCTTCTGTAATGAACTCTCAGTGTGCTGTGTGTAAGCGTGCATGTGTGTGCGTGTCCAGGATAAGCACACACTCACAATAAGCATAAACCAAAAAAGTATAGAAAAGGCACATTTTATATTAATAGACAGCATAGATGTTATCTTTTACATTATGGAACAAGTGTGAGGTATATTTTTAATATGCATTAAAGAGAAGAGAAAAATTTGATGAAAGTGGAAAAAATGTTTTTAATACTGTGATGTCATGAGATGGCACAAAATGTAAGACCTGTGGATAAATCATGAATAGTATATCTTAAAAAAATCCAAAGTATTAATACTAAAATATGCTATATCATGTCAACTTGTGTAAAAATAAAGAATTGGAGATATTAGCTGAAGCCCTCTTATCATACCATGCAGTAATAATATGAAATATCATCAGATTCATAACATATTGTGTCAGTGCTTCTTTTACATGTAACAGGCATATAAAAAATACCACTAAAGCATCCATCAAAATATCCTTTGTCAGTGATTGAAAATCTGTGTATATAT
>JBAMHW010000024.1:13015497-13047024 GCA_037177495.1 Rhadinocentrus ornatus | reverse complement strand
TATACACATATATAATTTAAAAATATGATCTTGCATTAATTATAACAATGCATTAAAAAACAGCACTATTTCTTTTTTAAATTTAGAGAAAATTGAGAAGTTATAGTTTAAAACAACCTCTATTAAACTGACATCTCTTCCTAAGAATTGTTATTCTTAGCTTCGCTTGTGAAGTGGAAATTAAGACCCCCTAAAAATATTCATATGAATGTCATGATCATGCAGTCGCCTCATTAATTCATTTATTCATCCTCTGAATAGGGAAACACACAAGCTGATAAAGCTGTAATCCCAGACAGTGACAAAAGGGTCCTAAAACAAGACTATTAGGAATAAATTTCATGCTGATAAGCATCAATACAGAGAGAAAAACAATCTAAAGCAACGAAAACCACTGTTCAGTGTCAAAGCAGAATTGCTGCAATACTACAAATTGTTTCTCACTCATAGCCACAAATTGTACTTGCAAAGCTTAAACCATGTAATATGAACAGTGACACACACACACAACCTCAAATAAACACACACAAAAAAAACCCTCAAATAAACACCAAATAGAAAGAGGACTTTGATTCCTACATGACAAGTTTATCTAATATATCTATATCTGTCAGGAAGCCACGTGAAAAAGTCCCCATATCTACTTTACATCATAACCAAATGTGAATAATATTGAGGTGCAGTACTTTTGCTTTGAGATTGACAGAACATGAATCAGGTTTAATTGACCATGATGTCCCTCTGATTTCTAAGCACGGGTTCACTCATTGCATGCCGAATACAAATATCCTGTGTGCGTGTGTATGAATGTGTGTGTGCCTATGTAAATGAGAGCATTTCAAACTGCGGTGGTGGATGAAACAGATTAGCTGAACATCCTTTTTAACCATTTTCATTACATTGCTGTTCTTACAACAGGAAATAGAGGTGCGCTTTTTGTTCCTTTTTTGCATGTGTGTTTGTATATGTGTTGGACAAATTAGAAAAAAACATTCTGCACTTGATGTCATTTCTTATCAAAATAAAAATTCAGCGAACAGTAGTGCTGTCAAAAAATCGATTCTCAGCTACTAATCGATACTAAAGTTTAATATCTAGTTAGATAATAATTAGCACGGGTGTCGATACTTAATGTCACTTTAGCGTCTGCTAGTTTACGAAAAAAACACAAAAAACAGCCGTCTCTATCCATTTTATACAGGCACTGCAATGGGCAGCCCTGCCCTACAGTTTCTCCCTGGAGGACCCATTGCTTGCAGTGTTGCCGTATATATATATTATCTATAGTATCAAAAATATTATCGAGTATTAAGCATCATTCTTAGTATCTACATAAAGTTTAAAATTATTGTATTGTGACAACCCTAGTGAACAGAGGCTTGGACTGCACTACGGCACGTGAATAATATCACCCTGAACTTCAGACTTAAAGCTTCCCATACAAACCACATACAAAAACTGAAGAAATGCTACGACCTGATTACTGTCTCCTCTATTCCTCTGATTGTCACAAACAGCATAAATAAGGCAAGAGAAAAACTTAATCTGATTTTTTCTGTTGATATGTCTGTAAACCTGCAGCACTTCTAGCAACAGCCAGTAAAACAAGCCTCTCTTATCTCAAGCCTTTCTTATTCTTCTCAATGCTTTCCTCTAAAGCTGGACAAATGTTTGTCACCCTCTAGAGCTAAATGTCCTCCACTAATTTGCAAAGACAGCTTCCATTTCTGAATTCTTCATGTTTCTCAATCTAATCTCTCAAGTAATCCATCAAATGTAACATTTTATGTTATTGCTGAGACAAATGACAGTGCAAATAGATACCAACTGAATATATATGTTGTGTCAGTGAGCAGATGTAAGTTGTTGTAAGGTACTTGTACTGGTGTTATGACTTTACTGTGTCAGAATTGAATCATAATTAAACAATAAAACAAGCATTTCGTTGAGCCAGAGAAATCAAGAGTTTTCTTCACACAGACAGCTAAGTTGGTGTTTCAATAAGAATGTGACTGAGGTGACATTTGCAGATATTGGTGGAATTTGAAGTAGGCAAACTCCTCTGGTAGCACAAACATGCAAGAAAGAATAAGAAAGATAGAAGAGAAATAATTCCTAAAAAATGTAAAAGTTAGTGTTCAAACAAAGTATAAGCAGGAACAGTGCAGTGATGAAGATAAATGCACATCTGGGAGATCAGAGATGGAAACCCATGGTCTACAGGGATGCGGAATAAAGGGATATCACACGAAGAGTTAAGATATGTGAAACAACACTATCCATCCCCATCAAAATACTACATGAATGAATTTAGAAGAGCTGTGTTCCGTCTCTCCAGTCATTTTCCAGGGACTTATTTAATTTCCTTCTTTTTCCTGGTAAAATTATGTTTAATGTCACCAATGGAATACAGAAGCAAACTAAGGACAGTCCTGTCCAGGTCCAGCCAGGGTAACGCAGTTAATAACCATCTGATCGAGCAATGATTTCTGGACTTGAAACAGAGGGAAAATGAAAAGTTTCAGCACTGCCTCAAGGACTGACTTGTTTTTTCGGTAAATAAAAGCTATTTATACCAACCAAAGTAAAGGAACCTTGAACATAAACCATGTGATTTTTGGGGGGGAGGGCAACCAACTGCATACATATTGTACAATGTCCTCACAAGCATGTTTAGAACTGATGACAACTTTCCCTGTGGAGAATTTAGGGCACCTAAACAGGTGCAACACAAACACTCCCAGACAATCGACTATTAACAAATCTCCCTAAGAACATAGAAACGTTTATTTAAAAAAAAAAATAAATAAATACATATATTTTGGATAAATAATGCCCTCGGCTCCAGAATCCTTCTTCTGTGTGCTAAATCTGCGAAAGCAAGGCCTGATTTCAAGCCTACTTTGCATTTAATCATTTATGTTGCGTTATCTTTAAGAAAACATTACATCCCCAGCCAAACTGTACCAGACTGTTTTTTCTGCAGAAAACTGAAAAACAAAAAGGAGCATGCAATAAATCAGGTACTATCTGCCCTTTAACTAGAACACATTCACACACACACACACACAAGCACATGAAAGCACATAAGATTATTTAAACACCCTGTTCATAGAAAAATAAAGCAGCAATAAGTAATAAACAAGCCAACACATACACAGCAGAAAATATAAGCACGCAAGTATAAACTGTGTTGGGACTTTCAATATACAAACACTATGCAGCAGAAGAAATAAACATGATTGCTCTGACTGCTGGCAATACCAACTAAATCAGGAGGGTTTTCTGTGGGATTAGACATACGCACAACTAAATGCAAAACCAATAGCAGTATTTCAATGTTTGGGTTTTTCCGATGACAAAAGTACAGAAGAGTGCAGAAGTTTGGACAAATCAAATAAACATTTACTTGATAAAACATCAGACCAAAACCGACTATTTAAAGAAAACACAAAAGAATGAGGGATGAAAAAATGTCTAATTTCTCATCAAATGGAAGGTCAACTTCCAACAAACTTCCAACCAAATCAGACTGAACACATGCACAGTTTTGGTTTTCATTGCAAGGTGGGTAAGTTTATCCTCAGAGTCAAAACATTAGCAGAGCCGTGTATGACATTCACACTTAGGCTCAATTCAATGTTAAGTTACCCAGAGACCCCAAAGTTCTTGAAAGTCATGATGCAGGTCTGTGATATAAACGGTTACATCATCATCCATCCATGACTGAATAAAGAATTGACATATTTGACCATCTGAAACCATCAATGAGGCCAAATCTAACTTTAAACTCACTATACAACTCATACAGTGAAATACACTTCAATGGTCCATGGATTCCTCATATGCATACGGCTGGGGCTAAGATAGTGAAGAAGTCTTTCCTGTAATCACAAATCAAATGGTTCGATCGATAAACTCCAAGTTGCTCCCAATGGCAGATGAAAACCATGCAAGCCAGCTGTGCCTGACTGTGGGAGAGTATTATTGAGAAACACAATTTGAAGCCTTTTGTGTAGAAACTAGCTGAGCTTAAAATGCCATTTATATAAATGTAGAGCAATAACAACACCAAAGTATTATGTTTAAGGAGATTCAAAACACATGAACACACATGCAGTTAAAATGCATTTCAGATGTCCCTGACTAGCAGTTTAACGTAGCAGCTGAGTGAGGAGACCTGTAGCCACACTGCGCCACACGTTTCTTACTCACTGATCAGCTTGAAGTCCGTTCGGTGAGAGTGCTTCATGGTTTTAGAGACAGCTGACCACTCTGCCTCCCACACTGACAGCTCAGCGCCGGGATGATCGAGATACACTTATCCACATTTGAGCCTGCAGTCCCGTTTCTCCCACAGCTGCTCCGTCTTTCTCTCTCTCCGCTCTGACTCTCTCTCCCTCACTCCATTTCTAACTTGTACTTTCTTCAATTCACACCTACTGCACTTGCCATCCTCAACAGTAAAGACTTTCCTCACTCTCTCTTGACCACATTACTACTCTTCTCTCCCTTTCTCTCTATAGCACACACAGACACTCATGTAAACTCTATCTCGGAGTCTCCCACCCACTCCTCACTGAGTTCACATACATAGTTCACAGCCACGCGCTACAGTTAGAGCATCCAGACTATCCCACTGCACAAACACACAGCTTCAGAATTCATACACCCATACAAACTCTTAATTAGTTAGATTTACACATTTCTATACATATTTTCCATCTAGCATAAATGGATAAATAAACATTTAGGGTGAAGTGGTGAATTCTGATCCAAAACTTCTATTTTATGATACTGCTTTCTATGTATGCAGCAAAAAATAAATAAATAAAAACAAACATTTTAAATTGTAAAGAAAATTATTTAAGAGCACGTTCCAGCAGGGTAACTACAGGGGGCATTTGTGCTCATATCTTAGAAAATGAGACGCGCAGCCGAAGGAAAATAAGCAGGAATGAGAAGGACAGTAAACCTGGCACGTTAACGAACTGAGCTCAACAGATTCGAAAAACCGATGAAAAGAAGAGCTGGATAAGAAGCAGACAAGGAGGTAGAAGTCAGATACACATTACATAGAGTAATGGTAACAGCTATGCTTTTCCTATAGTGAAGACACCTCTGGGTAAAAAAGGCTTGATAGATCACTGTTTCTGCTTGCAGGGTGGGTCAGATTGAGTTGTCCATTTTCACAGAAGAGAGCTCATTTGACGTTGCAATGTCAGCTAAAAGAGGTATTTATGTCTTCATCTGGTGTACTGGATCTGAAACTGTTGCTGGATGTTTGATTTGGAGCAGAAATTGTTGAAACTTTTGCTAACTCACTATCTTGCTTTTATTATTGACATTATTTGCAATATCGTTACTCAGTCGATTACATACATAGTATTGGGTTATTAAGTGTTTAAAAAGGGATTTTAGTACTACAATGACATTAAACCATAAATTAGCTTTCACAGAAAAAAAGTTTCAGACTTAATATATGAAATACTTTCTTGTTATCTTAGCGTTGAACTAAACAACAGTTTAAAAAAACTAGAAAAACAACAATTTCACTCACATGATGAGTGCAGTTTTTAATAAAACATCAACATAATCCCCTTACACTGGCTATGCAAAAGCAATGCCCAGCAACAATTCGTATTTACAAAAATGACCACTCCTAAAATAACATGTTTTTATAGCTATTTTCTATTCTATTCTACAGTCATTTGGCAGACGCTTTTATCCAAAGCGACTTACATCTGAGAGAACACAAGCAAGAATTCAAACAGGGTGCGACATAATAAAATCAAGTAGCAGTCATCCTGATGAAAACACAAAGTTGTTGCAGTTGTTTCATGAATTTTTCTTCTCCTTTTTAATAACAGTGTTGTGCTTATTCCTGTCTTGCATGTGAAGATTTTTTTCACAAAGCCCCTCACAAAAAATTCCTAAATATTTGTTTGTTTGTTTTTTTTATTTTATTTAACCAGATTTAAATACTATTGAGATCAAGGACTCTTTTGCAAGGGTGATCTGGCCAAGAGGACAGTGATACATGTCATGAAAAAGAAAAAAGTATACAATAACATTAAATTAAAACAACTAATAATTTAGAATTTTTCAGATAGATGAACAGGTTTTCAAGTTTAACGACACGCTCCATGGATGCAGTGGTCACAACATGTGACTTAAGTAGAACATGAGACTAAACACCCCCTTTAATCATCATGACATATATCATGAAGCACTAGGAGGGAGCAAGAATCTGTGTGTATCCACACGTGTCTTGTGCGAGTCTTATTTTGAATCTGTATTAACTGTCATCGTAACAGTTAATGTGGGTCATCATCTACCTGTGCCCCCATTTAGTTTGGCACCTGTCACTCTCATATCCCTCTAGCCTTGTTCAGCCCTTTGAATTAAAAATAAAAACCAAAATTGAAAAGCAGATTATAGATATATATAGATTATTGAGCACTACCTGGATATCAGCATCATGTTTGAAATTCTAGTATCGTGATAACACTACTGCCTTTAAATAAAATATGTTGCCTTAAAGTATGTATATACCCTACATATACAGAGAGAGAAAGATCTTGATAATAACTATGTGGAATGTTTTACAGTGAGTATATTTAGCTATAATAATGGCCATGTAAACAATATGTGTTCTTGAAATCCTTGAGACTTCCCTTCACTTTGATTCCCCACCACATTTGCTGTCAATGGGTCCTAAATGCTGGAATGCAACACAATACAAAGGGACGAATGAGAGGAAGAGAGACAAAAATAAGAAGGAAGCACTGAGAAAGAAACAGTAATATTGAGCTGTAAGGATGGCAGCCTACAACTGAGCTGCGTACTTCCTTTTCAGTAGTTCACATTATGTTATAAAAGGAAATGATCTCAAGAAAATGGAGATCATTTATGGATGACATAAGTGTGGCCAAATCCCAGGTGTCCTTCGTAGAAATATTTTAAGTTTGAATTTTGTTTAAATAACCATTTTGTCGGCTTTGATAGTGAAGAAGGTGAAGAAGCAAATGGCCTTTAATGTCACAATTAATCCACTAATTAAAAAGTGACAACCACTACACAGACCACACACATCTAGTTCCCATTATTATTATGACATTCTGTAGTCATTTTCTATAGAAATTATATATACAAGATAAAGACAAGCAGATTCAAATAAAAACATGGGACAATGGAAATACACAAACATTGCAAAAACATTCAAATTTATGCATTTTCCAGCACTAGTACCAGCATCATATATCAACAGCGCTTCAGCTGACATGGACTTGGTACGCATCAGGCTTCACATGATCCACAAAGACAAGCCCCATGAAACATAAACATGTCTCTAATCACCCCTGCATTCAGTAATGATTTATGGTCTCTCTCTTTTCTGGATCTCTACCCCTTTAAGAACAAACGACCTTGAGCTCACCCAAGTCAGCTGACACTGGCTTTCAACGCCATTATTTGTCTTTATAGGCATCATAAGTTCAACCTCCCAACAAAAGCCTGGAATACCGACCCCGTACATGTGCCAGTTCAGCTTGTTAAAAATTATTTTATCATTTTCAAAACGTCTTTGCCTTTAAAAGCAAATGATAATTGTTACAGACATGTAAGATGTCAATTAAATACATAAGAGAAAGCAGCTAAATGCTTTTAGTTTGTTATAGTGACACTGGCATCTAGAGAAGGATTGGAAAAACATTCCAATCCTTTTCTACATAAACTATTAACATGGTTTCTAGCAGTCCTATTTTACACTCTGCATGCATTTTAGTGCATTTTGGTAAAATAAAATAAAAAATGTCCAGACATCAATTTCTAAAGCACATTTATCTTTTTTTAATCACTTGTATTCTCCACCATGTCACCAATCACAGTAATATTAGGATGGCATAAAAATTATTTCTACTGTTTTATATCAGTTGAATGCAATGTACTATTGAAACTGTGCAACTTTATTGCTCCCTTGTTGCTGGAAAATCAGAAATGAATGGTTAAATATATATTTATCATTGCATCTATTCTATAAGAGTGAAAAACTGCTAGAAGAATCACTTTCTGTACATAATGTAAAATAATCAAATATAGATAGTCCTGTATTAGTCCCACATTGGGGTAATTTCAGTTGTAGCAGCAGTAAGTACAAGGCCAAAGATTTAAAAATTAATAAGTAAAATAAGATAAAAAAAAATAAATTAAAAAAGAATAAAAAAGGTGTGTACATGCTATACAGTGTTAACAAGTATGCAGTGATAATAACAGTTAGAATAAGGAAACATAAAGAAGATTTTACATTTTTGCTGACTGTACACTATTATACGGTATGTTTTCCTGGTGGATAAACAGACCTACTAGTGCACACGGGTAAATACAAATACTGTAAGTGGAAAGTGATGGTAGAGTGTAAACTACTGGGAACAGAGCTGACTGTACAGTCTGATAGCTGCAGGATGGAATAACTTGTGGTGTCTTTAAATTTCAAGAACCTCACCTCAAAAAAAAAAAAAAATCACATACCTCAATAAAAGCAAAGAGAAGACAAACAAAATTATCTTCGTCACAAAACAGAAGCATATCCACTTTATAGATGATGAGGGTAAACAGAAAGGTGGCAGGGGAGAAGATAAACATTAGATAGACAACATAAGAGTCTTTCTATAGAGGTAAAGCACTCTGCTGGGAGGAAAGCACATTTTCTTTGACTTCCAGGAGAAGTGACCCAACTAAACAACAAGGAATACAAACCAAGTTTCTAATTAGCTATTATTCCTTCAAACCTATCTATTTTATTTTAGCTTTTGGTTTCTGTTTTTATTTAATTAATTAATTTTTTTAATCTTTGTTTTTTTAGTGCACTTGTATGGCTTTCTGCACCCTGCTGTATTGTTTTATGTAAAGCACTTTAAATTGTCTTGTACATGAAATGTGCTATACAAATAAATTTGCCAAAAAATATTTGAAATATATTGACAAATAATCGTTTTTATTGAACTCACACATGAAATATCCAAATAATGGTTGCACGATAAACACAGGACTTTTCTTCTTCTTTTTTTTTTTACTAAGAAAGGGAAGTTTTAACAGTTGTTTTCACGCTTGCATTCAAAATCATTCTCATATCTTCTCTTGAATTACATAAGTAAGATTGAGACAAAAGAATTTTTTCTCTAAGGAGGAGATTAGGGGCAGCTTGTTACACTGAAACTTTGAAAGAGAGGAACAATACCAAAAATGGGAAGAAAGCAATAACTACACAAACGCTGTCCAAGTTGGAAACTCAACTCAGTCCTTGCCCAAGCTTCAGGATAATGAAATGTCTTTTATTGCATCAGATCAAGCCCCAACAGAAAGCCATCTGCAGTGTCCAGTGTTGCAGCTAAGGCAATTTGATTTTCTTACACCACTTCACAAATCAGCATGTCATCCTTTCCTTTTGGTTTAACAAGAAAGTTAGAATCTAACAGTGAATTTTCATCAGGAAAATCCAGGGGACTCGGTTCAATTGGGCGTAGAAATTCTGAAAAATTTTACACCTTAATTTGGTTTTATTTGCTTTGACCTGCACTTTACTCAAGCGGACCAAACCGCCTGGACAGTGTCACACAGTTACAACAACTGCTCACTATGAGGCGATATTTCCTGAAACTACCTCTGACCAACAAGAAAGAGGAAATCAGGGTCAATAATTGGCCAGAACCAAAAATAGCTTATTCAGCACAAGTAAACAAGGGAGCAACACCCAGTTTTTACTGTCTTGGGGTTTCTGTTTTTACTTTAGTGTTTAAACCTAATATGGTTTTCACAGTATGAGCAGCAGGAAAGGCAGAGAGCTATTCAGCATCCTACTTCATTTTTTCTCTTTAGTTCACTGGATGGTCTGTTTGCTTTCACACTGTAAGCAAACCGCACCAGGGTTTACTTGCAAGTGAAAACTGAGACTCCCAGTTTTCAAGGAGACCAGAGTTTGCTTCTTTGAGCCGCACCAGAGTACAAATGAGCATTCACACTGCTCCGAAGTAATCATACTTTCCGTGGAAGTGGACCAGGGTTTTTTTAAAGTGATCCAAACAGTTCCAGTGTGCTGTGCAAATGAAGTTTCAAATGACACGGCTGATGGTAATGTGCTCTATGAGTCTGTCTTCTTCATTTCTGAAGACAGATACTTAATAATTCAATGAACATTGGTTCACTTAAAGTGGACCTTAAATGATAATTTCCAGTCATTTAATTCTTAATCATGGGTACCTTTAAATTAGATTTGCACCCATCATTACTCCACTGAGCTATAATTATTTCAGAAGAGACAAATTTTTACTAGGGATGTACCCTCTTGAGAGTAAGAGGATTTGGCTAGAGTCAAATTCAATCTCTCACATGTGCTGCTGTTCCTTAACAAAAGTGTATTTAGCACTGAAGGCTGTAAATAAGAACTGTCTCTTTGGTTACTTGACAAAATATATATTTAAATATATGTATCGAGATATATATCGCAAATCGTGATTCAGGTAAAAAATATCGAGATATAAAATTTGGTTCATAACTCCCAGCCCTAGTAGGAGGCCATATGTCCAACTGAAGCCAGCAACTAACATGACCAATGGTAATCTGCACCAGTAGCTGAATGGCAGACTGTGGCAAATGAGAACATAACTGCTTATTCTACCTGGGCAATAAATTGTGCAACTACTCATTGGATTGTCCATTGACCCGAATATGTGTTAGCATTGGAGAGGCTAATGACTAGCTTCTTGGGCTTGTTGACCTACTGAAAAAAATATTCCCTCTGCTGTCCATTAGCAAGAAGATGCTGATATTACCAATGGAGAGGCTAAAAACTACCTTCCCCATTTTGGTTACCTACTGGATTAAATAAATTTACTGCTGTCTACTAGCAAGACGATGTTGGCATTATTGTTGGAGAGGCTAACAAAAAGCATGCCAAAGTCAATGACCCACTTGAATTGACAATGGTTGTGTCCAAATGTCCACCCTACTCCCTAACCCCTCGTTCCCTACTTAGGGCTGCACTATATAGCACACTACATAGTGTACTAATTCTCTTGGCCATTCAGACACGAAAGTGCCTATTTTTTTCTTGCAAGTCAAGATGTCATTCCAAATCTAATCCAAAGTTGTGTGTAAATATTTTTTAATTTAATCGTTATGTTGTATTTTATACTTTGTTGCATATCTATTCAATAAAAAAAAAAAAAATGTTCTCCTCCTTGTGCCATGTTGAGCTTCTGCCCTTAATGCATTGTGGTCTATAATGACCCGTCTAGTGACCATCTATGCGCACTACTTTTCAAGATGCATTGTGGGTAATTTTGAGTGCCCTACTTTTTTCTCTCTGGACATTCGGACACCCCTACAAAATGCCGTGATCCCTATATAGGGTACAACGTAGGGAGTAGGGTGCACGTTCAGACACAACCACTGTCTTGGCTGACTATAGGTTTGCAAATGCTAACAATTAGCCTGGATAAGTTGGGCATTTATATGAAGAAGTGGGCGACTATTATATCGAAGCTGACAGACAATTAAATCATACTGCATTGGTTGCTAGCATGCTAAAGCTAACTAAATTTAGTCAACTAATTTAGTTAGGTTAGGTAAAATTTTGTTATTTTGAACTAAAAAAGCTGCAGCATTAGCATGTAATTTCTTCTATGGATTCACAGTGTGCAGCATTTAATCTTGAAATTCGGCATAATTAGAGGTGTGTCCTTTTGATTGACATGTATCCAATATCCGCTGCAAGAAGGGAGAGTGCAGCACACTGCTAACAGTGCGCCTTAGCTTTAGCCCACCTACCTTCATTAGCCGGTTAGCTCACGTTAGACCCGAGTTGGCTCAGTTAGCTCTTAGCTACAGGCAGCTCAGAGTTTGATAGACATCAATCATCCACCCCCACGCTCACAGCCCCACTCTTAGCTCCACCACTTTGCCTATTTTTGTATTTTCCGGGAGCAACGGCAGGCGTGACGCTGCCAAGATGGCGATGGTAGGAACGCCCAACAAGCTTCACTTTTGTTCTTCAGAAACCTACAGGTGACGTGACGGAGGCACCGTAAATCTTTTATATGCAGTCTTTGCTCCCACCATAAACATAGCTGCTACAAAGTCGATGTTTAAGTTTTTTTAAGTAGGTTTTCCTTGTGGTGCAAAAGTGTTCCCTTTTAAAATGGTCACAGTGATTATCATGCACCCTTTAGTTAGTAGTTAGGATGCACTGTCTGGATGTTTTGACTATACAAAGAAATCCAGGGACTATGACAAGATAGTTGACAGGTTCCTGAACAAAAATAGATGTGCTGTTTTTTTTCTGGGCATTAAGGTCACAATACATTGTTTTAACAGTGTAGATAAGCCAGAATCCATCCAACAGGCATGCTATGAACCCTAAAAATGCCACAGTTTCCCAATTAGCTTCCCAAAGCATAAACAGTAGATTTTGTAAGCAGCAGTCATGCTTCAAAAACATGTTAAGTAAACGGATTGATTTGACACTTAGTTAAAGGGTACATTACAACAATAGACTTCTTATGGTATGTTTGTCACATCCTACTCCTTCCAAGACTCCTGAAAAACTGTGTGCAAATGTTTGGCTCAATTTTATTTGCTGCAAAACCCATCGGATCAAAACATGGTGCAATGTTGAAGACATTCACAGTGTGTATGTAAAAAAAAAAGGTTGTCTGAAACGTATTGTGATTAGTATGATCAATAACACAGTATGTCACAAAAAAAGAAATAATTTTGTGTGCTTGTATGTGCAACAAAGTACATGTCCCCTTGATGTTGTCAGAGACAGCCTGGACCCTGGATTACTGCCAGTGGAAATTAATGTCAGGATCAGCTTACATTTCAGTCATACGTAATATCATTCTAGAGAAGGTGGACAGACATTTACCAGCTGTGCAACAGATTGGAGATAAGTGTCCATCATGAAGCTTTTCAGGGGCAGAGCTGGCTGCTGCTCTGTGGTATATTTGGTAGAAAAGTGAAGTACAACAAAAGCAGGAATACAGTGTATGTGCTTGTTTGAAGTGTATATAAGCTCTTTCCAAATGTTAAGACATAACCTTATGTCCCGATGAGTGTAATGTGGATCTTGTGAGGCCAGAAAGCGTTTTCTTTTTTCAAATGCCAAATGACATTCTGGTGTGAATGAGCGTGCAAATTAGAGAATGTAATGGAAAGTAGAGAGTGGGTATGCCAGAAAGACAGCAGGGGAATAAAGAAAAAGGAAAGAAGGAAAAGGGCAACCACTGGGATCAACTACAGACCCCAAGCCAAATCCTGTTGTGGATAAAGAACCACGTGGGAAAAGAGCAAATAGTTACAGAAAGAGTAGGGGAAGAGACCACAGGGGAATAATGACAAGCCCTCAGGTCCTTGATTCAGCTCTTATTCAGTATGCACACCTCTTCATTACTGTATTAGAGATGTTGATTCATGAACTTGATATTTTGTTTAAGCTATACAGTCTAGCTGAGCATCTAACTATTCACTACTCTAGCTATCCTTTCTGATACTGGACATGTACAAGTCTACCCAAAAATCAATAATTCAGACAGGTTTAGCAAATTTGAATATTCAAATAAATTCACCAATGCACATAGAAGTTACACTATAATACCCACCTTTCAGCACGGCGTGGCTACTGGGGCACTGGGGCAAAGGGCAGGGTAGAGCAGAGCGGGCACCAAGAGCAACTGTGGCCTCCAGAAGTGCTCCAGTCAGCAACGAACACACTGATGTCCTTTGGCCACAAGTACGATACCACCTAGAAAATGTAATTTGCTCACTATTTCAGTAAAAAAAAAAAAGTGTTATGCACTGTCTTTCCATAATGTGTCCTATTGGTATGCCATTCTTTTGAGTCCCAAAATGAACTAGAACACATTCATTTCTACCTTTTTGAGGAGTTTCTCTGAATTCTCCTCCTTATGTGGCACACAGTGGTATGGAGTAGTGAAACAATGAGCCCATCGCCATCTAAGCATATAATTGCATATCTCTGCATTTTTAAATGCTATTTTTGATTATTAGGATAGTCTGAAATAAACTGTGGTTAAGAAAGGCCATGAGCTTTTTTTGCAAAGCCTAGTTCATTTAGTCAAGTTTACAATGTGCATTTACGAAGAAACAGTCACTGTACGAGGGTTTTTTAGAGAGAAAACTCTGCCCTTAGAAGTCACGTTCATACCAAGACAGAAATTCTGCTTCTGCAATGTTAAAAAAACCCATTAATGACTAAATCATCACAGACTGTAAAAATCTAATCAGTTTACACCCATTAGAGATCAAATTAAATAATCTATTCCCAAGCACCAGGTATCAAAGAAAAGTACTTGAAGTGGGCACTGTCTATTATGGTGCATCCACATTTCATATCTGCAGCCTGCCTTCCTCTTGTCTCTTGACCTACTATGTCTAACTCATCATTTTCACACACAGATGAAAGCATATAAGCCAGGAGAGGAGGGCCAATCACTTCAGTGTCTAAGAAATCATCATGGCCTGGCGTCTTCTGCCAGAGCAGCACAGAGTTCTTGCAGGTAAAACAAAGAATGAAACATTCACTGTCTTTCAAAAGCACAAGAGATGTCTGCACACACATCATGCTCATCTGTTGTTCATGTTCATGCCTGGTTCAGTTCAAATTTCACAGAAAATATGAACGCTGCAAATGAACACACTGACATTAACAATCGTTTAGGGGTGTTACAGATTTGCAGCTGTGCCAATTGCAGAATTTGGTATAAAAAATGTGCAAGTATGAAGACAGGCAATGGATCAAAAACAATCTGAAGCTCAAATCCTGGTGTTTATTATTGAACCAGTCTAACACAATTCAACTTAATCCACAAGTAATGTAACTTATGTAGGATCAAAGTCCTATAAAGCCACCAAAGAAATCTAAACGCCTTATCACTTGTCCTTGAAAGTAAACGTTGTGAAAAACACAAAAACAATCTTACTTCAGTTGTTTTACTTTTATCTATGTACTATAAACTGTCTTCGCCCATTTCTCATAGTAGCACCATTCTCGCCTTGATTACTGACACTCATGCCTATTTGGTTTGCCCTACAAATCAATCCAAACTCCAATTAGTTGAGAATTCTGCTGCCTGAATCCCTACCAAAGCCTCCGCTACCTAGAACATCCCCCCCATCCTCAAACAACTCCACTGGTTTCCTGTTCAGTTTCATGTTGATTTGAAAATTGTCTTCCTCACCTTCATAGCTCTTGATAAACTTGTTTCCCATTCTCTCTTTCTGAACTCCTCCATCTTTACATTCCATCCAAAATTATCAGATATTTTTCTTCTTTCCTGCTCTCCACTTAATCTGCTCATCTGTCCAACACCCCTCAGCCGTAGAGCCCCTTCCCTCTGGAACTCTCCTCCACTTCTATCCAGACCATTGAGTCTTTTCCTACATTGTCATTTCTTACTCAAAGTACTGCAATATAACTTCATTTTGATTTAATAAAAAAATAAATAAATAATAAATAAATGCACATTGGACCCATATTAAGCAATGCTGACTAGAAATCCAGGATCTCAAGATGCAAAAAGTAAACATAAAAGTGTGTCTCTGCAGAGATGTTTTCCTTAGTGTTGTAAAACACTTGGAGCCTGTTAGCTGAAAAGGACATTTCATTTAATGTGCATGATTGGCCCTCTTCTATTACCCTGCAGCTGTTAAGCAGATGTTACTCATAGCATTCTGGTTTAATGTAGATCTATCTGGTAAGATTTTTGTGCAATCCATTATTTATAACCAAATACAAGGGGGCTTAAGACCAGGCTGTTAAATATAATTACGGGGGGAAAAAAATGGTTCTGGCTTTCTACATGCAAATGACATCAGGTAAAACTGTAGCCAAACCTGGGTGGATGAGAAGAATGACAACAATGGGGTTTGAGACAGAGATTCGCATCAACAGAGTCCCTGAGATGGACACGACCAGGCCAAGACAACAGTAGCTTTCTGGCAGGATGAATCAGGTTGAATTCCTCTCTGTTCTGCACATAGTTGTTGACCTGTTGGCAAAACCATGAAAAAAAAAGTTAGTGAGGAAAAAAATTTATGAATACACAGAAAATCAACATTTGCTTGCAAAGTTTAGCGTGATCTGAGCTAAACAGTTTCAATAAAAAAATTAATTCTAACAAGAGCTCAGATCTGGTTGGGCTGGGCTTGCAATGATAATGTGCAACATCAAGAGAGACTGAAAGAGTTAGTGAACTGTCCTTATTAATACTGAAGTATGTCTACATATGGGATGTAAAAGAAAAATACAGAATCCATTCATCGAAGCCATTTCACCTTTCAGACTATTACATAACATTTGAATCAGAAGTCATTGTCAACAGCTCCTGTGCTGTGGTGATCCTTAGAATTTTTTAACAAAAATAATTAATACTGAGGTACAAAGCAGACAGAAGGAAAGGTGGGAACAGGATCCATACAGAGTGCGAAAAACAGAATAAAGAGGGAGCTGGAGAAAAGAAGGCAGAAGGTAGAAGACAAAGAGAAAAAGAAGAGAAATCACTATGGACTTTGACTGAGTGAACATTATGATCTTGAAAAAGAAAGCCTTTCTACACCACTCTTTCAGTTGAAATCAATCTTGGAACAAAATCCATCAAACATAAAAGGAAAAACTTATCCTGGAAGACTGACTTGTTCTTTGTCCTTGAGTGAACCTGCACACAGTCTCTTCTGACACAGATTTCAGAGAAAAGCCATTAAGGCAACATTTTGTGGTACTGTAAGTGGGCACTTATGCCTTCAGTTGGGATGGATAATACCAAATCTGACTAAATCAATACTGGTGGGAAAGTAAAGATGATTGCAATACAAGTTTATTGAGGAAATACCACTCAGGTGTAATCACCAGTAACAGTGTCCATTTCCACCTCTTTATAATACTGCCAGTAAAAAACTGGGTGAAAGCTACATTCTAATTACTTTTTATATTTAATTTATGTGATTTTGTGATCACAGACTGGCACTGACATGGCATGCGCATACACACACAGTGAATGTAGTACATAGCCAACTTGTTGTCTCAGTAGGATTGATTTCCTGCAAGGGGTGTAGGCTAAACCATTGTCAGATCTGAGCCATCCCCCGGGACAGGAGAAATACCAGGCTGCATGTTTAGAGAGGGAAAGAGTTGGGAAGTTAGGAAGACACCTCCTAACAATATCTCATACTTGGGAAAACCCAAACTAATTTAGGTAAATAGCTTTTCCAATTTTTTTCCTAAAGAAAATTCCCTGTCTCATCTACTTTCAGTGGAATCTAGAGAATGTGTGTGTCTAATAAACAAAGTCTGTGTGTTGCTCATGACTAAAAACAAATAAATTTGATCTGAGTCATGAAAGTTACTCGTGTTATCTATGTTGCAGTTCAATGGGAAAACATTCAGCTAACTATAATGGACTTAATTACACAGATTATAAACATTTTTTAACAGAAAAACCAGTGTAATAACTGCCACACACAGCCAAAGATTAAAGATAACATGTTTGTTTGTTTTTTTCTTCCAAGGGGATTATTGTTCTTAAAGGCAAAGTAACATAATCAAGCCCATGTAAGCTGTGTGGAAACCAAATAGGGGAAGTAGTTTATTTATTTATTTAATTTATTTACTGTTAACTTTACTGTACTTACTTATTTAACGTTAAAACTTCTGATATAGTACTTTCTCATCCGTAACAAATGGTAAAACAGAGGCCTCTTGCTTGACAGATGATTAATGAAGCAAGAAAAACTTTGGTCGAAGTGCTTGTACATGTGGCAACAATGTTGTGCTGCTTTTGATCGACACAGCAGCTGGCTTCACACGCACGCACACACAAACAAACAAATTATTTGTGGATAAAAGAAGTGTACAAACGTTTTACTGGATTACTTTTACTGGTGACTTGCTGATGTAACAGGGCTGTTTTTGTCGCAGTATCATCTGCTACTGGAGTACAGTATGGCTTCAAAGAGAAATCGCATTGGCGACTAGTCAGAAATAAGTGCTTACTATATATAGTTATAATTGTAGCCTGAAATAGCATACATCAATTAAATCTCAGGAATCTTTGCTTTCCAATGGTGTGTAAAAATTCATTCTCATTCAATTAAAATTCCATTAAAATAGATCCATTATATGAGCCACATTTTATAATAACTGTGTTTAAAGAAGCCAATTAATAAAAAAAAAGCCTAGCTAAGGAAACCAAAAGATTGATAAATAATCACTTTCGATATTCATAAAAGAAGATTTATATAGAGGGAAGAACCATTTTGCTCATGTAGTAAGTCCCAAAAGACATGACAGCAATAATTGTATTTTAGTTCTATTACATAAGTATTGTACAGGTCATTCAACTTCAGTATGTCCGGCATATTAGGCAGTTGCCCCTAATACAGCATTGCATCTCATATTACACTGTGTGTACAGGAAATGCTAATGGCTTAAGCTGAGGATAGGGAAACTGTTATTAATGAAGGCAGCTGCACTAATTCAGTTCAACCTTCCTGTAGTTTTGCTACTGAGTTACTAAGAGCTTGCATGGCTCTTCAACAGTAAGTGTATACTACACTCGTGAAATATTCCCTACAGTCTACCTTTAATTGGACAGCAAGTTTTCTGTCTGAACACTGACAACAACCACTACAAAATGACAGCAACGACAAGACTACCACCAGGTTCCAGAAGCTATTATTTGTCTCAGACCAGCAGCTGCCTGTATGTTCTGCCTGGCGTGATCTGGAAAAAATGAGACAAGAAACATTTATTTTCGCGTTGAAATCCGCGTCATTTACGGTTCTATGGTGCGGCTTGACCACAGATCCGTAGCTATGGCAAAAAACATTGGACTGTAAACACGTCCTTCGCAACACCCTCAGACACTCATCATACAAGGCAGGGAGAGACACGCGATTAAAATAGTGACGAGATGGCAGTGATACAGTTTGTCCAAAGTGTTGACGAGTTTCTTAAATCATCACTGTGTTAACTGAGCGCTGGTCTTTGGCGAGAAAAAACAGCAAAAGAGTAAACTGCGAAGGAGCTAATAATCGGACCGTTCCATTTTTATGATCGTTGAAAACCCAAATTGTAATTGTGATTAGAATTCGATTAATCACCCAACCCTATTGAGTAATTTCTCTGCCTGGTAACAGCCATACTGGGAAAGGATCAGAAAGGGGGACTAAGGTGAACCACACACACTACTGACCTTTGAGCTGGAATGCACACATGTATACATGCAAATACTAAAAAGCAAGACATGCAAACACTTTATGACTCATACCTGTGCTGTAATGCATATCATAGCCAAACACATTCAGTATGTATGAGCATGCAGGACACTGGAGAAGCTAAAATTGTCTCCCTGAAACCCAACCGCTCACATCTTGAACCCTTTACTTTGATGTCTCCGACCAGCCCCACACAAACTCCCATATTTACAATGATGACATTCTCTTCCCATTCAGACAGTCTTATTTTCTCAATTAAACAGACATCAATACACACTTATCAGTAGTTGATGATACCATGATACCATAGAGCTCAGCTGTTGCAAAATTCTGCAACAGTGAGTGTGAATCTTAAGTAATGTCCATCTAACTACAGTTTGCAGTCAAGCACAGACAAGGCCACAAAGTTTTTTGTGGTAAGGATATTATATTTAACATCATTACCAGACATACTCTCTCACGATGCTCACACTCAAGGAACAGAAATGCATAATTTCGTTTTAAATCTACTTTTAGAAGCGTCCTGGAGGGCCGAGGTTACCTGGGGTCAGCTGAGGTCAGTGAGGAGATTTAACTCTGTGTGCCTCTGTTTCTTGGGTATATACAAATCTTTCAGTTGTGTTTTTATAGAACAGGTCTTGTGGAAACATGCCTAACTAAATGATATAACCGATAAAAATCAGATTTAATAAGTACAGGAAAAACATCAGTGTAAGAAATAGTAGGAAAATTTGCTATTCACTTTACAATCTCATGAAATGTCTTTAAGAAGTCACTTCTCTAAGAAGAGATTTCAAACATTTCCCTTCAAAAATCACCCAAATAAGGCAGCCATTAAGTTTTTTCTTTAAACACACTTTAGTTTTTTGATACAGTGAACTCCATAATCTCCATAATATTGTAAATCATTATAAGATTTAGGTCTGATATAGCCCCTTTGTTCTAAAGCCATTCAAACACCTTAGAGATTGTGTTTTTTTAATGTGGCGAAAATGGAGTCGACAAAGCTGTCTGTGAGAAAATGTGCACTCTGTCCAGCCTACAAGACAAGTAGGTTTAAATCTACTGGACCTAGAGTATTTGAAAACTCTGTGAGGAGCCAGGTATGTTCAGCAGCTCTGGTATCCCAACACTCAGACACTCTAACCCCACCCAGCCTAGAGAGTGTAAACCAAATCAAAAGACATAAACCAAGAACACCCAAACATGCCAAGACATCCTCAGTCAGCATGAACCTGTTGTTGCAATCACTGTTTTAGTTTTTATGTGTATGGACACAGTGCACTGCTGTACCTCTCCAGGAAACTTCCAAACCTGTTTTGCATCACCAGAAACAGACAACCTCTCTGTACTATTCTAACCTTTAGGCAAGGCAAGGCAAATTTATTTGTATAGCTCATTTCATGTACAGGAAAATTCAAAGTTTTTTTCTTAAAACATTAAAAACATTACAGATGGTGCAAAGAAAACATTGAAAGGTTGTAAAAGGCAGCAAATAACAGCAAAATGACAATAAAATCATAATAAAATCTTAAATTACATTAAAATTATTAAAAGCAAGATAAATTAAAAGTCACAGAGCAGATTTCATAAGAAAAGAAATGTTTTAACCTGGATTAAGTTTAATCTCCACTGGCAGTTTGTTCCACTTGTTTGCAGCATAACTAAATGCTGCTTCTACACATTTAGTATGGACTCTGGTCTGGACTAGTTGACCAGAATCTTTTGATCTAGAAGCTCTGCTAGGTTTAAATTCTGAACATATCCCAGATGTATTCTGGTCTTAAAAAATTCTGGGATTTGTAAACGTTCAGATCTATTCTGTGGCTGACTGGATGCCAGTGTGAAGATCTTAGTCCTGGTAAAAACTCTAGCAGCAGGGTTTTGGATGATCTGTAGATGTTTAATGCTCTTTTATACAGTAATTACTTGTCTCAACAATGTAATGTTTGCTGTCCTGCACCCTTCTCCTGGACTGTTTATGTGCAAATCACAGGTAAAATAAATCCAACCTCTGATGAGCAATAAAGATGAAGAGGAAGAAAAAGACTAAATTAATTTAGACAAGTGTAAATGCTTTGGCTCAGATATTGCATCTCCAAATGAATCTGCAGTCTGATACGAGTACCATATGTTCACCCTCTCACACGATGATCCCTTCAAGATCTAACATATTGTTGGGCCATTTTTTACATACAGCCTGTTGAAGATGCAGGCAAGTGCCTGCTTTTTCTTTAATTACTGTATTTCATGGGGAATTATTTTATTTTCTTGTAGTTGTCCTGCTGTAGAATATTTTTATTTTTTCTGTTTAAAGTGTAATAAATTTGCAACCATAATTTTGCTCAATCTGTGAATATTTTCCCATCCTACTGACAGCCACACAATCCCAAGCAGAAATATTATACCCATGCTTTAAAAATTATTTTTTTTTTTTTTTATCAAATCAGGTTCTGCTTGTTTTTCTTTCAATGGTAGATTTAATATAAACATCATCTGTCCCTTCTGAACTGAAACTAAAAGTGCTCTTTATCCAAATGATGTCATTTACTCCTCTTTTCAGAAGACTGATCCATTTATTTTCTTTTGTTTTACTTTCTTATGCAAGAGCTTCTTTTAATAGCTCTGAAAAACAAAATATAGATTAAAAAAATTAAATACATTAAATAGGAATAAACAGACAATACAACCCAATACAAACAATTAACGACTCCTAACTCAAATCATTATGTCAATTTCTGCTCAAGTTGCAGGCCAAGTGGATGAAGAGGGTCTTAAGTAGGGGTCTGAATATGTCTACTCCTTGAACATTGCGTATATGTAGAGGGGAACTGCTCCACAGATTCAGGACAGCTAAGAAAAAAATCTTTTTTTTATCTAGATCTGGGAACACCAAAGAGAAAGTGGCTTGTTGCAGAAGATCTAATTAGGATGGTGGCAATTAAATGTACCAATAAGAGACCCCCAGCTTCTGCAAAACCTATAATCACATCTTTGCATTTGGCCATGTGTACAGTAAGATTATGCATACATGGATACAGGCTGTTTATACATGAATTACATGTGCCATGGCTGTGTTTAGGAGAGCTGAATGTCTCTTTTCAAGTAAGCATTTGAAAAAAATTATTTAGATTAAAAGAGGTTTGTTGTCTGTGTCAAAGTTCTGTCAACATAACAAAAATCTACAGCTGAAGTCTGAATTCATGCAGCAAACCCAGTGTCTTGGCCCTCAAGGTGACAAAAGACTCTCTCTGGTAGACCCTGCTTTCTGGTGTTGAACACATTAAGAAGATGAAAGTCAAGACAAAAAGAGTTTGCAGTACATCAAAATACACAGTGACAACTTGACTGGCAACAACATCCGCTTAGCTGACATGGAGGAAATGGCTAAATAACTGAGAGCAAACTACAGAAGAACTGAAGAGGAATAGACAGTAAATGAAAACTGGCAAGTAACTTTTAACAGAGAATGTTTCTCTGGCACGTTCACTGGGCGAAGTATAACACTAACATTCATACTTTAGTTCACCTCATCACTATTGTACAACAGACAGATAGACTAGCACCCACTGCTGGTTTGCAGTCTGCCAATAAAAACAAAGAAAACAAAACTATAAAGATGAGTTGAAATGCAATACAGGGGTGTAATTATCCTAAAAGCAAGGCATAAATAAAAATACAAACTCCACAGTCTTCAGCATTTATCTGCATCAAAGACAGATACAATTCAATCTGACCGTCAAAGGGACCAATACCATACATGTTCAACAGAAACAGCATAACTAGTCGCAGCAATGTGCTCATAACTGGACAAAAGAAAGTAGGCATGCAGTACCAGGATATTATGTTTATGAAAAACTGTCCAGTTATTGTAACCTGAATACAATGCACGTGCATTAAAACTGGCAGAAGTAAATTCACATCTAAAGAAAAGTCTTTAAGGAAAAGCAAAACAAATATCAGTTCTATCCCAAATTTGAACAGTCATAAAAATGTATTTGATGATCAATTGTCAAAGAATTTTCATTAATTATTTAACTGTCTTTCATAGTTCATGATATGAACCTTCTAATAACTTTATTGTTTACAAAGAATAAAAGACATTCATCAGAAATTAATACAGTAAATTACTACAATAAAAATCTGCATGTGTCTCTAGTTTTAAGCTCCCTAAACAAAAAACTGCACAGTAGATGGATTTACTACATCCACAGCTGAATACAGGACACAACAAGACTACATCATTAACATAGGCTAAATTAGTAAATCAATTAACTCTATCCAAACGGGCAAAACAATATTGAAATTTGACTTTTTTGTCAATTTCACATAGCTCATTTTAGGTGAGGATAATGAGGATGTGACAATAATTAAAAATAAAATTGTCAATGTAAAGATGAAGCTACACTTCACATCATTTAAAGCACAATTAAATCAGTTTTATTTACTTCTATATTTGAATCAACATTTTGAAGCTTTGTTTCACTGAATAAATTATTGAGGTGTATGTTACCCGGGATCTGCTTGCTTGTAGTCCCATTATCAGGTTTAAGCCTTTCACATAGAAACTGAACACCTTGGCTCTGAACAGGAATAAATGGTTTAAATAAGATGGTGGTCTATGCAGAACTACACATCCAGAGCAGCTGCTGGATTTCAGCCTTGTCCAATCACAGGAGATCAGACATTTATAAAATACAGTATACTTATGACAAAGGGTGACAGTCATGGAAAAGGCTGAAATTACATAAAGGAAAACTGTTACAAAATAGATCTACAAGGTTTGGAGGAAGGTGTGTTAAAATGGGAGGTGAAGTTTTGATAGAAAGCAGAAGGCTCAATGAGAGAAACGAAGAGGAAGAGGAGCTGAAAAAATGAAGAATGAGAAAGAGGAGGGGAAAGGATCTGAAAAAGGACAGCACAGCAGGAAACACAAAAATAGGTGAAAAGAGAAAAACGCAGGGGAACACAATGAAGGAAATAGAGAGGGAGACCAGGAGTGAGTTGAATTATTATCCCCTGCTGAACTTCATAAGGCGCTGTTTCACCACAGATCCAGGAGTTGGGCCCACCTCCCAAGCACTGCCTCACACCTTTAACAAGCTTAGGGTTTTGTTGTGTGGACTGTTGAGC
The DNA here is from genome assembly GCA_037177495.1 of Rhadinocentrus ornatus. Classification (NCBI taxonomy): domain Eukaryota; kingdom Metazoa; phylum Chordata; class Actinopteri; order Atheriniformes; family Melanotaeniidae; genus Rhadinocentrus; species Rhadinocentrus ornatus. The sequence continues at coordinate 13,022,601 of JBAMHW010000024.1, read as the reverse complement.
GCATGTGTACCACATGCAAGAGGCAGCAGTTGTGTTTGGCTACAACTGTCAAGTGCATTATGTAAAAGAAATTACTATGTGCCAGAGATGAGCTGCAATTAAAACAATAGCAGCACCAAGACATCTGTTGCTACTGTGTCTTTTGAGTATAAAAAACTTAAGAGCAGAAAAAACCAAAAAAACAGTTAAATCATATTATCATGTTGTGACGGACTTATTGTAAAAATGTGAAAAGTATTATAGTTATTATGTGAAATATGTTGTGGTGAAAACGTGGAATATAAACTGTATTCATCATAGAATGAGGAAACAATAGATCAAATAAATGTCTAATTTACCAAATAGCATTGAGCTGTACTTCATACTAGGCTGAGACAAGGAGAGAATGAACAACAGTGAAGGTGGAAGGACACTGTGGCACCTTCCACTCGCCCTAGATGTCACACCCTGAAACCAGACAGGACTGTGCCTTCCTGTCTGCAACTTAATTCTCCCAGTCCCAGCAGTGCATATAGCAAATAGAATTTTAATTTCAGTTTTCAGAAGACAGGTAGGCCATAGGCGTAACTACTGATACATAAGAACTAAACATACCTCACACACACACACACACCATCTCACTGCACGCAGACAGGAGATGTACCGTGTTGCTGTCCCACATTTATGTGTGTACAACAATAAATCAGAGTAAAACAATTAATTCTAAACAAAAAGAGCTGAATGGTTTCTGCTTGATGAGAACAATCTCCATCAAATGTATGTTGCCCCAATATTTCTAGGTCCCAAAATCTACATACAGAACTTTGTGTTTCATGTTCTTATAATACAATGTAGCACATATAATGTGATGCATTCCAAATTTTTATAATAAAACTATCACGTTATAACATGATTAAAGGCCCCTTTTTTTATTAGGGTGACAGCTTCATGCTTCTTTGAAAATAGGAACAAAATAAGAGCAGCAAACTGCAACGCCTGTGGTGTAAAAATCCATAATGCTGGATTCACCACATCCACCTTAACACACCTAGTCACTGAAATATGAAAGCTTAATGTTAGCATCTATGTTAGCAACGAGCTTAGAGCCACAGCAGTGGAACTGTAGCTTGTTCCATCCTTTTGTACTAAAATAATGTTAACTCCATCAGATTGGTATTTACTGATTATGTTCAGAAGAAGAACGAGACATTAACTGAACACAGTTTCCATAAATTGCTGGTTTACCATGATGATGTTAAACTGGGATCAAACCTACTGTAAACAATGTGGTTTAACTCGATCTGTTTATTAGAAAGCTCTGCTGTTGCTGATTTAGAAATGTAAGGAATAGTTATTGGGCCTGCAAGTATTGCATCTAAATTAATTAAAACATTGAGTTTTATATTCAATTTTAAAAGTGTAAAATTGATATTGTCTGTAATGATCTCACACAGTTTTTCCAAGTCCTTAAAAAATTAAGATTTTTCTAATGTGCTAGTGCAGTGGTCACTAACTGTGGACCTCTTGAGCCAGTGTCCTGCAGATTTTACATGTTTACCTGCTGCAATACACCTGACTCAAATTATTAATGGGTCACTAAGAGGCTTGTGCAGAACATGACAACAAGCTGTCATGTAAATCAGATGTGTTGCTGCAGGGAAACATCTAAAACCTGCAGGACCGTTAATGATCCTGCACTAAAGTGCAGCATATTGGCTCTTTCATCTACATTGGCTCTCTAGATCTACAGAAAAGATAGACCCAAAGTTGAAAAGGAAAGTAAAAGGTGAAAAAAAAAGAGCAGGGTCATCTTGAGAGCCAAAACAACCTGGAACCCATTACCCAGAGCACTCAGTGGGACCCCTCAACACATCACACTCCCCCACTTACAGTTCTCATGATGTCATACTACAACGAGCCACTGCACTTTCCTTCATAACAACACACAGCTCTGTTCAGACAGCCAGAGATAAGCCTGATGAATGTTTTTCACTTTTGAAAGTTCGATGCATAAATTTCTTCTGGTACTACATGCAAACAAAGTTTCTTGTTGAATATTTATAAAAACAGAGAAAAATACAAAGGTAAACTGCTCATTATACAGTGGTAAGTTGTGTTAAATAGAAATGCTGCTTTTAACCATCAGCTGTTCTGAATTTGAGCTTAAAGCATACGCTTGACCCTTAGTCTTTCCTTGATCTACTTTCTTTTACCAACTTGAGTTTTTTTAAGCTAATATAATAAAACTTCCTCCACAGATCAAAATCTATGAAGTCCTTCAGCACAGCTCAGCTCACTCTTTCTCCATGTTAAAAGCACTAAACAGTACTTAAGTTCAAAAGTCTCTTAACAGCACTACCACGAAGATATTTATCTTAATGTACTATACTGATCAGACAGCAGTATAAATCTCACAGCACAGCCTTACAACATGATGAAAAGTTTTTCTACAAGTGCAGCAAGAACTCAAAGTAAACAGTTTACTTACCGTAACACAAAAAAAGGCTGATAATCTGAAGGAAAAACAGTAAGCTCCAATCCCTCTCACACTGTGTACACTTTCAGAAGTGAGAGGAGGCTTGAGCGTAAGAGAGCACGAGAGTTGGAGGAAGAGAGGGAGTGTAAGATCTCTATTACAGTCAAAGTAGCAGAGAAAGAAAAAAATAGGGAGAGAATGAAGATGGGAAGAAAACAAGAGAAGATAGAAAGAAGACAGAGATCTGGTGATTGCTCTCAAGCACAGAGGGTACCCCCATATTAGGTTATGAGGCAACTAAATCATCCCAACCCTGTAGCAAGGGGGGGAGATTTTATCAAAAAGTACGCTCTAAACACAGAAAGATGGAGGAGACACTAAGCTACAAGGTTTCGATTAAACCTGCTCTTGAACCCACTCCAATGTATAACCAATGTTTGACAAAACTTAATTAAGGCAGCAGTGTTGTTATTAGGAACAATTCAACAAATCCTGACGAGACCAAGTGAATTTTATTTAAAGCTGACATCAGTGGACTAGTGTAAAATTTTTTACCTTTAACCATCTCTTTAAACTTGAGAATGTGAACTTAAATAGATATTTTTATTCAAACTATTTTTATATCAAAATAAAGTGCCCCTTTTAATTTCAGAAACATAAGAAGCCAATATGTTTCCAGTGTAAAGGAAAAAAAATCATTTAAGCAGCTATTCTTACTATTATAAGTCAAATATATGGTCTTAATACCTTTAACGGCATCATAAAGCTAAATGATGCTTGTGTATTGGTTCTGTGAATTGGTTTGAGGTCATCAAACCAACTTTGACTGAGCTACAGCATTCTGGTCCTTGCTACTAGCTTTGCACCAGTTTCTATGGCAACCTCTAATTAAAGACTAGCAATGCAGCTTTTCTGTTTTTCAATAGAGAGCTCTTACATGGTAGCCCTCAGTACCTGCTGTTTACATGAACAAAAGTCTATATAAACATTATGTGCATCAACAGATGTGCTAATAAACCACACTTTAAGGTACTGCTTTTGTCCTGCTCAAGTGCCTCAAAAGTTCTCTAATTTATTTACATTTGTTATCTATGGTTTTTGCTTTATTCTTTTTATTGAAATAGTTTGATGTAGGTTCATGCATAGCTGCACACAAACAAAACTTTGGGCTGCACACTGTTGACCACAGACCAAGTGAACCTATATAGACTCATGCAGATTACTTGATAAAAAAAAAATTGAGGAACCATGACAGCAAAACTGTCATGAGTGGACAATCACAACGCAAAAGCATCTGAAAAAAAGAGTGTGTGAGAGTTTTAGGTTCTACACCACTGACGTTAGGAGATCTTTACACTCCCCTGCCAGCCACCAAGAAAAGAAGAAGAGACATCGCCCTGGCACTGACCCTGACTTCACTTTAAGTTTGGGCAACTAAAACAACATTTGCAGTAGATCTACTAAAACAGAATGGATAGAAAGTAATAACGAGTTACCACAACTACACAGAAAGAGATTAAATATGTTATTTTGGCTACTATTTAGATTTTGCTGGAATCAAATCCCTTTGGTAATTTCTTCAATAACAAGGAATTAGAGAGCATCCTCACACCTGGTTACACATAATCACAGCAATCAAGGTTTAAATGAATACAGTATGTCTCATTGGGCCTGTCTACCCAAGTGGAAAAATTAATCAGTTGCATGCCCAGTTGACATCAAAGTGGTCAACTGAACAAAGCAAACAGCTGGCCTGGCCTCACTTTGCATTTCTTTGATCAACAGTCCACTAATTAAACTGGTCTGCTGAGCCTTTAATAAAGGGTGAGATTAATGTATAAAACTACTTGTTTTACATTAATTGTCTTCAGAATACGTCAAGTCCCTGATAAATGAAAATGAAGGCAATGATACATTTAACACAGCCTGGCATTGTGTTGTCAACCTACGCAACTGTGCAAACTTGAACTTTCTGTGACTTTACAGAGACACCAGCCAGCTCTTGCTGTCCTCCTTTTGGTACATGGTGGGACTTTTAAGGAAGCATTAAACACACAATACAATTTATATAGATAGTTCTTGAAAAAAGTAACTGTCGGTTGATTTAAATACTGTGCTGCCCTCTAGTGGACCATTGTTTAACCACTGACATCTAAAACTAAACCATAACCAATTTTTAAGCATATTACCTGTTAATAAGGTGTCTTATATTTGATGACACAAACTATTTTAAGATATAGTTTTGAGTTTGAAAAAATTAGGACTCAAAACTATTAACTTTTTTTTACTTTAAAAAAAAACAGCAGATTAATCAAGTGGAGTTAGTTTAATAATTAGTTAATCTTGAAAATAAATAGAAATAATACTTGTTTTCTTGCAGTAATCAATGTATCTTTTGCCTATTGCTGCATTTAATTTACTAACAACATAATAGAATAAAAGAAAATAGCTATCACAATTTTAAAGAGCCTTTACACACCAAATGTAAATCTCATGAAACATAATTCACAAGTCAAGTTTTAGGAGTTTTTAGGTACCTGTATACCTGAAGTATGAAGCAATCCACGTTGATCAGCAGGATGTCCACTAGATGGCAACAAAGACTGACTTATATGAAAGCGATCATGTCCATTCAAATCAGCTCTCACTCTTTTTAAAGATTATTTTATTATAGTTTGATTTTAAACACAAGAGCGGATGAGCATAGAGAGGGTATTAAAGCCATGCTCATTAATTTAGATCAAAGCACACAGATTATCTGCACACTTTTTCATGACCAGGAACAAACACCTACATGCTCATGGTTAGAGAGGTTTGTTCCATGATGAAAACCCTCAGTACTTAAAAGATTAAATTAAAATATGCTTTCCCAATACATTGTGAAAAATCCTCTTGTGCTTTTGCTTTTGGGGATTTTAATGCTACTACATTAGATAAGAGACATTTAAAAAGCATAACTCTGAATCCTCCTGCCAGCTTTATTTATTTGTTGGTTAATTTATTTATATTTTACTAAATCTCTTCTTCATTACTTCTCAAACTATAATTAAAAGAGTTAGGAAGGTGATGTGGCTGACTATCTGTACAAGCCACGACATCTTTCCAGTCTTCAATCAAACCTGTAGGTAATTTTGGCCTTTTGGGGCTGTTTCAAATACTAAAATGCCATTACATGGTTGGATAAGTACGAAGTGACACATTTATTAGTTATGTAGGCAAAAAGCTGAGAGCAGAGATGGTGCAACCCATGTGGCTGAAACTGGGAGAGGTCTAAAAAAATGGAATAGTTACAAGTTAGTCAGCCTGACAGGCTAATAACCTGACAGGTTTTGCACTTATCTTACTGATAAGTAGCCCTAATATGACATCACGCCAAGTATTTGGGTAATGTTCTGTAAAACAACTTTTACTTCATAGTCTGTATGTGTAAATACTTTGAGTGTTCTATAACCTGCTCAGATGGTGACTACTGTACACTAAACTCTATTGGTCCTGAAATACAGTTCAACAACTCCATCCTCTGGATCTCTGCACAGATACACTCCCAGCTCAGACAAAGTGTAATTTTTCACAATGTCACAAAGATGTGAGAGGCCTGAACCAACAGCAAACACAGATACACAACACACATTTTAACCCAATGAAGCAAAAACACACCCACATGCAGTTTTCACACCTGTCTGTCATTCTACGAAGGCAAATACGTGAAATGTGTTGCAACAGAAGGAGGTGCAGCAGCCGTATGCTCCTGTGCTTCACATACAGGGAAATTTATTAAAAGCAACAAAGCTAACGATAGTCTTATTGAGTTTCTAAGCGACGTTGTTTCAGATGCTGTCATTTTTTGAGGAAAACAGAACTCACAGAGACATGCCAGATATTTACTGTTATAACCCTTTTTTGTGTAAGCAAGCATCTGATTAAACAAGAGTGTGTCTTAACACACACATGCACACACACACACACACTTTAATCTCTGCCTAAGCCATAACACCCAGCTGGGCAAGAAAGTGGCCCGCTAGGCACATTCCTTTGTATTGGCACAACACACAGTGAGAATGTAAGAGTGATAGACACACAAGGTTAAATGAGTGTGAAATTTAAGGAGGGTATGACTGTGTGTGTTTGTATAGGGTTAGGGCCTGGTGTCAATATTTATCTGAATAAAAAAATTAAGCTACTTGGTTCCCCTACTGAATGTTTTAGTTAGTTAAAAGTACAGAGACAATTAAAGGGATCATAAATATGTTGGGACATTCAAGGACAGCTTTATGGGGTTGTCTCTTTTCTGTCTTATAACAACAGGCAGCTGCCCCTGTAAGCACCAAAACAATATATCAGCATGATATAATAACATGAATATCCCTTTTAAAGGGCTTCCTGTTTTAATGATGGGGGGGGATTAAGAGTTTTACGAATAAAATGGCTTTCAGTGTACCAGTTCTGGGACACTGAATTTTGTGAATTTTTCTTTGATGTTGAATACCATTCATTAAAAAAGATTTTTAATTTACATACAATTATTTTTAAGACTAACATTATTGTCAATTTACACTTGTATTAATCATGATTGTAACTTAAGTGGCATTCTACGGGTTTTTTTTAGGTTTAAGTTTAATATTATCAGCATCTATTGACTAGTACTTAAG
>JBAMHW010000024.1:12977556-13015456 GCA_037177495.1 Rhadinocentrus ornatus | reverse complement strand
TTATTCAAGTACATTCATTGCCATACTAGTGACACTATTGAAGTTGCTCGACTAATTCATGCCACTAAAGAGACAAAAGAACATTTCTGAAATGGCATTCTTGACTGGTAAGTCATAAAGAAAAGAACAAGTCTTTCCTAACAGCAACAATTCTTCTATATGGCTGCTCACCTTGTAAATATGTGCCATGCCATGCTCAGACAACTTTGACAGCCTATCATCAAACTTTGACATTTTAACTCTTTAAAGTTGCCACACTTAAGTGTAAACAGAATGTATTGAGTTAAACATAACATAAGCCGTCATATGGTGGACAGAGTTTAAGGGTAAACAAACAGCTGTTGAATGTGATGTATAAGTCAGTGCTGTGCTTGATTTATTGTAGATGTTTACAACAAGAAAAGAGTTTAACTTAAATAAATCTTTTTTTTAAGGCATATGGAGCTACATGGAAATATAAATTTAAAGAAAAGCAATAATTAGCATGACGCCAGCTGTCCTATGACCCGAAAGTCTTTTTACTTATGAAAATATGTGGCAATTCAATCACCTAACCTCATGCCAATCTGTGGCATGAAGTCCATGTTGAAGAACAGCATATTTGCTGGATATTTTATCTGGGAACACTAATGATGCAAACAAGCACTAATTGGCAACCACCATGTGGATATGTTTACAGGAGTTGTTACCTGAGCCTTTAAATAACCTTTTTACAATATGTTTAACAAACAAAGGGCTTGAGGGAACAGAGTTAAACAGAGCAAACAAAATTAGGTTTTACAAGAATTTCCATATGCCAAGGGCTGCACTTTAAATAACGTTGCTTAGGACAGCCCAGTTACTATTTAGTCATCCCTTTATACACTTTATACAGAGAGCTTTATACACTAACATTAGCTACACTTTGTGGAAAGTTACCAGATATTTTTCCGATGTATTGCACTTTTTTATAATTAGTTTATTCAAATTTATTTTAACCACATCCACAGCAAAAGAGCAGGTTATTGGCATACCTTTATATTTTATATACACCTTTTCCCTCTATTACTTTCCTTTGGCGAAAGAACACAAAACAAATTTAAATTTAGCAATGTTTACTGCACCACAGCCTTGTGACAGACAAAAAAAGTGCTGAAGGTTGCCTGTTAATGAAAAGCAGTTTAACTGCTGTACTTTCAAACTGAAAGGAAAAATGGCTGATTGTAAAATGCATGTGTGCATGTGTGAAGGGGCTCCTATTATCACCACACAGAAAAATGCTGGAAGCTGATAAGCTCCCTCTTTCTCTGTTAATCAATCCACCCAGTCAGGAAATGATTCAGGTGATAAAGACTGTTGTTTAAATGATTCAAACATGACATTCCTTTTATATACAGTTTGCTTTAAATTTCTGTAAATGGTTTACCAATATACATCCAAGAAGTCAGAGTTAAAAAGTATCCTGTTATACCAGAACAGAGATAACTTCATGCAATTAACATCTTCCCTGAAGGTGTTACTTAATCAGATATTACATTTAAATGTTTAAAAACTAGAAAGGCATCATACGGTTTATCTGTAAATTGTACATCACTACTGAATTGAAGGTTTGAAAGCTTCAGCTTCACAAAACTATGTGGTATGCAAAGAAGTTAAATATGTGATTAAAAGAATTAACTAATTAGGCCAGATTTAAATTTAGCCTTAGTCTGTTGTGTTTTAAGTGGTTTCAAAGGAAATGAGCTAAAAGTATTAAAAGCTGTTTGAAGCTCTTATTAGGCTGAAACTAGAGATGCACCGATCTGAAGCACATGCTCTCTGCCTGTCAGCGGGTGGGAGTGTGCTCACCTGTGTGTGCACACCAATGTGTCTTTGCACAATAGGGTGGATGAGAATCGTGAACGTGCGACCTTGTAGAGTCAGAAAGGACATGCCATCATTTAAATGAGGTAAATAGCATCAGGCTAAGTTTTTAAACACTGGTGTTAAGAGTGGATGAACAAATAATAGAATAGCTGTATACCAACAGCTAATGGAGATCAAAATAAATACAAATGCAATAATTAATAATTAAATATTAGCACAATTTATTATTGGAAATAGCTGATTTCTGTTTATTTTGAATATCTACCAACCAAGCTAGTGGAGCAATTGTTGTTTAGTTTTGTTTGCCCTTCCCTTAGTGATCCTTTATTACTTACCTCAATTTTTAATTCCTAATTAAACTGACTGAATCATTTCTAAGAGGTTTTGTTCTTGTTTACTTTTACATGTTGAATGTCCAAGATAGTCAAGCTGTTGTCTTTTCCTTTTTACTTTTCAGTTTCACATTGGGTGTGATACCCCTACTTGCACTGACTGAACCAGGAGATGTTATGTAATATTTTTACCAGCTTGTGAAGCTTATTTAAGATTGCTGTACAGCTGTTAAATAAATAAATAAGTAATTCAATACATTTATATCTGTCTGTTTGGAGGAAAGAAAATTTTAAGTCAAGTCTGATGGTGCCTTGCACAAAAGAAAGATCCCAGTCTCTTCCATACAATGAGATGTAAATTGTTAGGTAATCAGCTCTGTTTTTCTGTATTGGTATCTGATCAGTATCAGCCGATCTCAGATATCGGTATTGGTATCGGTAGTGAAAAAAGTGGATCGGTGCATCCCTAGCCTTAAAACAAAAAGTGAACAGCCAAAAATGATTTGAAAAACACTATTTTGACACTATAATACAACTATAGCTGTTTGTTAGTGTTTTACAAATTCCCATGGGTACTAAGACTGAGGAGAACAGTACACGACAGGCAGCAAAAGTTGACTTATTACAAGACATACTGCAGGTAACAGAAAAACAAAGAGCATCCCTAGAGAGAAGAATGTGTCCCTGTGCCTAAAAACTATTTGCAGGCTCTGTCAAGGGAAGATGATGTATTAACAAGCATCCACCTTAAAGCCCTACAAACTACATGTTTTGAATAAGCTAGCTTGTCACTTAACTTTGACTTCAACTTATGTTGAATGAAAGGATTTTTCAAAAAAAGGGCAAATTCAAACAATGAAATGCTTCAGTGACTGTTTGATCGCATGTGTGTGTTTGTGTGTGTGTGTCACTAAAACTAGCATCCTGTTGGGTGCAAAAGCTTTTTAAAAAGACAATACTGTATAATGTATATGCTTTTACTGTATACCAGCTATTTAATTCTATAAAAATGTATGTAAAGCTTTGAAAAAATCCTGACTTTTTGCCTTCTCTCCTTTGCTCTCCTTTTTCTCTCTTAAATAGCTCGAGCCCTACCTCCTCCAACACATTTCTCCCATGGTAGATTTTCCTTCTTTTTCCGCTGTTAAAAAAAAAATCATTTTCTCACATTTTCTCTCCCAGTGATACTCCTCCTTTCCTCTCTGTGTCACTGACGCCCTGCACCAGTCCCTCCTTCATATAAGCTTGTGTTCTTTGGCTCACTTCATTAGTTGTAGCAATAAACACACAAGGCCACAGGATACCTCCAGAAAACTCCTTGACATAATTATTGTAACATGCCACAATAGGGGCCTGCAGACCATAAAGTATGTATGTGTATGTGTGTTTAAACTAAAAATGGTTCAACATTACCAATGTTTTAACATTACGTTGTAGCATTTAACTCTATTATATGCTCTCCAATGCTCCACTTGTTGTCACTTTATCTGTTGCATCCAATTAAAAAAACAAAAAAGTCTAAAGAAAATGTTGATGTTGTCTTTTTGCACCAACTTTTCTCTGACTGCATCTTATTTGTTAAATGGAATAACTTCTGATTTTCTAAACTTGTCTTGTTCCTAATGAAATTTCTGCAACTTCATTCCTTAACTGCTGCTCAGTGTTGTCAGTTTCTTTGGAGACTGATTACTAGAGGAGCTTAGATTGTGTTTTTACAACACAAGTGATGGCGACTCCACCATTTTCAATAGGCTCATTATTAAAACAGCTCTCCCTGGACTTCACTCAGCCCCCACTTCTATGACCGCAAAGGATTCATAAAACCAGTGTTAAAGTTGCTGCAGACGCGAGTGTAAATACGTGTGTTTTTATGGTACAAGTGTATAAGCACGCTCCACACAACGAGACTTTAGACAGTGCTTGGCTCTGTTGTGGCGATGCATGAACCAGTAAAAATACAAGTATATATCAAGTAAAGCCACATATACATTAATACAACAGTGCATTAAAATCCCACCATATGCAACACACTTTCACATACATATGCATCTGCCTGCTCACATACTCTCTCATTTCCAGTAGCTATGGGGGACCGTATCTAAATTAAAAGCACTTTCATAAAGACTTTCAACTAGAAAAGTCTCACTCTTTTTCCTCTGTTTAGCACTACAACAACCAAAATGTTGCTATGATCACTGTGCAAACTTGAATAATTCAGAGATCGCTGCATGTTCTCAGGGCAAGTTTCATTCTCCATGTGTTACCACTTTTTACAGGAAGAGTAGGAAGAAGATAACAAAAAACAACAACAGAGCATCCTGTGTGATGCTGCTGTTTCTCAGTCCCAATGTAATGTTTGCACCTCCAAGGCTTAAAACTATGGCTTACTACTCATTACCTTCTGCTGGAGGGAAGACAAAAGCTGTGTATTCTCTAAACAGTGGCTGCCAAGGCTGCTAAAGTTAAACTGCTCCTGTGAGAGGTCTTTTCTTGTTTGTAAAACACTCTCTTGCTTGGAAACTTGATAACAGCCCACTGTTGTGGGTTTCTCTCTGTCTCACCCTCTCTCTCATCCTTCATCTTCCATCTCTGTCTATTTCACTCTGTTGTAACTCACCCTCGCTTCAATTTCTATGCCTGTAAATTCAATGCAGATGCCAACCCTGCTCAGTCCATTTACACACACGCACACGCACACACACACACACACACACACACACACACACACACACACACACAGAAGGCTCTCTCATTCAGTATGTCTGTAATATGGGTAGCAGAACTAACGGAGAATAAATCATTTTTCCACTGCAGAGGCCTACCCCGAACAAAGAGCCTGTGTGTAAGTGTTTTCAGTGTGTGTGCATGCGCGTTTGTGCTGGTCTATTAACATTTTCCTTGTACAAATTATTCATCTTCCATGCATTACAGGCATAACGTTTTAACAAAAACACAGCTCCAAGCCAGAATGTGCAGCACTGCAGCAATTAAGTATTATATTTATGCCAGAGAGAAAAAGTTAAAATTGCAAACCACATAGCACTATGAACCCAATGCCAATGAGAAATAGAAACACAAGAATAATGTGGCAAGGGCATGTAAAATACACTGGAATTCAGCATTTGTATGCTGTGCTTACAGTTACTCTAAGTAACTCGGGTAAGATAAAGACCTTCTGTTTTTTTGCAGCACTGTGTAAGTCTGACATCTCATAAAAAAAACTACAGAGAAGAAATTAAAGAGAACAAAAGAAAAATCAACACTCAGAGCTCAGTTGAAAGATGAAATTTGGATGGATAAAGTTTTATTTACTGCCTTACCTGCTGCAGCTTAACTCCAATGAAGCATAGCATCCCTCTGCAGCCTCTGAATTCCTCACCCCGCATCAAAATTGGCCAGATATCATTCTTGCTGGGACGCCAGAATCTGTGATCAACAACAACTCCCCAGACATACTCCGAGATGCATCCTGACGGCAGTGTTCTGACAATCGCTTTGGTTCCAGCACACACTGACTTGGTCACCTTATGGAAAGAAGCATTTCACCATTTCGGATTATTTTTTACCAATTCTATCAATAAGAAAAGAGACAAATGTAATTTTGTCTTCAAGTACCTTCTGGTTATTCCTTAAAAACCGCCTCACCAGGACAGTGGAACGCTCTTTGCGGTTCCTGACAAACTCTCTGCTGTCCAACAGTCCCTCTTCATCACAATCATCACTGCTGCTGCCCCTGCTACAGCTCCGGATCCCTCCCGAGGATGACCCCAGGATTTCAAGGGATGCTCGTCGAAAAAACAGTGCTTCCAAGGAACATTTATTAACCCGAGGCTTTCTGTTGAGCCTTTCTAAACTTGAGAATCCATCTTTGAGGCGGTGCAGGGGGATGTGTCCATTTTGGTGATGCTGCCAGTGGTTGGTGCGAGGGGAACCACAGGGAGATGACACCGAGGAGCTCGGCTCACTTGAGGGACTGCCCTGAGATGAAAGATAATGTAATACATAGCTGAATAAAAAACTCTTAATGATGTTCCCAGTTAGTTGTATCTCAAATGTAGACTTAGTCTAAGGTGGAAATACTTTGTGGTTTTTTGGGTATGTTTTTTTTTTATCTTGTGCTATGAAAAAAAGGAATATCAATTTCTTGCTTTATTACCTTGTGGAAAGCCAGCATAGACACAGGCATGCTGCTGTGACGGTTGTGGGTCTTGTTGGAGTAAGAGGGGCTGGAGCTGGGGCATTGACTCTGAAGAGGACTGGTGCTGTGGCCTGGACTAGATTTAGGTGTTTGGCAAGCACAAATGTTTGGACTTGCATCCAAACACCTGCTACACAGGATACAACAGGGGTGGGTGTTGCCAGTTTTGTCACCCCCTGCATCTGCAATGTCCCTAGGTGTGTCCTGCTGAGACAGAGATCCTTCTGAACTTTTCCTAGTTACCATTTTTCCTTCATTATTCCTGCCAAATGACAGTTCTGCAAAAAGCTTTTCTTTGGTACTAAGGACCTTTGAGCTGTAATTACAGTCCATTTGTTCTTCATTCTTCAAAATGGTCCCTTTAATATCATCACATGACAACTTCCTGTAGACCAGAAGGGAAGGGCTGCTACGCTGTTTTGAAAGCCACAGTTGGTCAGAGCCTCGCCACACTTCCTGGCCATTAGTTGCATGTTTGGCTTCTCTGCTGGGTCTCCCTCTATTGGATGGAGGTGAAACGCATTGAGCCAATATTGCATGACCAGCTTGCGTCTGACTTTCTTCAGTGGCCATCACGTGTACCTGTGGCGTCCTGCTTTGTCTTGCTGTGGGTTAAAAAAACAAACAAACAAACAAAAAAAAAATTACACAAGTGGAAAGGCAGAAAATACACTAAAAGATATTTTAAAAAATGAAAAACTATCTTGGATGGTTCAAAAGCACAAAATGTTTAACTTTTCCTTTTCTAACACATCTAATGTGAAGATCTGATGTATCTTTGCCCTACAGAGGATTTAACACCATAAAACAGCATTTAGTAACTTATAAACATGTAGATGTTTTTTTAAACAAAAATCTTAAAAAAATAAAGAAAAAGTAATTCTAACTGAAAACAATTGGTTGCAGTCCTAACTGTAACCAGACTGCAACCATTACCAAATACATTTAGATTCAAATTCAGTGGGCTGTTATGGATGTATGCTTGCGCTGGGCCAAATAACCCCAGCTCCCAGTGACCTCTTTAGGAACTAAGACAGTTCGTCCCTACACAGTCCGCTCTGTTTAAGTGTGTTGTGAATACAGAAGCTTGTGCAGCTGCACAAACCAGTAGATAAAAAAAAACCCACCGGGGTGACCCTGGAGGACTGAGGAATTTCCTTGATAGTATGGCTGCAGTCACAGCTTACAGGGCTATGCGTGTCCCTGTGTGTGCTCGCTCTATCTGAACATGAATACGGACCTGCGGCATAGTTATCCAGTTTCAGGTCCTGAAAAACAGAGAAAAGACAGACAATAATGAAAATATATTCATGGTTTGTCCATCTTTAGCTTTCATGGGGTTTCAGAATATCCAAAGAAGATATATGGAAGATATATATCACACACTTAGAAAATATAATCTACTAACAGCAAATGAAGTAAAAATATTTCACTTAGATTTTAACATTTAAATGTCCTTTCATTTCAGTTAGTGCTCTCATCCTTTATCTCATCAACTCTACTTTCAACAGCTATTCAGCTAAATCATTGCACAGGATATGAGCCTCAGTGGCTCAAGAGACATCACATTTTCATGATTATGGATTAGGAGCGGGAGTTATCTAGAATTTCTGGACGGTTACCACTGAGGTTCCTGAGGGGTTTCTTCCTGCTGTTATCACAGATCTTTTTCTTTCTTAAATTGTCCAGCAAGTGTGAGGAACATTACTTTTAAATGAAGGGATGAAACAGCCAAAAGCATGAAAAAAGTGACTGATCATCGTCCATGGCGCTAACAGTCCTGCCAGTGAAAAATGTTTACTGTATGGCTGGCATTTCTCACACACAAAAAAACAAAACAAATGACTATGATAAAAAAAGAAATAAAAAAAGATTTACACTTTTTTTGTGCACACATATCTATAAAAATGGTAATCAAGGTGAATTAGACCTGTGTGGAGAATATTAACCAATGATGAGCTGAAAAAAGTAAAAAGAGGGTGAAACCTTATAATTAAAGTGACCACGGCCCTTAGTTCCCTGCCAGAATGTGTGGGCCACAGTAGGAATGTGGGAAAGACCCGTGTGTGTGTGTGTGTGCGTGTGTGTGTGTGTGTGTGTGTGTGGGGGGGGGGGCAACTTGACATTTAGTGTGAGTGTGTTTTCACTGAGGATAGAAAGGGAGAGAAAAAGAGAGGGGGGGGACTCACAAATACGCCAAGGAGTGTGTGTGTTGGGTGTCTGCAGACTCTTTTCAAGGCTTTGTGCAACATTCACACAGACAACATGTCTACTAAAGGGATGAAACAGACACGTGATCCACTCAAAAGCAAAAAATGACGTCTAAAGCATAAAAAGTTGCATCTGCTTTGCAGCTTAATTGGGTTTTTTGATGTAACTGATTTAGTTGGTTAGAAAATTTTTAACTATAGTATATCACTATTAAATCAGTATTATGTAAGTTCACACAGTGCATCATGTAACTCAGTTCAGCAGCACACCACAGGCACAACTTAGCACACTGATCACTTGACATAACTTTTATTTTATAAGCACTGCTGAGGAAATTTAAGAATAAAAACACTAAGAATTAAACTTATTTACATTTCTAAATATAGAATTATTCAAAAGATGAGCATGTAAATTGAGCAATCTCAAGCTCTTCTGCACATCCAGATTAAAACTACTTTACATGGAAGCTGTTTACCTGGAGTGACATTGCTGAATGAGAGCAAATATTTGATGACATCTGACCTACTACATGTCAGAGATAAGAAACATTTTCACTTCGATTTCTGAATACTGTCAGGAAACTGTAAGAACCTGTAAATTTAATCAGAAATAAATACATTTGCAAAATCCCATGTTATCATTAGCAAGTGACTGTGTGAGATCACATTTCTAGATTGATTTATTTCATTATGCAGAGTCTCCACTCAGATCAACAACAGTGATATCCCCTGTATTTTTTATAGTCAACCAACAGGTCCCACCAGATATGTCAAAAGTTTACAAAGAATTTGTAGCCACAAAGTGTGACGACATATCCTGTCAGCGCCCATGTTATTGTTGTCACTCCTGTTAGATACGACAATTAAAACTTTTGACCTTAAATGAGGATTGCAGCTCTCTGAAAATAACAAATAAATAAAACAATACATTTACAATACAATATAACAAACCTGTTTATACATGCCAATATTCCCAATTGCCTGAAAATTAACCATTTTTTATATTAATTATTTTGCGGGCACCTGCCACTGAGCTTGAATGTACTTATGAAGGTAAGATCCACAACCACAGCGACAGGCCAGTCATGTCAGTATCTGTTAATAAAATAAAACTTCAGAATTGAAAGGTCAGAGAGATTACATGTGCTCTAGACAGCAAGTAAAGCGTCACATTTCTAATTGTAAACCATCTGTTTTTCATGTGCTGCTTCAACTGATGTTGTGACTGCCCTGATATTGGTCGTTTCACTGAAGCTGATGTAGTTTGAGAACACAAACTGTAAAACATTAGGGCATGAAACTGTCTCATTATGGGTCAGGAGGGCAGAACTGGAACATTTTGGTTACACAAGGGAAGAAGTGCACACTGGAGCTTTACATTCAGAAGCTATGTTCTGAGCAGTATGAAGGACAGCTGTGCTTGTCATCAGGCCAAATCAAACTCATTATGAAATTAGCAATGGAGCAACTATCAGAAGTAATCTAAAATTGACACATGGGAATTTTACGTGAAATTTGGTACAGATATGCAGTACATGTGTCTGCAATTTTTTTTCTATTTTTTTTTTTTACAATTTAATAATGTGGCAAATGTAGTGCCACTCATATTGAATACTTGCTGTGGTTATCTCAAACACACTAGATACAAAGAATAATTAAAAGGAGGAGTCTCATCCCTGCAGATAGTAAAAAATAATTAAAAGACAGACTCATAAAACTGGTTAAAGTAGCTCTTGTTATCAGCTGAACTCTGACCCTTGCTGGGAAATCTAATGGTTCTTCCAGGCTAAATCTCAGCCCAGGGCTAAAAATGTAGACAGACACACACAGGAACATGCAAACACACCCACACACTGAAAACCAGGTCACACAGAGTGCCAAGTGCACTGACCAAGCAATCATTCAATCACTTCTACTTCACCTGCCCTATTAAATACAGTATTGTCAAACACATTGAATCACCACCACCATACCAAGCTTCTTTTACAACATATTCTTGAAACTATAACATCTGTCTCATACAAAATGCCATACAATTACTTTTATGGCTCCAAAAACAGTTATTCTTATTTGTTTTTTTAATCCTACTGCTCCACATTTGTGGGTGATTCCGGCTTCAAGCTCATTGTCATGTTTTAAATGAGAGACAGAGAAAGAGAGGGAAAAAAAGAAAGTGTGTGACAGTGACAGAGCCATGCAGTAAAAAAAATGGAATTAAGGATGGGCCTACCATGGCAAGGTCAGCAGCCAATCAAAATGTTTCTTTTAAATTTGCACATAATTTAAAAGTAAAGCAGAATTAAACAAAAAACACCCAGGGAAAAATTTCTATTTAATCATTTTAAATATTTATGAATGGTTTCTGTATTAAGTTTTTGTCTGTATTTTAAGAAGGAAAAAAAACAAAAACATAATTTTTTTTCATCAAAGCATCAATGGAAATTTTTATTTATTCTGCTAAGAGTTAGACGAGAAAACTAACAACACTCTCAAAAATGTGAACCACTGTTTAAATAATTAGCGCAAAGGTGTAAAAGAAAACACTAAGCCCATCAAATATTATAAAATCCAATCTATAAGGATCTCTTATAGTAAATTAAATTCCATTTAGGGCTGGGCGATATGGCCTTAAAATAAAATCTTGGATTTTTTAAAAGCAAATCCAATTTCCAGTTTAATAGATTTTTTTCCCCCTTTTCTTTCTAAAAAACATATTAAACTTTTTAAAAAAAATATTAAACTTAAAGCTTTTGCAGGTAAAATATGTTTCTATTTTATTTATTATATGAATGAATGACAGCAAAAAAAGTAAATAACGTCATAACTTTTTCACCATATTTGCGAAGTGCATCCCTTATAATCCGGAAATAATTCCCTTGATGTTGGCCATCTCTTAACAAGAGTTTGGGGGCTGAAGTTGTGTTATGCATCTCAAAGAGAGCAGCATTTGTCACTGGGCTTATGTGGACAGTTAAATTCTAGCCCGTATGTGCCTCCGGTGTGAATGACCCACCGCGGAGGTCGGAACAATACCACAGTGCACATGGACCCGGTGGAAACTGGCCGTTACCCTGATGCATCCAACAATCTGGAACATGGTGAATCTGGACTCATCCGACCATATGGCCTTCTTCCATTGCCCCAGAGTCTTTAGTTCCCTACTATCCTTCCAGTTTTAATAATGTCTTGGACAGTTGTTAACCCATATATAGTAGTTGCTGCAATCTCCTTAGATGTTGTCTTTGCTTGATGCATGCCAACGATTTGACCCTTCTTAAACAGCCAAACATCTTTATAACTGTTGAGGATATGAGAAGTTGGGGTTAAATAACTTGTTGCCAAATTAAAGAGAATCACATGGGCATGCAGAAAGCCTGAACACTTAAAAAGAAGTCAAGAAAAACTAACCATTCTGAAGCAAAGCATGAAGAAATTTGATTAAATGAGGACACAGTTGTCTGCTTATCTTATTCCTTCTGTATATCAGTCTGCCCAATAAGATCCAACATTTCTTATGCTGCAATGAAGTGCAACACATGTTGATCAAAGCAAAGACACTGATGTCAGCACATCTGAAAGTCCTGGAGAAACTCGATATAATAGCAATCAGATGGTGAATTTTTATTTATTTTTATTAAGTGCGATTGTGCGTCACTTGTCCCCTTATTTGTTCTCCAAGTATCATTGGCAAACTGCTTTACATTTTTTTTTATAAGATTTTTTATATGAGGATAATCAAGAAAAAATAATGTGATGATTTCTTAAACTTATACGTTATAGCTGCACATGGCACTCCACAGTGGAGTCCAGTTTTCTAATAACAAAGACCTTCAACTACTGAAATTGTAGATTTAGAAGTTAAACCCCTTTATGTGTATTATTCTCAGTTTGAAAAATATTTCATCCAAAAAGGTAAAAATTGGTTTGAATAAATTTGTGTTTCAGTAGACGGTGACACAATGTTTGAACCCCTGGCCCAAATCACAGTTTATCCCCTCAATAGGGGGCCTTTACCATCAGATGAAAGCCTTTTTTCTAACGCTCATTCATGAGGGATTATTTCACAACTCATCCAAACGATGACTCACAGCCTGGTATGTGATTAGATCCACCCTCAGGAAAGCAAAGCCCAATCAGCGAGGTAGAAAACAACAGTTTTTTCTGATAGAAACCTTCACAAATGGGATCTACAATTATTTTTAGACTTGCTTTAATACCGCATAGTCAGTAGGCAAAGCAGAGAAAAAGAGTAAATGTCAGACAGCAGTGTTAAAACAGAGCTGAAATACCACTTATCCTCTTGAGCCCTCAAATTACTCTACTAAATACTTCACACAAAGATTTAGTTTTGGATCTGGAACATTCCAGTAATGTAACAGGAAAGTCAGGGAAAGACGGAATCCCTCTATTTTGTGAGCACTTAGAGAAAATAAGGCAAACCATGTCAATACAAAAGGGTGATACTCTACAATCCAACTGCACGCAAATGACACGCAGATTTTAAGAAAGGTATCTATTCAGTCAGAAGACTAGTGACTCAGTCCTGTCAGGGGACTTCTATTACCTATAAGCAGAAATGAAATAAAATAAAAAAATAAAAAACAGTAATTCATTAGAATAAAGCAAATATAAGAAAATAAAGGACAATGTTCAAACAATTTATAAAAGTCTGATTTTTTAAAGCTAAAGTCAGCTGGAGTGTAAACTTCAGTTACAGCTTCCCTCATTTAACACAGGGGGTCAGAGAAGAAAAGACGCATCATATGACTACAACAGAGTCACATTCTTTAAAGGTTTCACAGTTTAAAAGAAACTCCAAAAAATGTGCAATGGCCTGAAGGTATTTCAATTTCAGATACTTGTTTTTACTTTTTCTACTCTGAAACATTTACCGTCTCAGTGTTTAACCTTAGCCCTCAATGATCCTCAATGGTCTCAAAGGTCATGCTAGCTTTTAGCCAACATGGCATAAAATTTTCTGATAATAAAAACTTAAGACAGACACTTTACTCAGATCTGTAAGTACAGGGCCATTACAATGTGGAATATGTCACCTGGTATGATCACTAATGCACATCACATGGCAATTTTTAAAAAATTACTTAGTTACTATTTTAATAATTAAATGAGCACCTTAATTTTAAGGGATTGTTGTTACAGAAACGCTTCTTTCATTATTTAACTTGAAGCAGTTATTTTACATCTATTTTATTTGAATGTTGTCTTGTTTTTGTCATACATGTTTTCTACCTTTTTGTTCAGATATAATTGATGTTTACTATACTGTATGTGATATGCAATGTTTTTTTTGTTTGTTTGTTTTGTATCACTTTGTAGTATGTGGAAGAGTAGCTACAACCTCAGTGGCAACTCATGGGGATCTGGGAAAAAAAAGTCCCCTGACAAAAGATGCTAAAAACTGACATGTGCAGTGAAGGAAATGAATGAAAGATCATGGCTCCTGCACAGGGAAAAGTAAATATTACCAAATTGAAGCCTTCTGTCTATAGACTGCATCCACTCAGACCTCCTTTCATTTTAGTTAAAATGTATTTCTGTAACCAGTTTAGCTATTTATTTGTCAAACAGTTAGATATAATTGTTAAATGTACAGCAGAATGAACATTTATGTCAGCAAAAGTAACAGTCTCATTGCCTTTAAAGTATGTGGACTGATCATGCTTACTGCTCTGCATAGTAATCCTCCAAAGGCTCATTCCAAAAGCCATGAAGGATTTCACTCAAACTACCAGCTAAACAGCCAATAAAACATACTGAACATCTACACTGGAATTTAAATGTAAGAAAGTTTTTTTACAATGATATCATGGATGGCACCAGACAGATTCTAACAAAAGAAAAGTAAATACATGTTAATAAGATGAAACATCAGCCTGTAACCTTTGCATGTTGGCTATTACTGTGAACAATGACTCCTTCTGTCAGTCACAAAGTAGGAGGCTGGTTTTACGGGGAGCACCGCTGCAAACAGAACAGACTTTTCATACGAGGGAACTGGGGAACATATGGCTTTGATTAGGGGCAGTACAAAAAGAGACGGCAATAGAAAACTGCACAGAAAGAGCTGAGCGCTTGGTTTGTGCGTGTATCAGTTAGTGTGTACATCAGTGTAACAGTAGAGAGAGAGGCCTGACTCAAGGAGAGACCGTGTTTTCACAGTGGAAAAGTTCTTGAATGCAACTGTATGTGAACTGGCTGCATGTACTCATTAACAAAGGCAGAATTAAAGACGACTCAGAAGGGGGAGACTGATCAAAGAGCTTTTTGTGAGTGTGTGGGTCTGTGTGTTTATCCTAAGGAACAGTGCTGCAGTGGCATAACATATTTGAACCATGCCAATCAAAACAAATGTGATGTATACAATGCATATGGGGCACTGATCATTAGTGATAAAATTGTTTATCTAAAACAAACTTGTTGCCATTAATTAGAATCTAAATAAGCTGTGTAATCCACTCTGTGCCAGTCTATTCCATGATTCAACAGCACATTCAGCTTTTTTTTTGCTTTTTTTTAGAATGAAGTATTAATTCTGTCGCCAACCAATTAGCCATAGACGATTCTGTTTGCCTAACAAAGGAAATATTTTCATATCAGTGATGACTGAGCCAATATTGATTTCAACACTAAAATCTATTGCAAGTATCAATCTTTTGTTTCTAGACCGTCACATGCCATATAGGTTGTACTAATTAGTTTACCTTTGTCTAACATTTTGTTCATGCTCACACCTGTCTGAAATATGCAAGGCAGCATTAACTGCTATAACACCCATCACAGGAAATAGCCTAAGCTGGAAAGTATTTGAACTTCAGTAACATAAACTTGACACAAAAAGTAAATTTGTACTTGATTATTTATTTGTTAAATTTGATAAAATCTTATACATTTGAAAAGCCTTTTTATATCCCGTTTAAATGCGTCCACATGTGTAAGGATTTGTGAGATGAGCAGCAGAGTTGAGTATGTAGGTTGCGCCCATGAAAATGTTGCAAAATTTTCTCTGCCAAAGCCAAACAACGTATTCTGCTATTGACAGCCAAGTTTGCCCTTCACTGGCAGGCTTGTTTGTGCTAGTGTTGGAAACATGTACTGCAACCTTGGATATGTCGAGGAATGTTTTGTTTAGCAATGAGTACATATTCTGCCTATAGGCCTACAGGTCAGATGTGGAGAACACTATGCTAAATGCTGCATCAATTATTGGTGGAGGCAGTATGATGGTGTGGGGAAACCTCTCCCCAACTTACAAGACAAGGCTTTTCAGATTTTGATTTCTCCAATGGGTTTTCTTTTCTGGTGACAACACTGACCCTTCTCACGTGTGACTTATCGGTGCTCTGAGAGATCTTAGCACAGGGCAACTCATTTCGGTGCCAACAGGGCCGCAATCCAGCAGGTTTTTAATGTATCCCTGCCTTAACACACCTAACTAAAATTAAATGGATCAAACAGCCAAATTCTGAACAATAACTCATTCATTTGAGTCAGGTGTGTCAAAGCAGGGATTCATGGAAAACCTGCTGGATTGCAGCCCTCGTAGGGCAGAATTGAGTAGCCTTGTCTTAACATATATACACAATTAAACGGTTTCCTTTGTTGCTTCCATCAAAACTCAGCTTCTCTTGCTGAGATAATGCCTAATTTAGATTTTAAAATAGCACTAGTAATAACATAATTCCCAGACACCCAATGATAAAAATTCTTTATGTAAGGATAAAAAAATTATCAGAAACTTTAGAAATAAGGAGAATAAATGGTTTTGGTGGTTATGGTCACAGCTGTGGCAAGGCACCTTTATACCCCAAATCAGCTTCTCTCACCAAGATAATGTCAAATTTGGATTTTTTTCTTTCACATTTGAAAATAGCAGGAAGTTACATCACCAAGCATGTACAAACTCCAAAATAAATCTATTAATGGACTGTGGACTAGAGGCTGTGGATGCATTATATAATTATCTGATTACTCCCAGATATCTATTTTTGATCATGTAAACAGGCTCAATGTTTTATAAACATAGTTATCTGGAAATTTCTTTAAAATTCTTCTTGCATAAATATATGCTCTATGTTGAATTGAATTGGATTTAATTTAATCAAATCAGACCGTTGTAAATCAAATCAAATACATTCAGGAAATTAGTGGTAATATCCAGCCCTAAATATAAAGAATGGACATTGACATCAAAATTGTCCAGGCCCACATAAGCAAAAGTTTAAGTGGGTACAATTTCAACTACAACAAACTCACTGGCTTAGGGATATAGAAGACTTTGTAAAAAGATGACGGAAAAATGGGGGAAAGTAAAACCAACATCCTAAAAGAGGTTTCAGAGAAGCTGATAAACTACCTACAATTTCCAGTCAGAGCTGTCAGAATCAAAATCAAAGAAAAAGAATCAAAGTAGGGCTGAGTGATATGGCCTAAAAATAAAATCTCAGATTTTTTCTAACCAAATCCGATTTCCGATTCTAATCATTTTATTTTTCTTTTCATTTCAATAAACATAATTAAACTTATTAAAAAATGTATTTATTTATTTATATGAATGAATGCCAGCTAAAAAAAAAAAAGTAAATAATGTCATAACTTTACCACTGTATAATTAACTTTATACCTGCAACATATGCAACACAACTGCATCCATGATTTCTTTCCATTTGGATCCTTGTCATACAGGATCCACTGCGGAAATAATTCCCCTGATGTTGGCCGTCTCTTAACGAGAGTTTGTGGGCTGAAGGTGACTTCTGCATCTTGTGGAGAGCAGCATTTCTCACTGCAGTTATACCTGAAGCTAAATCCCAGGCATTATTTACAGCTCACTTCACTGTAAATCTGTCAAACCCCTTTCGGGTGTGGGGGGAGGGCTAAGTCCGCTGCTAACTAACTAAGGAAAAAAAATCCTGATTTTCATTAAAATATATAGCAGAAATGGAAAATTCAATTTATTGATTTCATCGATTAATTGCCCAGCTTTAAATCAAAGCAAAAACAGAATGGAAAGTGATGGGACTTAAGCCTCGAGCTAAACAAAACATTTTTATATTCACCAAAACCTGTCATCTGTTTACTTCACAAGTTTGGTCTGTTTTTGTGCAGCCCTAATGTGTGAAGTAACAAACAGACATCCCTGCCATCTGTTTGTGTGCATGGCATTAAATATCTATTTATACTTGTAAGCATTAGGCAAGACAGGTGTATTTGTATAGCACATTTCATGCACAAGACAACTCAAAAGTTACTTACAGTGACTCAAAAAAAACAATACACCAATTAACTTAAAACTAGAGTGCACCTTCAATTTCAGATTGCTGGTAATTAACTCTAGCAGATGAATGTTAGGAATGCAGCAACAGGAATGAAGTCTGCAGCCTCTTTGGGTTTAGATAAAAAGTCAGTTTAAACAACAATTAATAATCCAAAATCTAATATGTCAATCACAAAAAACATAACAAAAGGAAAGTCCCTACTTGAATTTCCAGAAGTGATGATGCAAGGAGAACAGCAGTTTAGAAACTAGTCCGACTTGTCTCTGGTCTCAAGACACCACAACCTCATTTCTCCAGATGGTGTCACATGTCTGAATGGCCTAGTACGTATATACTGTATACAATATTTTATATGTATATACAGTAAAAGTCATATCTGTAAAAATGCATTTGGAATAACTTTGTTATGATAACATCTCTTTAAAAAATATTTACTGCAGCATCTGCCTTCTGAACGAAACTTGTGGTACAAAAAAATGAAAAAGTGGGGTGTTGGCGCAACATTATAGAGTTGGGAGAGTGTGGTGCTGATGACAGTTGTTTCTGCTATTTTACCCATTTAATCTATGTCACACGAGTTAGGCTAAGTATCAGAAGGATCTTGTTAAGTCTTTCAGTGGACCTCAAAACCACCACAAACTTTTGTTATTTTCTAAAACAGAACTAACAATCTATTAATTGTGGCAACTGTGCACATCTCATTGTATGCTTTCTGTAAACACTGTGTAAATAAGATGTGTATTTTGTCCTTGCAGGCCCCCTTACTTTGCACTGAAAATGAGTGTTTACGTATCCATGTGTCTGCATTTAACATACTAAGCAAAATTCCTGTCCTTTTGTAAGATTCTGATCTGGATAAATCTGAGCAGTGTTTCCCTTATATTTCAACATGGAACTGATTAAGCTCTTTAGTTCTTTTACAGAAACATCACATACAAATAAGTTAAAGGTTACCATTCCCTGAGGATGTCAAAGGGACTCCAATGTACACAGTGAGATCACCTGTCAAACTAAAAAGCCTTCGCGGATGTGAACTGCACACACACACCACCTGCTATGTGAATGTGAATGGTAGAAACAATGACCTACATTTAAATAAGAATTACTTTAGTATGAGCTAAACTAACTCAAGCTGACAGTAGTAAACGCTATAAAGACACTGCACATAACAGCACGTGTTTTTCTTTTGCCTTTCTTTTTATTTTCCACACGATAAGATGAACTCTCAAACTTCACATACAAGACGAACCACAACCTCAGAACATTTTCTGTTAGCTGAGTCTCAGAGTAAATATCACAATATTTCACGTAAATTTACTTCTAATAACAGAAAATCAATAGTGAATGCCACAACTTTACTACTAAGCTGATTTGGGGTGACTGGACAACAGCACTGAACACAACCCCACTTAACAACAAAAATAAATAAATAGTCGTGCAAAACAATTCGCGAATTATCTAAACTTGCAATAAGGTTACCTTTTGAGGACACGGTAACAAAAACTTACCAACCAGCGTTGTCTTGTCCGCTTAGCATCCACCAAATCGCCGCGCGAGGACTGGTTCAACACATGCTCTGCGAAGTTTTCGTAGGACTGCACTAGTCTCACAACTCTCGCGGAGACAGTTGACGCAGCAGCTCGAGCAGAGGTGGGAAACCGCTCTGTCCTGCTGTTGCCTTCAGGTGCTCCTCGGAATATTCTGCAACTCTCGAATAAAGTTTGCCAAAAGCGCTCTGTATGGTTTTGGTTGCGCGATACTAACCATTGTTTTGAAAACGGTGATCTCAAGGAAAATATTTGCTATCGAAGTCTTTGCATTAGAATATAGGAAAGGGAAATTCATTTATTTATAATATTTACTATTCAAAAACAGCGAGATTTACATGAAACATTAAATGCATTTCAACAAATTGTGTCAACTATAATACAAACAATAAAATGTGGAAAAGATATTAAATTTAATACAAGTATACAAGTTCCATAACATACCAGAAATTTGAAATGCATTGTTGCCCTAAACCATTTAAAAATTCATTTACATTTGTATGGACAAGAACCCAGTATAGAGACTTCATAGCTGACGAGAAGCTGACGGTCCAGCATTTTGGTTTCAGTGAAAACTCCAACAGCAGCGGAATGAATAAGTAGCAGCTGCCTGATCTTATAGGCAGACCTGTTACAATCATCAAGTCTATCATAGATAAATGTATGGCCTTGCTTCTCTGAAATTTAAAAAACAGTAAATTTAATTTTAAAATAACCGGCATTTTTTGCTTGAAATAGTTTAGTCTGTGATGCAATTACATATTAAAGCAATGAACTAGGGAAGCACACATATATCAGCTTAACATTGATAAAATTGACAAAATTGAAGCAATTCATTTACTTACAAAAACATTTTTTGGGAACATATGGAACTGTTTATGTCAGTCATGATCCAGTCTTGACAACTAACCTGGCAAATGATATCTGACTTGAGACGCTCCAGAGCCGCATATTCACTTAAACTAAGCTTCCATTAATTTAATCAACTGCACTATCTCTACATCATCCTTCATTTATATGAGCCATATGTAGTTTTTAAACAATGCATGCTCTGGATTAAGATATTTTTTTACCTGATGTAAAAATGGTAAAATGGTAAATGGAAATGGTAAATGGACAGCGCTTTCCAGTCAGTTTGACCCCTCAAAGCACTTTACACTACATATCACATTCACCCATTCACACACACATTCACACCTCGATAGGCACATTGGGAGGCAACGTGGGGTTCAGTGTCTTGCCCAAGGACACTTCAACATGTAGTCAGTGAAAGCCTGGAATCGAAGACAACTGCTCTTCCCCCTGAGCTACAGCCGCCCCTGAAGAACCTGAAGGTGAGCTTAACAGAATAATAATAAAAAAAGATTGCTAATTTGCAACATAGAGGGTATGATTTGACACGTTTGAAGTAACAGTTCTTAATTATGGTCTCATTGTGCATAATTAAGATGCTTTGAGCTGAATGCCTATATATCCAACAGCACTCAAAGGCATCCTCGCTTTCCCTCTGGGTAGCTAAATGAACTGTGGACAGGAGGACAATAACTGTGGTTCCATAGTAGCCTGCTGTGTGCCTGTGTGTCTGTGTGCGGTTGTGTGCGTGTGTGTCACTACATTGGAATGTCTGGCAACCATTCTCACCATGGCCAGTTTTCTACTTTACATGCTTAAGCTTATCTTGTGCGTTTGCTCTTACTCTACAATGATTCTTCTCTCCAGACCTTTAATTCAGTGAACGTGAGGGACTTAATCCTTGTTTGCTTTACTTCAAGGGTCAACGGCCTAGATATTTAATTGCTCTCTCGCCACAACTTCATTGTTGCCATTATTGTAAGTTGCTTCATGCACGTGCATGAATAAGATACCCTCTCCAAGTTGACAACTATAACTGCATTTATTTGAACTTGGAAAATGAGAGATTAGTTTCCAATTCATTTTGGCTACACTGATGGGAAGTCTTATGCCATCCGACAGGAATGTGCAACCCTTCCATTCCTCCAACTCTCCTCCACCCAGGAGCATGCAAACCTTTGGGAATCCCCTCCTCACTAATTTAAAAAAGGTGGGTGGATGGTTTTCAAGCATTATCCTGCGTTAAACATTACCATTTGATAGATGCATTCCTAAATATTATGTATAGTTTTTTTTAATCAAATCTCTGTTTCCAAAGATTGTTGTTTTCATGGCATGTGATGCTGAACAATATCTTTTTTTATAGGATTTGTAAAATCCAATAAAACTTTACACATTGTGAAATTATATTCAGAGATGTTGTTAGTGATAAAAAGCAGTACATGTAAATTAGAAAATTTCTATTATGGGTGTGCAAATAGAGGGTAAGTAATCAGATTCAAAGGAGGAAGTATCCCTGCTTTCACTTGAGGTTTTAGATATATTATCCTGTCAGAAAATGACACAAGATAACACACAAACTGATAAAAGCAAATGTGTGTTCAACATTTTAGGCAAACACCAACTGAGAGATGCAGGTTTATCTGAAAACTACAGATTGCATGTGTGTAGGAAAATGAGTGTGTACTGGTCTGCGGTATGAGTACAGTATTTTACAGGCTAGTGATCATATGGAATTTTATAAGGCTCTATGCCCCCATAAAGAGCTAAAAGACATAACCAAGGGACGTTTTTCTAACTGAAATAATTTGGGGGTTTTTCAGCATTTTTTCAGTATGTTTTGTTCACAAATGCTTCATTTCAATACCTGCCCAAAATCAACTCTGGTGGCAAAGTAAACAAGGGGTAGAGGAGATGGATGCCAAATAGTGGAAATGTCTTGGCTACTACTGTGCATAAGCGGAAAAAAAAAAGTGTAGGTGACAGAAAGACCCCACAACTAATCTACCAAGTTGCATCTAAGATGATAGACTTGATGTTTACCTCCATTAATAGTTAGTAATTGCTCCAGTGACTGAAGCAGCTAGAGAAAGTCCTTATTTTTGTGGATCCTGCCCTCTGCTGTCTGAAAAATTCAACACATATGCATTAAGACTGTCCTGTTCAGTGTTAGTTGGCAGTCCTTAATGTTATGCACATATTTCAGAATATCTTCAGAAATAATTGCGGATTAAAACTTTTTATTAACCTATACCCCAAATTATTTTTAACAAAAACACTCTGTAGAATGAAATCAAAAAAATAGTCTAAGCTGTTTGTTGGAAACAATCCCTAGCCTTACTAAACTCCCAACTCTCAGCAAAGTTGGACTTTGTGAGTAAATGTCAAGAAAGGAACTAAAACAAAGATATGAAAAAAATGGCTTAAATGTTTGCAAAAACATGAATAAACATTCACAAATTTTTCTGAGATCATTTTATATATTTTAAGGTGCAAATTTATCTGGTAATGAAAATGAGACTCATAAGAAAGAGAACATTCTTCCAGAAGCAGAAAACAGTAGAGGCAGTATCATGCTATGGGGGTTGCCCTGCTGCCTCTGGTGTTGGTGCATGACTGTTTCATTTGCACATATTTTGGAACATACACTGAACTGTGTACTTGAAATCAAGGATTGCTGCTAATAATTGACAAGATCATTACAAGTATCTTACTTATTAGATAGAAGTTTAATAAGCACTGATGCAATAAAGTAAACTTTATTATTAGCACATGGTCTCAGTTTATCACGATAGACAATTGTGCCACTACTAATTGTTGTTCTCCTAAAATTGTCGATCATCTAATTTTCAAGTTTTTCTGGTTATTCTTTCTAGCAACAAGGAGCTTATTTCAGTGTTGGCAAAAGATTTGTCCTTCAACCGTGTTTGGATCCAGAATAAGGTCTGTGGCACTATCTATAAGCAGTTAACCTTCCCAAATTTCTTTCCAGATTAGTCAAGTATCTAACTATCTATCTATCTGTCTTTCTATTGGTATGTTCTTGTACTCAAAAGACATTAGTTATAAAATGACACAGTGGAACACACTTATTCTGTATGAAAACAAACAGCCCCACAGTGGTATAGTGTTTACAAATGAAAGGGAGATAAACAAAGGTACAGTGTGAATACACCCAAACACTATGTATTATTCTGAGCAGTATCATCACACACTACCTTATTCAGTGATTTGTTTTTTAGCCACAGTCTGGTTTGTATCACTGTTTATAGCCTTCTTGAATAGGAAGATACTTTATCTTATAATGCTTCAGGTATAAGCATTGGCAATGCCTCCTCATTGTCTGGGTACTTTGCAAGTTTCACTCAATGTTTAAATAGTTTAATGAAGCTTAATTTCCCTGGGGATTCACAAAAGTAGTTTGACAGCAAAATTTTTATTTTCAAACAATAGGAACATACTGCATGTCAAGAACACAAAGAGTATGATTTATAAATTCACAAAGAATTTATTATGGAATTATAATATCCTAAATGTAATCCATCAGTATACAGAATTACTTACATCTCAATGAATCATTTGATGCACAGATAGAAATACTTCAAAAGTATGAAAGCATTAAAGTATAAAAACCCTTCAAGCTGCTTTACTGGATTTAGAAAGTCCTGAGACTGTTCACCTAGCCAGCTACTGGAAATAAAACACTGTGCTTCAACTACCAGGATTCAAGTCAGTTAAACTATTATTCTTAGCAACAAAAACCAATGCTAAAGCAAATTAAATACAATAAAATAAGAATAAAACTGAACTGAGGCGACCGTATCTATGATCAATGACTGTTAGCACTTCTGGGAATTTCTTAGATTTCACCTTTGAACGGTCAAATTGTTCATCATTTTTAATTGTAATCAAATTAGTAAGTTTTTTGTTTATTTTTTCAATTAATTAATGCGTGGTTTTTATGCTTTTGAATGATAGATAGACATTTTTTAACCTATTTTTTAAAAAAATCGGCAGTTTATATTATTTCAAACCACAGCAAATTTCACAAAGACAAACTCTTACTGAGTGCCGTCTACCAGTATAGAGAGGGCGATATAACACTAGGCCTTGCACTAGTGTCACATCACTTAAATTTAACCTCTTAAAGAAAAAGATTTAAGGAAAAACAAACACTGGTCAAAAACAAGGATGACATTTCAGAATTGCAGTAAAGTGCAAACCTAGTGTTTAAAAGACAGCAAAGAAGAACGTTTAGGATATAAACTACCTGTGTAACAGCATCAAGTACTAATTCCATCAGTTCACTAGTTATATTGCTCCTTATTACACTGTGATGCTTAAAGTCACGACAGTGCATTACTCGTTAATAATGCTAAAAAGAAAACACTTTGTATAGAACATACAAACAGCACACACATTTTACTGAGTTAGAAACCCACAGTCTCTTAAATAAAGGTAGAGTTCTTATCGACAAATCTGAGGATAAACACAAGACAGCTTTCTAAGAGTCAAAATAAGTAGTCAAAAATATATTTTAAAAGCTTAAAATATGTAATTCTAATATGTTTATAGACCATATATTTAAGTCTTTTTTCTGTGAATTTAATGTATCCACACTGACCTAAGATCCCTAGACACATACAATAGGACCAAAATTTGGCACAAGAACCAGATATGACAGTTTTAAATCATTGTGGTCAAAGCAAAAACAATAATACTCTACTGTACAACCTCATCTGATTACACACAGAATTGATTGTAATTAAACTGGTCTTTGCACAATGTAGCTGTTGTAGGATGTTGATACTGGCAACATGACACACTGCTGAGCAGCTTAACCCTGATCATGTTGTGCTAGGTCTTTGAATTAATTTAAATGTATTTATTTATTTATTTTAGATTTATTCTCACATATTGGCTTGAAGCTATCTTTGCATGCAGCTGTTAAACAGTAGAAGTATATTGGCAGGTTACTGACACCTTTTTCTACTTATAATTTTCTCACTTTGGGCATCATGGAAAATAAATTTTAGGCTGCCAAGAACATTAATGTTATGATTTAGTTTAAAGAAGACAACATAACCACAGACTGCAATGACTGGGACTCAGGCAGCTGCATAAACTTAAGCATTTTTGGATCTTAGCACACTCTCTAATACATACTATATTCAGAAACTGCTACACTGTTATATAACCAGAACTGCACACAAGGTGACTGACTGCAAAAAAGTAATTAAAAGAGCCTTCTAAAGCTGTCGATCATAGGTGCAAAAATGAAAATGACCTAAATTAGTAAAGTTATTAAATTAATTTTGTTACAGGCCACACCACTAACCATTCCTAAGAGAGTTGAAAAAACAAGCTCTATTTTAAGTGTAGGTGTTGGGGTCTGAGCAGAGCGGGAAATTTAAGACCATGCCGTCAAGTCTCACATTTCTACGTCGTGTCATTTTTGCTGTACAAACTATTTTAGTGGAGAATAAAACCAGAACAAAAACAGAAGAGGTCTTTGCTGCAGATTTGCTGCTTGAGCCATTCACAAAGTGCAAACTAACATGAAAATGACCTATGTTCCAATGAATCATCGCATATTGAATTTGTCATCTGAGAGCTGCACGGTACAAGTTGCTGGTTACTTGTCAGTTGTATCAGGGGAGGCTGGAGGCTATCATTCCCTGCATCAGGCACTTATACAGTTCTTATACAGTACAGAAATGGAAAAATGAGTAGCATCATCATGTGTAAGATAACTGGGTTAAATGTAGATGCAAGTGAAATTTTTATGTAATAAATAAGAGAGAAATCCCTGAGACTCATACAGAATCACCCCATTTCAAGTAAGAACTTATAGCCAATGCTGGGATTTTATTATCAGATTTTTTTTTTTATTTGTTATGACTTATCTTACTGTTGTGTTTTAACAACTGACCTATCTCATAGGTCATATGTCCTCAACTGAGATCATTATTCAATAATGCTGAAAACAAATCAAAATGAAATCAAAGATACTAGTTTTCTATAATTTTAAATGAGACAATATGACTTTTCCCAGTCTTACTTTGGCTGTTTCATTTGAGTTAAAAACAAACAAAAACAGAGCTGTCAATAATCTACATCTTTTTAACTCAACTGAAATTCAATTTTCAGTCATTTTTTATAGTATGGTTTTCAGTAAGGTGGAAATATGAAGGTCAAGCAGCCACCCAGGCTCCAAGGAGCAGAATACGCCTTCAGGCTGCAGATTTTTTCTTCTCTAACTCCCTTAAGAGATGTGTTTATACATGAATTTAAGAAATTACACATCGACTGGTAGATTCATCAATCAACATAAATTAATGTAGAGAATTCAGATCTGAATTTCAAACTATCACCATTTTATAAACACATCCTTAAAGATGTGTCGTTTTTAATAATTCTGCTTTTAAACCATCAGGAAGCGTGAACCTTTAAAATGCTTTGCATTCAAATAACAAGAAAAACACAGAGTAAACCACAAGCACATTGAAGTAGAAAAAATAATACTAAAAAGTGATATAATAAGTAACTTCTGCCTCTCAGCTCTTACAAGAGCACTTCCTAAGTGCTACTCCACTGGTGCTCGCTACTACACAGAGCGCCCCTCCCAGGCTCCACCAGGTTGGTGCTCGGTTAAAGAAAACGAACTGGAAGAAAAAGGCCAGCACCACATCTACCGTCCTCATCAGAGCCACAGGTCCAGCTTTCTCAATCTGCAGTGCCTTTGTAAGGAAAGTCTGGCCAGCAATGCCCAGAACAGCGATCAGCATCAGCACCCAGCGATCGTAGCCACAGGATGGGAGTTTCCACTCCCCGAGGACAGACAAGGTGATGATGCACTCAATAAGGCCGATGACAGCATAATACCACACAGAGAGGTAGTAGTGGACGCTCTTCCCCATCTTGCGAAGAACGACAAAGGTAAAAGCAGCTCCAATCGCTCCTGCAAAGAAAGCAGTTTCTATGACAGCATGAAAACACAAATCTGGAGCATAATGACTTAAAATTATAGAAGTTGGCAAATTTAATAATAATTTTAAAAAAAGTAAGAGATCTGAGCTTTCATGCCTTTATCTGCTCAATGTTGCACTTGTGTATTGGGTTTGAATGCAGGATTGTTCACATTAGGTGACAGGAAAGAAAACAAAGATGAAAAGAAAACTGAATGAATTGCTCTTTAGCTATATGAGACACACCTCTAGACATCCACGTGGCTCCAAAATGTAATATCTGCTAGGTTAAACATTCAGGCTGCAAATTCATCTTTCTTCTTCTTTTAGCAGACTGCCTTATTTCCGCTTGTTACGGTGCTGATAAATCACGGAGACTTCTTTGACAAGCTATTTGGCAACACAACATGAAGGAGACCTCTCCTCTGAGAAGAGTCATAATTGGAAAGAGTGAATCCCCCAGCTGAGTCTGATGTGCTGGTGGGGTGGGTGTACCATATTCACTTCTCATGGTTGCTATGGCAGTCCTAACCCAATGCATGAACAAAGTCAAAGCATCATATCTCAACCAAAGTGGTTTTGCCTCATTTAGTTTTAACTTTTAATCATGTCACCTGCAAAAGCAGCAATAGTCCCCTTGACGTGGTTAGTGTAATCGCCCTCGATGCCATGGAGATGCTCGCCAAAGAGGAATGGTGGGCGGGCAATGAGGAGGACTCCGGTCAGGGTAAAAACGGTAAAAACACAGTCCCAGATGGTGCATTTTTCTTTCAAGAAGATCCAAGCCAGGAGAGAGGTAAAGACAGGATTGCTGAGGGGTCAAAAATCAAGAAGAGGAAGAGAGACACAGCATGTGAAAAAGAAACAAGGGTCGGTGAATAGTTTGAGAGAAACATGTTTGTCATAGACGAGACAATTTGGATTTTTTTTTGCAATATATTATATAAATATTCAAGAATTAGACAATTAAAAAAGGACAGAATGTATTTTTAATGTTGATACAATCTTGTTAAATCCAAAAGAATTAAGCTTGTAGCAGCACTCACCTGAACATGATAACGGTGGCATCTGCCAGCGGCATCTGCTGAACTGCATAGAAGAGCATGATCATTGCATTGGAGCCGAGGAAACCTCGAAGCACCAGATAAATACGTTTATCTCTGGGACCAAGAAAACCTGTCCTGAAGGAGCACATACATGAAGATGATGGATGAATGGATGACTGTAAGGATGGATGACTAGACTGACTGATGCAGGAAGGGATTTGAAAAAAAACAGGAAAGGATGGATGGAGAAAAGTTTAAACACAAGAAGAATGGCTGAAGAAACTGATAGATTTAAGTGGGAATGACAGTGATAAATGGATGCATGAATAGGGCTGAAATAAAAGAGGAGAGGCAGATTTGTAGCTGATTAATTAAGGGAAAACCCATTGTAGAGGATGACAAGATAGATGGAGGAATAAGTAGATGGATGAAAAAGAGCACTAGTGGTAATGTTTAAGATTCCAGTTTATCTTTGGATTAAAATCTTAAAATGTATTTACTAATATTTAGGAAAAAAATAATGACATTTGTGATTGCCAGGAGCTATGAGGTCATAATGGGCATTTTGACAATACAAACTATAATTTCATGCCAGAAGGTACAATTCAGAGCCAGCTACAACTTGAGAACTATACTCTATGTTTTTCCAATAACGGCATGAGAGGAGTAATGCATCTCTCTAACAATATTTTGACAACTTAATGTTTGAGCAGGGAAGCCAGGATATTTACCTTCAAAGTGGGTGAAATGGCATGAACACAAAAAATATGAATCCCCAGGGAAAATTACTGGCAGGGTTAAGTGATACAACTGAGGGTTTATGCTTTTAATCTACTCACAAAAACACAGTTTAGGAGCATACAGCATGTGTAGACCTATTATTAAATCATGCTTACTTGTGGTAGATGAGTAAAGGCACAATAAAAACCATCTGAAAGAAGCATCGTATGGCACTGATTTCTATGGCGTGGACTCCGTGGATGGTTTTCACCAGGAGGGCAATGATGG
Source organism: Rhadinocentrus ornatus (assembly GCA_037177495.1). NCBI lineage: Eukaryota > Metazoa > Chordata > Actinopteri > Atheriniformes > Melanotaeniidae > Rhadinocentrus > Rhadinocentrus ornatus. Next base: position 12,986,154 of record JBAMHW010000024.1, on the reverse strand, counting down.
AGAAGAAGACAGTAGACAGGAATGCGTAGAACAAACCCAGACCTGGACATCTCTTTGGTTTCTCTGGGCATGTGAAGAAAAAGATTCCAATATATAAGAGGAGGTGGGATATAAAACAGAAGTCCCAAAAGGAGCGTCAACATTCCCCATTTTTAAAACTGTTAATCATCCTGATACAGTAAATGTATAAAAAAAATATGTTCCTAAAGCCAAAGAAAAAGAGACCTGCCAACCTGTGGTGAAGTATTTGTACAACTTCATTTTGGAAAAACAAACTGAAGAGAGTGAATTTCAACTTGAAGCTACACAAACATCTTATGGTATTTGCTTACTTATCCTTGTGTTTTGACAACAGATCAAATCTTTTTCACTGTATTTCCCATCCTTGTTTAATAGAGGATTTCAGCTGGTCATAAGATTAAGACTTCTTTGTAGTATTTAAATTTTAAAATGTGCAAGATATTTTTAATAAATAGCATCTAGAATACCACTGTAGCACCTGGACCGTTTTTTTTTTATTTTTGTCGCATGCTATTGCAGTGCCTGAAGAGTGACGTTTGGGGGGGGGGGGCATCCCCTGAATGGCACATAACAGTACATGAATGTGGAGGTTATTCATGGCATGTGCACTAATGCAGCCCCATATTAGATGCTGGCTGATCAAATAATGTCTCAGATGCTTCCCTTCATCTTTAGCCTCCAGCATCGAACCACCAACAAGTTTTTTGGGAACCAGGCCTTTCTGTGTGGACTTTGCATGTTCTCCCTGTACATGCAAGTGTTCTAGGGTTTCCTCCCACAGGAAGAATAAGGCATGCATATTAGGTTAACTGGTGTCTCTAAATTCTCCCAAGTAGTGAGTATGTGTTTTTTTGCCTCTCTGCGTTGGCCCTACGATGGACTGGTCAGTGTGTCCAGCATGTGCCCTGTGTCTCGCCTAATACCTGCTGGGATGGGATCAAGCCTTAAGTGACCCTGCATTGGAATAAGTGCATATAGAAAATGGATGTTTGGATGGAAACACCTTCTACGAAGAAAAAAAAAAAAAACAGCACAATGGTCACAAGACAAAACCAAAAATATATTTTAGTGCAAACATTAAAGTTCAGAAATGATTTTATTTCTGAAAGTGATCTATTGCATGTGTGCATGGAATCTGGTTAGCATGTTGTTATCCTCTAAAGTGTTGACACTGGGAATATATTCCTTGAGGTCCCTAGACACGAAGAACATGTACATGAACCTTATAATTGTGGGGCAATTCTTCATATACGGATGACTATTTCGTTTTAGACATTTGTTTTGAAAAAATGTTTCTTGCCTTTAGGTGTCCAGTGAAGAGCTATTCACGTGATGTTGTCTGGGGGTTTTCTAATGACATGCCCAATCCACTTCCAGTGTCGCTGCATGATGACAGTTTCAATGCTTTCCTGTTTGCATCTTCAAAGCAGCTCTTAATTGGAGATGGTTTCAGGCCAGAATATAACAAGTATTCTTCTAAGGTTGTTTGTGTAAAATGTAGACAGCTTGATAAGATCCCTTTATGTCACCTGCCAAAATGCAGACCCTTATAGTAAGGTGGAAATAACACAGCTGTGATACAGTCTTAGCTAGTCTTGGTGCTGTAATGTAATTATCTTCAAATATTTGTTTAACATTTTGAAAGCATTTCTGGCCATATTCAGTCCTGTGTTCTTGATGTTACTGTTCGCTCCTCCATCATGTCTGACTGTGCTGCTCAGATAGATGAATTCCTCTGTTCTTGGTCGGTCTTCATTGGGGACTTGTATCGGAGCATGATTTGAGATGTTGAGGGTTATAACTTCTGTTTTCTCCTGCCTGATCTTCAGGCTCAGCTGGTCTGCAAAGATGCTGAGGTGGGATGTTGTGTTATGCATGTGCTAGTGTGTATCAGTGGTAAATCATCTGCAAAGTCAAGATTTAAGGTGTAAAAGAGAGTCCATCTGATGCATCTTCTGTAGTTTTTCACATGACCCAGTCAGTGATAATGTTGAAAAGGGTCGCAGACATGGGCATCCTTGTCTCATGCCAGTTTGCGCTTTAAAGCCAATGTTGCTGGTACCAATTTGGCCTTTTTAAGTTGGTGTAAAAGCTTCTGATGATATGAAGAACCTTTAAAGATATTCCAAAAGTTTGCAAAATGGGCTAAAGGCTGTCCCTGTCGATGGAGTAAAAATCTTTCTTCAAGTCCACTAAAATGATGTACAGTTGTCTTTGCCAATCAGTGCATTGCTCAATGATATTTCTCAGAAAAAAAATTTGGTTGGAACATCCTTTTCCTTTCCTAAAGCCAATCTGTTCTTGTCTCAGTTGTTGGTCCACTGCCTCAGTTAGTCTCTGTATAATAATCCTGGCCAAGATCTTACATGACACTGAAAACAAGGTAATTCCGGGTTCTGAAAATGGTCTACAGAATATAAGAGTTTGGGTAAAAATTTGTTGTGAGATAATCCCAAATATTGTCGTAATATAAATCAGTTAAATAAGTTATGATTGCTGTATTTTATGTCTTTTTTAAAATGCCCTTTAACTTCAGATCAGCAGTGAAATTTATGTACATGGAGGAAAAACAACTAATAAGTACAGGTGGTGGTAGCCTACATTTCTCACTTCCTTGTAAACTAAAAATTAATAGCCTCATTTCTCCATTCAAGGGAAAACCAATAGGGAAAACCCCTTTCAAACACCTCCTTTTGGTTGATGGGCAAATTCTTACTGCGTTAATTAGAACAAAGACTAAAATCAAGTCAGCAATAAAGCTTATCAGAATGATTATTTTGTTTATTTTATTTATTTATTTTCTCTCTCTTCAAAATTCTGAACAATGTTATAAGGGAAACAAAAGCCCACAGGTCTTGTGATCATGTGACTGTAAAAGTGCAGAGTCATTCATCCTCTGTAAGGATGATGGAAAATTTTAAGCTGGCTTACAGCAGCCTATCAAACAGGAAGGCCACACACTTAGCAACCCGGCTGCTTCTACGCTACGCATGAACTCTGTAAGGGAAAGAATGAGTTAAGTTCTAGAATGAATGAATTAGCTTAATTACAAACACAAACAGCACTGACTTATTCTAACAGCCGAAAAAAGACCATATAAATTCAATTAAAATGGTTTATTTACGCACTTGAGCCTGCATTATAAATGGCATTAACTTTTAAAGTGGTGGAAACGAATACTATAAAAACGTGTGCAATGTGTTACTACAGTACATCCCAATTTATAGGCTAATAGCGCACACGTGACGTCTATGTTATCACTGATACGTGACGTAGCACTGTTGTATAACGTGAAACTAGGCAGGAAGTCATTGACTGGCTGTTAGTTTCTGCATCTTCTCTCCACCATAAAGTTCACAGTCGCAAACAAAAGCATGTGGAGATTATTATAATCACGGTATAACTGACAGCTCCTACCTTCACGTGCGCGTCCTTCTGGGGAAGATGCGTGTCTGTTTCTGACGCAAAACGCCGGTAGACACAGCGTTTCCTTCTCGCTGCTTTCCAGTGAATTTTCGCGTCTTCTCGCTTCCCCGTTCTCCTCAGCATCATCAACATGAAGGCAATTACTTCGCAAATGAATTCTCTCTTCTGTCCGTTCGTCAACGCAAAGTTCGTCTTCATGCTCGTGGCAGCTTTGTTTGTCATGGCTGACAACTTTATGAAACACCACCGTCACGCCGTCCTCTACGGTTAAAGCCCGGTCGTGTGAACAGTGGTTGCAGTCGCCCATGTTAAGATGTGGCGGCTGAGCGGCAGCATGCCTCGGTGAGAATACTGTCCGTTGCCTCCGCTGCCCTGAGAGACTGAGAAGGCAAGGTTAATCAATAACCTTGGTGTCTCAATACAGACTCCCATGCGGTGGTTACTTTACCCACAGGAGGGCAGAAGGGAACTCAACGTATCTCTGCTGGGAAACTAAAACATTATTCAATGTTCACGCCCCTCTCATTGAGTGTCATGGCTAAACTTACACACATTTGGCAACACAAACATTTGTCTAAGCTATCAAGTAGTGAAGGTATGCACCTTCATAATTAGCCAAATTTTATTTAACGTTTCACGACTTCTTGCAATATCTCAATACTTTTACTTGGTTATTAAAATATGTTTTTTGTGCACCTGCTTTTTGATATTGCTTATTTGGGTTTTTAGCTGTAGGGCATTAATTAACTTTTTTATGCTCAAAACGGTAATATTAAGATTGTATTGAAAAAATAAACAATCCCAAAATACTATGGAAAATCATTTATTATTAACACCAAAAAAGGGGAGGAAAAGAGATGAAAGCAGGTCACATCAGTACTGATGATAACTAATAGGACCAATACGTCAGCATTACAAACTGCAAACCAAGAACAATTAAATGAAAGGTCTCATTCAGCATTTTATTTCTACTTTACATAAAATACAATGAGCAAGATGACAACTAAAAAGTTAACTAACTAGATTAGACCGACACAAGTAAATCTAGTGTTAGTGTCTAGTTTTGCAGAGTGGCGTGTTAAAGGAGTGCTCCTTGTTTTTCTAGAATAAATTCTACAGACTTAAAAATAACACTGAGTCTGCTTCACTCTACATTCAAAAGTAAAATAAATTACTTTACACAGTATTGTAAACACATAAACACTATATTTGGCAAATTGTTGTCAGGGATGTTAACTGTAATCGGCATTCCGCTTCCCTTTTGAGAATAGGACCATATGAAAGCGCAGGTAGCATGTGCAGCACAGTGGTTGGCTTTGAGTTGAGGAGTAAAGACAACAATTGTTTTGTCAATGAGGGAGAAAAGGGGTAAGAGGACAGTGAAAGAGAGAGTGCTGGGTGACACAGTGGGATGCTTCTAGTGAGTCATTCATCAGTAACCAACACTATGAGTGTCTATCATGCAAGCACTCAATGCAGTTATCTTTCTTAGTTTCTCACAGTGTTTTGTACATTTTTCAATAAACTTCTATAAGTGTAAATAATATTGAAAGAGTGGAGGACTGTAAGTTAACACTTGCCAAGGATGATATAATTCCTAATTTAGAGGCTGTATTACCAAGTTAGGTAATGATACGCTAACCCTAATATTGATAACTATGAAACTGGTGTTTTAAAATGTAACATTTGTAAAATTCTATTTGTACAACACTATCAAATGCCACTGCACTGCCACTGTCGTGACATGAATCTCTTTAACTTCCAGTCATTCAACAGATTTTTAAAAGCCTTGATCTTTTTAGCTCTTGGAAACAACAATAGCAAAAACCAACAGGGTGACAATAAAAGTGTTCTAAACAGATATGCAAAGACGTGACCAAACAAAGCTGAAACCCAAACCCTTAACCTAAATAAAGTGGGGATCTGGTGGATCTTTTGGACTGAATCGTTCTTGGTCCAGTTGTCCTTAGAGGTAAAGCTCACTACAAATAAGTTATTATTCACAATGATTGCCTTAATTCTAAAATTTAAACATTTCCATGCCCATGGTTATTTATGGGAGTGATAATTTCTAGGATGATATGCCCCCATACAGTATGAGGGATCAATGAATAGTTGGATGGGTATGAATTATATATTATTGCCTTCACAGTCACAACCTTTAAACCCAAAGAAATGTTACAGTATGGGAGATCTTGAAACAATATGTTAGACAGTACTTATTCAGCACAGTAAAAGTAAGACTGCTATGTATCTGGCCAGTGATAAACCAGTACTGGTAATGGAAGAGGTGGCAGATAAAACATGGACAACTCATGCTACCTGTGTAGTAACTCATATCTTAGGCAGCTACTCACTGGATTATATCGTTGACTGAAGACTGAAGCGAGTTGTTAGCTTGAAGATGCTAACGACAAGCCTTCCTAAGCTGGTGCTGTCTTATCATTAGTTAAATCAGCTTCACATGAACATAGCGTCCTGTTATATAGCTTCTGCCATATTTGCCACAATAATCCAAACCCAAAATACCTTTAATAAAATGACGTTCTACTCATTATAAAATCGAGTTGCGTTGAAGTTTTTCTGGCTAAACATTATAGCTCAACATCGAAAAGACACATTTTCTTACCAGTTTTCTTTCATGTTTTACATATCTGTACTCAACAGTTGATTTTATAGTGGAGTAAATTTTTCTGAAATGGACTGAGTTAAAGAAGACTAAAAAAGTTACAAAACTGTATTCTTTACTTTGAAAAAGAAATATTTACATCTTTACTAACATCATCAAATATCTAGACCTTTCTTATAACTAAGTCCTACAAGAAAAATGAAAAGTAATTTGTGGACCTGAATCAGAGTATGCAAGTCTTATAACAGTAGCAAATGCGGTCTGAGTGATAAATAAATTGGTGACATCATGACTTTTATATTATGAAAAAGATTGAAATTCATTTTTGAAATGGTGAATAAGGCATCTGAAAAGGTAAGGATTGCTATATTAGGGACTAATCAAATAGTTTAAACAGGCTACTAAATATTTGATATAAGGAACTGTGAAAAATAGTGTCAGGCATATTAAAATAAACTCAACAATCATATCCAATTAAACTGCTTCAGCTTCTTAAGTTCTGTCTTAACTGAAGTACATCTAGATTATATTTGGAAAAATTCCTTCAGATATACTGAGAATTTGCTTTGAGTCTCATTTTGTTTGCTACACGGTCAAAAAAGTCTTGGGCGGATTTAAAAATGCCCAACAAAATCACAGAAGAAACCATCTGAAAAGGAATGCAAACGTGTTTAATTACTCAAATCGATCATGAGGTGCTCATAGATCTGAGTTTTTCCCTTGAAGCTGGATGCAAGCAGAAACACCCTGTTGTCAACGGAAACTATGGAAAACCCTCGAGGCGCCTGGATACTCAGCTCCTGAGATGGGACAAACTGGCCCCTTTTAATGTCCCATTGGTAGACTTGCGTGAGTGAATAATCGCTGCCCAAAATGGCATACTGCCAGTTGCCGACAGAGACTGGCTGGAACACCATAGAGCCACGGGAGGGAAATGTCTGGACCTCCTTGAACATGGCACCGTCCCAGCGCATCACCCTGGAGTCCCCGATGAATCTTGTCAAGCATATGAACAGATCACCTTTGAAAAGGACAAAGATTGGTGTAGACGATCAGCAACTAAATGTGGACCCGCAGAAGAAAAGCTCAGAAAACACTCTACGTAATTCTAAAATAATTCATTGCTCCTTTTCAAAAGCAATTCCGCGGAGAGCCTCCTATGATTTAATCACATCTTAAGAACAGAAAAAGTATAGGACATAATTCACAGAAATTATTTATGTGAAGGTTATATGGAAGTGACATAAAACCAACTTCAAAGTGAACCCTCCCTTTAATATTCCAAGCATGAAGAAACTACTGTGTCATATATTACAGTAAAAAGTATGACACATTTATATTTTTATTAAATCAAACCCATCAAAGAAAGTGTTACAGCCATATGACACATCTCAGTCTCACTCAATTTGAGCATTAAAATAATGGCATCTGGAGAAAGAAATCATCCCAATATTACACTGTACACAATCTCCTCATAGTTTCAGTTATCATAAGCTGCATCTCTTACCTTTTACCCGAAAATTTTTGACAGAGAAGACATCCTCCATGTCTGGTATGTCAGTCCTGCGGTCAAACTTCTTTTGGCTTCTGTTCCACTGGTACACAACAGGCCTCTGAGAGCTGCTGGACAAAATCAGATGGGGTTTGTTGGAGATCTCCAGGTATTCTACATCTGTGTCCCTGTACCATGGGTGGAGAGACTGGTGGGAGTAGAAGCCATTGCCGTTCCATTTGTACACAGTTGTGGAGCCAGCCTGTGAGAGGAACATGTATGTCACTTTAGAATAGATTTTCTCAAAGCATGTCCTTATTGCAACATATTTTTCATTCTGAATGGCTTTTAAAGACAATTATTACAAGTTGAAAATTGGTTAAACTTAAACATGCATGTTCCTGAGTGGAGCAGGAACAGACAATAGACGACATGTTGCACTGAACAACATCAGGGGAAAAACTGGCAGACATGGTGACATTATTCACACAAGATGATACAATACTACCTGTATAATATTTTGGTTTCAAATGCAAAAGCCCAACTGTCACTTTTCTTGGAGCTGGCTATAAATGTCAGCAATATAATATATATATATATATATATTTTTTTTTTTGTGTGTGTGGAAAAAGAAAAGTGAGGAAAAGGCCCAACCTTAGAGCTATCAGCGATAACAAAGAAAGACTCTTCCTCAATCACAAACGTCTCAATGTCATTGGGTTTGCGAATCTTCAGGATGTCAATGTCCTGGATCTTGATGAACTTGCTGGCAGAAGAGTCACGTTTATAAATGTGTGAGCCTCCAAACAACTGGGCCACAATAACAAAGAGGTGGTTGTCAATCACCATGGGCTTGCAGACCACAGTCGAGGTGCCTTAACAGTAAGAAACAAAGAAGAAATGAAGATGCACAAAAGAGCAATAGTCAGATAATAAAAGCATTTATAGCAATAGAAAGCCATCTCAACTTCGTTTTGTATCAGTAAAGAGTACTTAAAAATCTTTGGTCAAAATAATATTAATATTAATA
>JBAMHW010000024.1:12952900-12967505 GCA_037177495.1 Rhadinocentrus ornatus | reverse complement strand
AGTGTTTAAAATTTGCAGTAGCTTTTCCCTCACGTCATCATCCTGCGACTTCGTCATAATCTCGCGACATACACATAATTTTGTAAACACTTTGAGGCAATTTATCAACACCCTCATCGACTAACCTTATGGATAATCTTGTGAAGGTGAACTATAATATCACACACCCATAAACAGTTTTTCTTTAATTTTTTTAGCGGTCTACACATCTGTCCTTAGTTTGTTTGCATGAGATGTTAGCGTAAAGAAAAGGCATCGTTGTATCGTTTCTTGACTGGTCTGCAGGTTACAGTCATTCTTCGATTAAATAGCTGCACGGAAATAATACCTATCATCTGCAAGTTTGGTTTAATTATGAATGCTGCAGCAAATTAAACTGATGCACATTTAAATTAATCTCTGAATATAGAAAATGTGACAGTACGTAAAGCAATAGTTTTTTAAGTGAGTTGATACTGATCTCTGTCCCCCAGTCTTAATGCGACTCTCAGCGGTTACCTTTATGTATTACTTTTTAGAGCAAAATACAGTTAATTAATTCAACTTTAACTTACATCGAGTTAATAGCTTAATACTACATGTATCACCAGTGACAACCTGACATGTTTGTAAGAAAAGATAGCTGTAGTTTTTGCAGAAAAATAATCATGGTTAAGCCAGTTTATTTCAGGGATACTGTTTCATTAATTGATTGGACCAAAGTAGGTGCCTTTTAGAATTCAGTGCACTGGCTTATTTATATGCATGATCACGATGAAGAGCCATTTTGTTGCCTGTAGAACTGAAGGCATAAAATGGTTTCAAAGGAATGATGACATCAGAAGATTACCAAAACCCTGTAGGTTGAAATGTGCTACCCAGTGTATAAAGTCATTTTAAGCCTGAAGCAAGGTCTCAAGTCTTTCAGTAGGACAAAACCCTGAAGTAGACAAATAATAGCACAACAGACAGAAGGTTTAAAAGGGATAGATCAAGCTGTTTCATTGCTATATATTTCTGTCAATATTCTAAGTTATTCACTTGAAATTCCGGCTTGCTGAGAATTCAGAACATGCAGGGTTTGTGTATTTAGTGTATTGTGTATTTATTAAGTTTTTGTTTTGTTTTCTAAAAGTGTGTGACTCTTAAAATAAGTTTATGTAGACAAGTGTACTCTATTCATATGAATAAGTTATTGTGTTTCCTCAGGTTCATGGAGGTGGTGGCTATGACTCTGACTTCAGTGATGATAATGATGGACAGGGTGAGCCCTCAGAGCGAGCCCTTAAAAGGTAGAACAAAAGACTAAAAAATTACATCATGTGCTCACATATATGCGCGTCTGTGTTTACTAACTGCTAATATGCTATTAACTGTAATTGTCATACTAAGGGTAATATATTTTGAATAAACATTATTTATTTATTTATTAGCATCTTTGGCTTTATCCAGTAGTTTACATTGGGACTGCTTTGAGGAGGCAGCCTTCACCACTAAGAAAAGCTTTCGGGATTCATGTGTATGTTTGATAGGAAACACGAGGAGGAAATCTTACAGAAGCCTTTCCAGAAAGGTCAGCACTCCAAGATTGCTCACAGCAGCTTTCATTCTAATGAAGTGGACAGGTAGAGTACTATTGCAATGAAAGAACTGTGGCAGAGTTTAAAATGTGCTGTTTTCTTTTAAATCACTTGCACTTAACCTCTACATATTATTGTTGATATTAGCCTGATAAACAACATTTGCCTGTTTTGATAATGAAAATTTTCAATAATGTTGAGATTTGTCTTGTAGATAATCCATCTTTAGTTCTCCATCTTGACAAGATATATGTATAAATTAACTGTAAAACCCCGGTGTCTCTCCATTTTTACCTACTGTGTTTCAGAATCAATAATTTTGAAAATATTGAAATCTTAAATGAGTGAAGATAACTTAAAATGCATGCAGACCTTGGCATTACCAAAACCAACCAACCAACCTGAAACCAACAGTTATATATAATCTTAACATTTTATATGAAATTCATCCTGTAAAAAATAAACAAATAAAATATCTTTTGACTAAATATTCTGTCTTTTTTCATTGTGTTTATTTTTGGTGTGTTTTAGAGAGGAAGCCAGGAACAGAAGGGCCCATCTGATATCAATGAATGCTGTATCCTTTTTTTATTTGACTTGACGTGCATCTTTAGTAAAAAACTTCAGTTTTAAGTAAGACTTGACATAAGATGAAGATGACTGTCTCTTTTCAAGAGATTAAAAATAAGAAAGTTGTTGCATTTCACAGTTTGCAGAAGACAGATTAATCCTAAACAAATGATTGCAGTTTGAACGTCATAAGAAGTTTGTTGGCGACTACATTTTGTATTACGGAGGACAGATGGCTGACTTCAGACGCTCTACGTAAGTATTAAGTCCCCCAGCTTGAGAATCTGTTGGCTGCTGTCAATCAAGGCAAAACTGTTGAGAGTTTCTGGATTTCCATTGTTTACTCCTGTTAAATACTTAATTCTTATTAATAACAGCACAAATTTTTCTTTTTATCGGTTCTTCTAAACTTTGTTTTTTGACCTTTTTTGTTTTCTTCAGTGCCAAAGACAAAACTGATCTGGATGTGCTGCGTGAAAATCATCGCTTCCTCTGGAGGGATGAAGACGAGGAAGACATGACATGGTGATCATCTTAAGTCTGCTGCTCGCTCGCACAGCTTTAGTTTTCAGTTTGCTTTTGGTTCTTCTATTCTCTAGTGAATATATACATGTTGGAAGGATGGCTTACGTCTGGTGACAAAAATCTGCCCACTGAAGATGCATCTGTGCTGTATTTCTTCATCACTTGTGACATGTTCTCCTCCAGGGAAAAAGAACTCGCCAAGAGGTATTACAACAAGCTGTTTAAGGAGTACTGTATCGCTGACCTCAGCAGATACAAGGAAAACAAGGTGGGACTAACATAAAAAATGATCATTAGTAACTATTTTAATCAGGCTCTTAAAAGGTTAAACATGAGTTAAAATACCTACAAGAAAAAAACCTCCAAAACGATAAGCTTCTCATCCACCCCTTCCAGGACACAGCAGAGTAATCCATCGTTATGGTCTGCTCCAGTTTTGTGAAAGATTACGCTAATTGTTCCAGTGCCGTTGCCAAGTGTAAAGGTTAATATCTGCTAGCTCACACTAATCTCCATCATAACTCGTCTGCTGTTGACAAAAGTTGGTGGAGTGATGCGCTTTGGCTCTGCTCTTTGTGTCTCTAGTGGCCACTGAGCCATTCTGAGCCAGTCCATATAAATGAAAGGCAGTGAGAATCTAGGTCACCCCCTCCTCTCTTTTGGGGCTGACAAGTCTTCTAAATTCAGATCTCTTTCAAACTTATTATTCTCAGACTGTGTACTGATATCATAGGTGATGATACAGGATAACAGGAGAACCTGTAGTTTTTGCAAACACATACTGAGTTGAAACAAATCCTGATTTTCTAAATCAGGATTTGTTTAAAGGAACAACATTCTTTATCTACAATATATTATATAAGATCTTTCCTATTACAGTAATACAGATCTTTCTTAATCTTTGCTCCACAGTTTGGATTTCGTTGGCGAACTGAGAATGAAGTTGTCTCTAGCAAAGGTACAAGTGACTCCTTTGTTTTTTTCTACTGTAGAGGTGGAACATTGTAAGATTTGGGGTATCAGGACATGATGAAAAAGCAAATCTGATCTTAATCATGTCTTAGATTTTAAGAAATACAAACTCAGATAAACAACAGCAAATGACAAATGAGACTGTGTTGTTATTTATTACCCAGAAACACTGTGAAAAACTAAGTATTCCCCAGCTTCTTCTATATGAATTGGAAATAATTTAAAAAAGACAGTAATTAAGTGCTGCTAACCAAATGCACCTGATTAACTGATTATTAGTAAGTGTGAGGGTCACTATAAATGTAAACATTTATTCAGTTTCCTGTCTGGAGCTTTTAAGTGTGTGTTAACACAATGCCAAGCAGAAGCACCCGTAGTGATTTTAGAGAAGCCACTACTGCTATCCATCAATTGGAGAACAGTCCAAACAGTCTGGAGTCAATTATTCTACACTAGATGTCCCAGCATGTTAACCTCATAGTCAGATTGTGTAATGCTCAGAGAAACTGACTCTTGAGGCTTTAGTTAGCATCTTAAATGTTAAAGTTTATGATTGAACAAGTAAAAAAGACTGGGCAAGTGTGCCAAGTCTGGAAGGCTTGGCAGGAGAAAACATTTCTCACTTAAATGAACACTGTTAACAAAGTTAAATGTGAATAACTCACAAGAACTCTGCAACAACAGACAAGATCAAAGTGGAGATGTCTGGCCATGATGCAAGGCTTCATGTTTTAAACCAAACACAGCACATGAGCACTCCATGCTAAATGTTTGTGGATTTTGTAAAAGGACAGCGAACCCAAACACATCAGAATGAAAAAGATGAGAATCAAGATGTTTTTCACACTGCTCCAATAAAAGTCCAGACCCCAACTTGATAAAAAAAATAATGCTGGGTGGAGAGCTGAGCATAAACAAATGCTTACAAATAAAGAATGGGAGGATGAAAATTGTTCACAATGAAAGAAACTGACAAAATCCTACAAAAAGCAATTTTTTCAAGTTGTCTAAAAGTCTAGATGAGTTTTTAAATGTCCTGATACATAAAACCTTAGAATTGACAGAATGTGCTTGCTGTTCTTGTACATAAATGTGTATGATTTTTTTATATTAACACCCAAAAAGTGGAGTCTATTAGAGAAACAAAAGAAATCCATCCATCCATCCATCCATCTATCTATCTATCCATCCATCCACTTAGTTTCCCACATAAAACCCCCCCAAAAAACGTCACCACTAGATGGCGACAAAGACAAAGAGACTTAACAGCAGTACATAACATATTCTTGATACCTCCCTCTTACAAGTCTGCCCTCATAAAGGACGATTTTGATTTAATGGCTTACTGGTTATTTATCTGTTTCCTGAATTATTGTGTTCTGATTAGCAATTGTAGCTTCTAGCCTCAGTAAAAGCTACATTTACTTGCTATGTTGAATCACACCAAACAGTTTAGTTCTGTTTATGCCTCTCAGCTTATCCTCTATGCACACCAGCCATTTAGGAGGAGCTTTGATGGTTACTGTCTATTAATTGTTAAGGATTAGCATAACACCTCCTCTCTGTCAACCGCTGCTTTGTCTGGTTGTGGCATATATTTATAGGTTTACCAGGAAGGACAGTACCTGCAGCTCAGCAAGAATAAACCTGCCTCGACTGCTCATTAATATATTTTGAGCCCTGCAAACAAACATGGATACCTTTTACATTTAAATAATGCCTTTGCCGAGATGGTGGTATGTTTTCAGCCTGTTTGTCAGCAAGACTTTGAAATAACTGCCTTACTCTGCAGAATGTCATGAAACATGATGGAAATATGGTAAAAAGAAGATTTTATAGCGTGGATCCAAAGCGATTGCTTTGCAAAAAAAAAAAGGCACTGACCTCAACTGAGGTCTTCTAGTTTGGCTATGTTTACACCACTATGACCTGTCTGAGAAAGCTGACTAAGCCAATATATTGTTCCAGATTAAGACTGTGTAATCCTGGTCTCTGCCAGTTGGTCCCCTGTTGCAATACTATTCAGGAAGTGGGATTAGAAAGGTCTGAAGAACTTCACTTCTGTGATTTGTGTGTAATAATGATTCCCAGAGAGACACTGAAGTTCCGTTGGACACTAAACTCTTCACTGAAATCAATACTGATCAGAGTATCTGCGGTAGACACACTCCCATACAGATATGGAAACAATACTTGAGGCATAAAAGAGCTTAACTGGTTTGATTTGACTTATAGGCTCACTGAGAACAAAAACAAGCACTTACATGTTAAATTTAGAAAAACTAAATCAGTAAAAGTTATCAATAAGAAGGGTTGGTAGATTACTTCCACGTGGACTAAATATTGTCAAGCCATGTTCATGTGTTGCGTTTGTCAGATGGCCAAAATGGACCTCGGTTTACAGATACATGAAAACAAATAAATTCATACAAAACTCGAACTTTCACCTGATCTTACATTTCCTTATAAGGGGGGCGCTACACATCAGCTATGCTGTAAACACCTTTGTGCAAACCACCCACCTTATCATCCTTGCTGTGTGTGCACTGTAGGTCATGTTAGTATTAGGTAATGCTGACCACACTCCATCCAATAAGGTGAATCGCTAAGAACACTGACCCTTCTTTTCATGGCCACAGTGATATGGGATCAATTAGTGTGCCGTACCTAAAGATGTAGTTCTCTCTTCTTTAAATGGAACACACAGTGACTTCTTTGGTCAACTCAGGTGACAAGTTTCACCACACTTTATGGACTTCTTGAAGAATGAGATGTACTTCTACACCATGTTGGTTCCTCCTAGTTATAAAAGTAGCATTTTACAAAGATTAATACTTAATCAGTGTTTGTTACCTTTGCTTTGCTTTCTGTGTATTATGACCCTCAGAGAGATAATATAAGATCTTTGCAAGGGACTGTTATTGCATTGTGTAATGTTTGCCTGTGTGTTGACAGATTTGTGTGTGTATGCTTTGGTACAAACAAACAACCTGCTGTCTTTAACTCATGGAAGCATAGGGTCCAGTCTTTTAGTCTGTTTTATTCAAGAATCTAAAGCGCTTCCTTATTATTATTTATTAAACATTTTTTGTTTCAGTACTAATTATAACAGGGAAAACATTTATTAAAAGATGATAGGAGGCACCCATAACTTACACATATTATAGACTGTATACAAAAGACCCAATCATGACGTCCCAGCTCACTGTTTGGCATTTATTTTTATTTACTGCAACATCAAGAGGTTTATAAAAGACTTGAAACTAAGAATTTAGAGCATAAACTCCTAAGTCTTTACTCAGATATCACATCACATCACTCAGCTGCAGTGATTTTCTGCATGCATTCTGTGTAAGAAAGTCTTGCATTAGATAAGCATATTAAATGTAAAGCAGCAGTGCAGAACTTGTGTCTCTACTTTGTTGCAGTGAAAGCAAAATGTTATGTATGAGTGCAGGTTAAGTGAAGACAATTCAATAGATCGACAGCCTTTGGTAAATATTTTGCAATCCCCAACATGTCCAAGAGCATCAAGACAACATCTGCATCTGCCCTAAATAATTTGTTCTTATGCTTTCCAGGGAGGAAAATCCACAGAAATGGTAATCTGTGTTTGTCCCTGACACTCGATAGCTTGCAAAATCCTCCCATTTTATCTTCATTATTGCTTGTTGACATAAAAATGTACAAGATCATTGCCCTGACACCAGATTTATAACACAGGTACAGTGCAAAACACTAATATAGCTACGTCACAGACCCATTAAGAAAGTGTTTTAAGGTAACATGTTTATTCATGTGTAGCAATCCAGATTATAAATGTCTTGAGATCATGTTACTGGAGCATATGTTTATCTGTGGTGTAAAGGCATTTATGGCTTCATTCCAGGTCATGTTTTTTCTGTGGCTTTTCCCTTTGGTATAAATTTAGGTTTAGTGTTTCTCTCAAAAGGAGGTCAAAGGTGTTTGGGGCTACACTCCTTTAATGTGGGCCTCTTGTTAAACTAAATGGGGTATAGAGTAAAGAAGTAAAGTCTTGCCTTATGCAACTTCCCTGACATAAAAAAATAAAACAACAAAAAAAACAGATGCTCACTTCCACTCTAACTGAGAGCTGGAGCTGAGTTTGACAGACTGCTGCCTCTGAGTAACTAAATGCTGTTAGCTGGAGCATGAGGCCACTTCAAGTGTACACAGTGATATTGCTGACCTTGTTGATATTAGTTCTTTAGAATTCAGTTTTGGCACAACAATTGTAGTTTTTCACACTTTCTCCACCTAATTTATATTATTTTAGGCCTCCAGCTCTCTGATCTTTACATCTTATCCAGCCTCACATATACTTATTTTTACATAAAAAGCAATTTGTCCACAAATAAATGATTGATTTCAGATAATGTCACATCCTGGTGATTTGTATTAAATATCCGTTAGAGTCAAATAAAGGTGACAGGGTGAGTTCAAGGTGAGATGATGTATTTTTTACTTTAGACGATTGCTTTAGTAAACCGTGTGTTTCAAGCCTACTTTGTGCTTTATGTTTATAATTATCCTCCAGGGCTCTGTTTTATCAGATGAATGCTTCATCTTCACCCAACTACTGAGTGTATTTCTGAAGCGCGAGAGTATTAATCCACCTTTAGAAGTACTCGTTTACTAGTGCACAGCACCAAAGCTTTCAAAGTTAGCCAGACTAGCAGTGGAGACTGCCAGTGATACCTTTCCTGTGTATGTGTGAGTGTGTAACAAGATGCACATAAAAACCGGAGTCTCTCTAAATGGATTACTGAGGCGATATAAGCAACAGCTGTAATGCATGTAATGCCAGTAGAATGTGATGCTGTTTAATCTGCAAAAAAGGGATGAACTTAAGGTCAACATTTTCGACTGCTTCTCAGTGTAAGAGACAGACATGAAAGAGGTAAATCTGTTCCACTCTGACTGTGTGGCTGGAGAGGCAGCCATTTGGTTGCCAGTTGCATTTCTAGTATTTGAGATGTGAGGCACGAGGCAATGAGGTATCATTCTGCACATCAGCTAACAGTGGAAGATGATGAGTGTATCGGGGCTGCATTGTGATAACCTTGACACGAGATGAGCATCTCAGCAGTTTGGGTTATTTGCTTTTATGCTTTTAACTGAAAGCAAGACGAGGTTCATAATAATCTCATGCAACTGCTAAAATCCATTCACCAGCACCTCTTACTGCATGATTAAATACACACTTGTGTTTTACAGCATTGTATAAACAATAGTTTGGGATGTTTGCAGGATTTAGTGGCTTTTTTCTCTGCTCACTGCCTGACAATATTGTGAGAAGACACATATGCTGCAGCTGGATTCAGTCTGCCTCAGGCAGTCAGGCCAGTTTTCCCAAAGATGTACAACCTCACTTCCAAAAAGCTGAGACTGTAGCAAATGGAAATAAAACTGATAGCAGTAATTTAATATACCTTAAAATCTGTGTTAAATTAAAAGTAGAAAAATGGATTTGAATTCAATGTCAGCTGGGGGAGCTGTCGGGGATAATAGTTGACAAAAGTCATGCAAAAAAAAAAAAAAAAAACACTTTGGGAAACATCTCGCTACTATTGAGGAGAATTATCGGCAGGTTAAGGGCATCCCATACAGTTTTATATTGGTAACATCATAAGTTTCAGGGTGATCATAGGTAAAACCGTCAAGAATATGAGATGAGACGCAGTAGGTCTGTGCAACAAAAGTTGGAATGTTTAGCGTGCAAAAAAATAAAATAAATAAAAAAAAAATGCAGAAATTCTCCTGCTGTTGGTTAATAACGGAGTGAGGTGATGTGGAAAACTATCCTCTGGTCTGAGAAATCAAAATCTGAAGCTTTCTTTACTTTGGGCTAAAGAGGAGAAAGGTCATTTATCTAGTTATCAGCTCTCATTTGAAAAGCAAATTTTCATTAATATAGTGGCCAAAGGGAAACAAAATATTATGCTAATATGGTATGCTAAGCTAATAGGCTTCCTTTCTGTAGCTTATGTTAATATGTTCCTTTAAAATCTAGATAATTTTGGTAATTTGCCATTATATAACAAAAATTATCCATATGCATAATTTGGTTTCATTATAAAAAATCCTTTTTTAAACTTTAAGAGTTATTTAAGAGTGAATGAAAAGTTAATGCACGTTGACTCAGGTCACAGTCCTTTGACTTCATCTACTGACTGTTAATCATGCCGCCATCTGTCCTGTGGTAAATATCTGTCTTGAGCTCAGGCTCCTGGCTGGTGGCATTATCAACCATTGACGTAAGAGGGAAGGAGTTTCCTCTCTTGACGAGTTTACTCAGCCAACTTACCAGCTTTTTTTCATGGTGCATGTGAGGCTCACCTGACTTAATGCATGTCAACAAAGCACAGTGGATATCTATTTTTTCCTTTTTTTTAATCTCAAGCAAAAGCCAGAGAGGTGTTAAAACCTTATTATGTAAAGCAGACATACCCTTTGTGCCCTTTAAAAAAAAAAAAGCAAGAAAAAAAAAAGCGAACCAGCGACTGAAGTTGTTCTTATTAGCTTTCATATGAGGCATTGTAGGGCCTGAGGGCTGAAGTAAATCAGAAATAAGCGAACGATTCTGGCCTTGATCATTTTTTAGTTTTTGGCCTTTATTTAGATGAATAAATTGCCTACAAACAGATTGATATTAATTTCACTTTTTCAGGGTTGAGGTTGTATGTAGCTTGAGGGCGTCCAGACCAACATTGTTGTAACCTTTGAGTATATCACGTTCTTTTATATTCACATTGAACTGTTTCTTTTTAACACTGAAGGGAATCAGAAGCTTCAACAGTGTTTAATGATTTATTTTTTAGTTTATTTGTTAATGAATATGATAGTATTCCAATTAATGAGTGAAAGTTCCAAATTCATGTGACATTCAGCACAGAAGTACCATTTTGACTTCTAATGAGATGGGAATGAGGAAATTGAGTGCTCTCATGTTTAGGGTGGTTGATGCTCCTAAAAATTCCAGGGTTAATATTTAGGTTTAATGGAAACAAGACTAAAATCTTAAAAACTGTAAACATACCACAAGAAATATCCTTAACAGTGGAGTTCTATGATTCAAAAGAGGCATTTCTTTTTGGTTCATTACAGAAACAAAAACATCTGTGGCTGTCAAGGGACCAGTAGCACCTTGGTTATAGCGCCCTAAGCTGCTTGTTTGTTGTACCACTTGTACCACTACACCATAAAATATCTCAGCTCCTTTTGGATAGTTTTTGATGTTGTTGTCTTACCTAAGGTTTTGATAAATAATTTAAGATATGATACTCAGACAAAAAAAAGGAATCCAGAAATAATCTTCTTCCATAAACCTTTGCATTTAGATTTAGCATATCCACATTTCTGTTTGTAGAGATCACCTTGTTGTTGGCACTTTGGTTTTGGGTGTTATATTTCGCCAAAAAACCTTGCAAAATTGGAGCAAAAATCATTATGAGTTGTACTAACTTTAATTATGCTCTGACCTTTTATTCAACAATCATCGTGTAAATATTATTACAACTTATTAGCTTGGGATGGCTGTAGTCCTGTTTCCTTTTAATTATATCTAATCAAACTCTCATCCTTTTATACCTTCGAGAACTTTAAAGGTGTATTAATAGGTATTAGGAAATATTGCTTTATATTTTTTTGTTAAACAACGAATAACTTATTTAATTTCCACTATAAGCTAATATGTTCTTTTCTTTTCTTAAATATAGTGCCAGATCCATACGCATGAATCTTGGGAACCTCGTTAGAGCAGAGGCTGGAGCCTTAAGTGTCTTTTTTAGCTGACGTCATTGGATCTTAATCTAGCACGTGCAGGGAAAGTCTGCCTTATACCACAAGTGGCCTGCAAGCCACAATGACCAGCATCACTTCACCTGGATGTTGAGTGTTGAGCCCAGGCAGGAAGGGAGGTTTTTACTTTCTCCTGGCAGGGGGAGAATTTCTTGTCCCTGAGCCAGGAATGGTCTGCGCTGACGCATTTACTCCCTCTGTTACAATTTGAAGGAACCCCAGAGACCAGATCAGAGCAACCTTAAGCTTCTCTAGGGATAATAGTCAGGCTGTGCAAGTGGCTGGAAGGTTGCCTTAGGGCACGAGGTAAGATGTAGAAAAAGGAATTGAAAAGGAGCAGGGTTGATGAGGACAAAGGGATGGAGAAATTGGGGGAAGATGGGTAAAGAGGAGTTTTAGACATTTTGTCTGAAATTCCCTTTCCTAAAATAAAACTTTTGTCTCTGTGTTTGTGCAGTTCTCTTTGTTTGTTTTTTTTGTCTTTTTCTCAGCTAATAATTATAACAGTATCAGCATGTTCACTGTTAGATATCGGAAGCTGTTTGATCTTTACCTCTTGCTGTGTAATTATCTAAAGAGAGTGAAGTTGAGATAAGTAGCTAAACTATATAAGTTTAAACAGTGGTGCAAATCAGTTTATTTTTGGATGTATGCTGTAAGAAAGCTCCCTTGTCTTTCAGGTCAGTTTCAGTGTGGAAACAAACATTGTGAGAAGGAGGATGGCCTTAAAAGCTGGGAGGTGAATTTTGCCTATGTCGAACACGGGGAGAAGAGGAATGCTTTGGTCAAACTAAGTAAGATAAAGCATGTCATACTTTACAAATGATGAGCAATTACCTATCACATATTCATGTGGGTATGCACCTAACACCCAACTCATACTACACCTCCTTTATATAACAGACTGCAGAGAGTGTGTTAGAATAATCACTGTAATTTGACGACCCACCACTCAGAGTGTAGTCAGTCAAGCGGGGTAATAGTCTCTTTTAACAATTAAGTGCAATAGGTCTCTTACGGAGACATTGTTTGTCCTCAACTAAAAAGATTTCCTAGTTTGTGCTAAGTCCGAGTCCAGTGTTTTGACAGGAATGAAATAAGACTTAGCAACCTGTTGCTTTATTGGAAGAAAGTAATGGATAAGAGAGACTCTTATGTGCTTCAGTAAATGTAATTTTTTTGCTTTTTTTATATAACACAAGTATTAAAGTAATAGTAGATTTTTTTAAATCCTACCTTGTTCTCTATGAACAGGATTTTTTTTTTTTTTTTAAAGAAATAAGAAGTCTGTCTTTTTTGAATCAGAATAAATCAGGCAATCCACAGGGCGCTGTCCTTGTTCCACTCCTTTTTGTTTTATACAAATGTCTGACTACATTCTGTACCTCTTACAAGCACAAGCACATCCCCAGATGTTAAACTGGCCTGCTTGTCCAGATTTGTCACCCACTGGAATCATTCATCACATTCAAACTAAAAATTATTCTAGTAGGCCCCAGACAGTTGACCAACTGAAATCTTTAGGTTACTCACGTAACCCCAGTTCTTAAAGTAGCAAGAGTGAGATGTCTCACTATGCGATACGCCCCCTGCGTGTTCCTCAGAAGCACCTATCTCATTACGACAATCCTGATTGGCTGGTGAACGTGACGCTCACGTCACCCTACCTTTAAGTAGCCTGCGCTACGACGCAGCGTCATTCAAGATAAGCACCTCTTCTTGCTTTGCCCGTCAAGAAGGGCTGTCTGGTGAGACATCTCACTCATGCTACTCTGATAACCGGGGTTACGTGAGTAACCTAAATTTCTCCTTCATAGCATTCGTTTTGATGTCTCACTATGGGATAGGAAGACTCCTGAAATGCCAGACAGCTTACCTCAGGTGAACACCGGCACTCAGACAGGGCACAGTTTATGAAGCCGCTGCTCCTCGGGTGAAGAAAAAGGCGGAGTAGAGTTTGACACAATGACAATAGGTAAGCATGAGCCTACCACCTTGGGCACAAATTCCGGGTTTGGTTGAGTGACACCCTCGCAACCCCCGGGGCAAACTGACTGCACAAAGGTTTCACTGAGAGGACATGTATATCACTGACACGTATTCACAGAAGCCATAGCCAACAGCAACACTGTCTTTAAAGACAAGTGTTTAAGGTCAGCACCTTCCAGCGGCTCAAAAGGGAGTCCAGATAGACCCTCCAGCACCCCCCCTAAGTCCCACTGGAGCACCAGGGGCCTGGAAACAGGGAGAAGATTGCATGTCCTCTTTATGAAACGGCTGACAAGCGGATGCTGGCTAGCCGTCTTCCCCTCAAAGCCAACATGGCACGCAGAAATAGCTGCCAACTTTAACAGTGGAAGAGGCCCTGTGTTTGTCAATTAGCTCCTGCAGGAATGACAAAGTCACCGTCACAGGGCACTGAAAAGAGGTGTGCCCCTTTGTATGGCACCACTCCTCAGAATCAAGGTGTGCCCCTGTTCCCTCCCTTTGGAAGACAGTTGGGAGCACCAGGGCTAGGGGGGGAAACGCATAAAGGAGGAAATGGGGCCACATATGCGGCAGCGCGTCCACCCCAAGTGGCGCACTGGAGTCGCACACCAAAAAGAACAGCGGACACTGCGCGTTCTCTTCCGACGGGAACAGATTCACCGAGGCTCAGCTGAAGCGTGACCACACCTGCTCCACAATAGCTGGATGCAAGGTCCAGTCGCCATACATTGGTGTGCCCCTGGAGAGCAGATCTGTCCCCTGGTTCTGAGAACCTGGGACATGCGTCGCCCTGAGAGTAAGGAAACGCTCGCTGCCGCCACCGTCGTGGTGTTGTCCATTCTCACAAAATGTGGTGACCGCTAAGAAAAGGGAGAAAGCTTTTCAGTGAGAAAACCACCGCTAAGAGCTCCAGGCAATTTATGTGAGATTGCTGGAGACTCCGGCTCCAAACGCCTCTCACACACTGGCCCT
Source organism: Rhadinocentrus ornatus (assembly GCA_037177495.1). Classification (NCBI taxonomy): domain Eukaryota; kingdom Metazoa; phylum Chordata; class Actinopteri; order Atheriniformes; family Melanotaeniidae; genus Rhadinocentrus; species Rhadinocentrus ornatus. The sequence continues at coordinate 12,953,097 of JBAMHW010000024.1, read as the reverse complement.
CGTGAATCCCGCCCCAGCCCAACGCTGCTTACTGCTTGGACCGTGCCAAAAGAAGCCAGTCATCCAAATAAGTAGCGACTGTGAGTTCTGCAGCCCCTGCTCCTGAAACTGATGTTAGGGAGTGTTATAGGTTGTGTAGCCAGAGTGGACAAAGGATGGCAGTCGACAGAGGTCTTCCAAATTGGCAAGATTTTATT
>JBAMHW010000024.1:12915039-12952800 GCA_037177495.1 Rhadinocentrus ornatus | reverse complement strand
GTTATGGTTGACATTAATATGCACAGGTTTATATTATAATCGTGGCAAATGGTGTGGCCTCACCCACTTTGTCACAGGGAGCCATATCTTCGCAGAGCTCCGCTTGATAAGCGGAGAGCATAGAGGTGGTGTTGAGCGCCCTGACAGCTAAAGCTGCGGCCTTGTACGCTCTGTCAGTCATGGCAGACTGCAGACGGTCAGCTTTTGACGGCAGAGTGGGGCTCCTGGAAGACTCAGTTTACAGTCACGGATACAGGTGGGCTGCAAGTAGTGGTTCCATTGTAGGCAAGCGGAGCATACCGTGTTTTCCAAATCCAGGGAGGAAGCCCCTTGAATTGGAATCTTTCCACTGAATGGGTGTTCCTTCCATGAGACCTAAAGTCTGAGCTAGAGTCCAGAAGCTCCGGGAGAACAGGAAGTAGCTGTTTTGCTGCTCTTGTAGCCTGGGACAATTTCTTCCCTTCATAATGTGACCGAGTGGTTTCCGTCACGACAGCAGGCCAAAGGATGTTTAGCTGAATGCAGTTTTGCGTTTGCAGACTGCCTGCAAATCCAAGCTCTGAGTAGGAAAAGCTGGTGTGCTCTCCTGTTCTTTCCATGGAGCAGAAACCAGATCAGGCTGTCTAGGCAGGATGAAGATGTTGTTGTCATATTCGTCCTCTTCAGATATGAGAAGCCAAGAGATGTCCCCTTTGTCTTCCTCATAGTCAAGATCGAGAACGTCATCCTCATGTGGGACCACCGGTGCCATGTCCAGCTGGGAACCCCGCATTTATCTCCTGCTTGTCGTCACCGGTAGGCGGCAGCCCTGCAGTGGACAAGCAGGGATCTTTGCCCGGCAAGCTAGCTTGGCATGCTAGCCGTCGTCAGAGACTGTTCTTGGTGAAGCAGGTACAATGCCTGCAAGAACCAGGGGCTTGTATAGCCGCCCGGGCGTGTCCCAGCCCGAGGCAGCTCGAGCAGACCTGGTGTGGATCTTTACTCAAGATTTTGTTCCCACAGATGCAGGACTGAGCCCCAGAGTCCCCGTTCCCTTCCCTGTGTGAGGGAGGTTTTCGGTCATTTCTAGCTAGCTGGAGTGCTAGCTAAAAGGTATTTGTTAGCTGGAGTGCTAAGCGAACAACATGGTGTCAGCTGGTGTGCCAAACCATGCGAGTATAACCTTGTGGTTATATGCCTCAGTCTATGGGGAAGACCGGGAGATGTAACTAGCGCCCGGCGACAGAAGCTGGGGTTGGAAAGATCCGTCTATGGACAGTTAAGCTAGCTAGCGTGAAAATGAGATATGCTCCGAACGAAGCGAGAAGAGGTTTTTGAATGACACTGGGTCGTAGGGTGACGTGATTGTCACGTTCACCAGCTAATCAGGATTGGCGTAATGAGATAGATGCTTCTGAGGAATACGCAGGGGGCGTATCCCATAGTGAGGAGAACGTATGTTGAGCAAGAAATAAGGGAGAAAAAAAAAGGCAATGTTCACTTGGATTATTTCAACCAACAAATGTTATGCATTTAAATGTATGTGCTTGTTCATCAACATTACAATAAAGCTGGTAAAAGAGGTGTGAGAATTAACCCTTCATCACCCTGATGATGGCCTTGATGATAACGGAATAACTGACAGCACTTTTTCTGTTATAGGACTTTGCCCTGAATGCTCTTTCAAACTCAACTACCATCACAAGTAAGCCAACTTACATTATATTAATTTGGTTTTTTTTGCATTACAATGCAAGTTTTTTTTGTTGTTTTTTTTGCTTAGCTGTGCTGTGTGCACTCATTTTCTGAAAGTAGGGCAGACCACCACGGACAGTGAGCACTATTCTGAGAGATTCAGGGGTTTAGAATTTAACACATAACTTATAATTACAGCCTGAATAAGCCAGTCAAAGTGCTGATTTTTATCTCAACCTTTTTTTTTTTTTTTATTAATCTATAAGCAATAATAATCTGTTATTATGCACCTTAGGCTGGTTAAGGTGGCAGTACTTAAACAGCAAAGTCAAAAAAGACCTAAAATCTAAGCAAGTACTAAGCCCAATCCCTTTGTAAGCCTCACATTTGCTATAACGGATTACATATTGCATTTCAATCAGTAGCTTAGCTGGCTATAAATGGTGTAGTTTAATATTTTTTATTTAATTAATTTGGTCAACTTGTGTCTCTGTTCAGGAGAAAGGAAGTGAAAGCAAAGACAAAAATTAAAAGTTTATCGCAAGAGAACCAGGAGCCACTGAAGAAGAAGAAGAGGAAGAGATCATCTTCTCATTCTAAGAAGCGCAAACTCAAGAAGCACAGAGGTAAATAAACTTTTCTTTCCTCTCCAAACCAAATATACTGCCCTTTAAGACTGTAATTAAATGGATCAACCTCATGGAAGCAGCCTTGTTTATTTCTTTACATTTTGCTCTTGGAACTGACATGATTCCGTTATGACTGTGATTTTATCTTCATTGTTTACAGATCGTTCCACCTCATCCAGCAGCTCAGAATTGGAGTCACAAAAGTCAGACAAAGGTACCGTAAATAACACTAATAAATACACACAAACATGAGAATACTTTATTTATTTAAACAGCCCTGCACATTGGACATCCTTTTGGGTTACAACCCTCTAAATTTCTACAATGAAAAAATACCTTGACAACCTCTTCTAAAAACACATCCATCCAGCTTTAATGTTAATAGACTGACAGCAGGACAGCAGGTCTGTTTTCTCTCGTTTTTTTGTTTTTATTTAAATTATTTTCTCTTTTATTTTATCTCTGATCCACTTTGTTTTCCTCCTTATATTTTTGACTTTCACTGTGAGCAGCAGGAAGTAAAGTATCTCTTTGCTCCTTGTGCCTTTTTTCTTGATTCCTGGGTCTTGATTGATGAATGGCTGAGTAGGTGGAGGTGTACACAAAACAGATTCATTGTACCACAGAGGTTCAGTCTCTGAGCTCAGCACGCAATGAGAGTCATACACGAACAATCTCGCTTTCTTTCTTTCAGTCATACAGATAAAGTACGACTGAACAAATCTTCAGGCAGAGAATACATCACATGTATGATATGTCTTATAGATCATTGCGGAGAAACTTAGGTGAACTCTCTATTACAAAGTTGCTGCTGAGCTACAGTTTGCAGGCTTTCATTTATGCCCAGCTGTGTTAAGGTCCCGCCACAGAGTTTCACTAACTTTAAGGTCTTTAGTTTGACAAGGTTACTTCTCCACTTTGGTTTCATTTGTACAAAAATAGATTTTTCCAGAAGTCCTATGGTTTGTTTGGATGCACTTTGTAAACCTGTTATGTTGTCATGTTCTTTTCTTATAAAAGAAGAGGCTTTCTCCTTCCAGCCCTTCCATGACAATTATTCTGTCATTTAACATTTACCTCGTTATTTAGCTGTTGTAGGTTTTAGGTTGGTCTTGCTTTATTGTCAAAATCTGTGAAACTTGGCAACCGTTCTGATCATCTTCCATATCAGAATGATCCATATAGTTTGGAAATAACCTTATAACCCTTTCCTAGACTGATGGGGAGCAACAATAGTTTCTCTTTGATCATTGCTGATGGCTTTCCTACTTTGCATTGTGTTAACTCACACCTGAAAGCTCCAAAAAACGTGAACTACCTCATGGAAGTGTGTGCAACTAACAGTTCTCTGGCACTTTCCCAATAGAAAGTGAAGCTGGGGATGAGCCAGAGGACCAATCAGAAGCTGACCACTGGCGAGGACCTGCCCCTGCTGTGGAGGAAAAGTCAAGGTGAGGTTAACAACTAACATTTCTATTAAATCTCACTCTGTAAGCTCCTGTAAAACCATCACAGGCAATCATTACCTCTTAGTGAACATGGATTACTTTTCTCTGTATAACACTATACTGGACCACTTGCTTACCCCACACTAAGCTGTTTGAAACTGTTCGCTCAGACAAGTCACTAAAACCTTTAACCTTAAATAGGTCTGTTGCCTTTTAACATTTTTTGTCTAAGTCAGATTTATCTTTCTCCTGTTACCTGCTATTTACTCGTTGTGCTCTTCATTTTAGGAAGTCAACATCATTTTATATCATGCGGATTACTGGCACTGCCAGAGTTATTCAGGGTCTTTCCCCTTGTGAAGCATTCAATCGTTTATGTCAGCACTGAGCATGAGAGGAACTGACATTTCTGTGTTTTGGTTGTTTTATCTGTTTAGGGAGGAAGAGTTTGATGAGTACTTTGAAGACATGTTTCTTTGAATCTGCTGGTGTCAACGGCAGCCCTGCTGTGACTACATTTCTTTTGAATCCCACTGACATTAAGTATGTTCTTTTTAAGTCTTGTGTGTGTGAAATAAACATAATGTTTATCCAGCCTGTACCTATCAGTCTTTTATTTACACTTCTGGCATCATCTGTGTTTTTGTCTCCCCCACCATCATGTGAGAATAATTGAAAGTAGTTTCAGACAGCATGGCTCCAGGGATGGCAAAGTCTGACTTGCTATGATCAAGAATGAAAATTATCCATAACTTTATGATTGATTGGTGTGAAAAAAAGTGTCACATTGAGATGAATTACTTAAATAATGCTTTATTTAACAACTGCTGCCAACATCATTGGATCTATTTGGTCTTCTAAAATCCAAATCCAATGCTTAAGTGTTTCTGTATGATGTGTGTTGAACCATATTATATATATGCCAGAATTGGACCTGACAAAAGTGGTTGAGCTGTGGTCTTTGGACACAGCTGTGTTGCAAAATTTGCAGTTTTCTGTTTCCTGTTTATAAAGGAAGCAGAAAACGGATAAAAAAGTAATCCCCCCTAAGAGATTTGACCTCTTCATTTCCTCCCAGCACTTGGCTTGTCCAGTGACATCGCTAGGAAAAGCTTGGCCAGGAGTAGGCAAGTTTGGGCCCTGAGAGCTGCAGTCCTGCAAGTTTTAGATGTTTCCCTGATTCAAGACACCTGATTCAAATGAATGATTTAACCTGACTCTTAAAACTTTGTCCCAACATTGAGGTGCAAAGCAGGTGGTAGCAATCCAAAAAATTTAAATACATTGGTATCCGAGAAGCAAAATATAAACAATGCAGGGGTTCAAAAGCATTTTAATCTAGCAGGTTATTCAGTTTGTGGCGTAACTAAGAAATAACACCTAAAAGAAAACAGAAAAAGATACGATGAGGTTGAAAAAACAATGAAAAATTTCAGAGAATGAAAACCTCCATTTAATTTACACAGATTTGTTGTTCACTGTCTTGCTATATAGTGGAAATTTCATGGGAATTATCTGAAGAGAAGTTTCCTGCATCCTGAATAATAAAGCTCAACAATAGAAGTTTGCAAATGAAAATCTAAACAAGCCTGATTGACTTTTGAAACCGGTTCTGTGAATTGAAAAGAAAATGGAACTTTTTGGTTGTTGTAAGCAAAGCTATTTTCAGAGACGGATGTTTCATTAGAAAACTGACTGACACCGTAGAGGGTTCGGATCATGCTTTGGGTTTGTGTTGCAGCCAATGTTACAGAGAACATTTCACTAGTAGATGAACTTCAAGAGGTTTACCTGCTTTAAAAAATTATTTTAAAGATGTATAACTTGTGAAACAGAATGTTTCTTAGTACAGACATTGTTCTTCTCACTTTTTTGTGTAAATATAGTAAATTAATCTTACTGAAATTGAGGAGGGGAAGCGCAATCTGTGGCCTAAAACCTTTTGGAAAGTCAGGTCGCTTTAACTCATATTCACAGCACTTTTGATCAGGGACATAATATTCATGTATTTTTTAAGATTTTTGTCAGGTGCTTTTGGTATTGTTTCAATTGAATGCTAACATTTCTGATACTCTCAGGCAAATCTGTTTTCTATGCTGTAAAATAGTTGATAACTTTTGATTGATATCACAGCTTAGTTCAGCTTTTTTGAAAACATTCAGAATAATAATAAGAAAACAAATTACACTTTGGTGATTTCTCTCCTTCTTAGACAAAGTTATTTAAATAAATGAAAGGAATACCAATGATTGTGTCTGGAGTTGTAGTTTTTTTTGTCACTATATAGAAGATTTTTCCTCAAGACTCAATAATATTGGATTTTTTATTGAAATATTCATGTTTAAAAGAATTATCACTTGCAGTGATAATTGAGGCTTATAATTTTTGTTTTAAATTTAAAATCGAATGTGACAATAATTCTGACTAGGACTGATATAAAGATCTTGAAAAACAACAACAACAACAACAAAAGCCAAGGATTAGCTTGGGATGTTCTACTGGCCAATGGGAAACTCAAGCACCATCGACTTGTAGTAAAGAAAGCTGCATGAGGTTGCTTGGAGATTACAGATCTCGGTTTAAACAAAGACATTTACTTTCCCTGTTACGTCTCTTTCTCAGTCTTTTACTGTTTGATTGATAGCAGTTTAAGCTAACAGGTACACTTAGGCACCTGGTTATACTTGTGCACTTGGATGCATTCACAGTTGCTGGATCATGCGCTCAACATCTACTTCTTTCTGTTATTACTTTTAAATTTTTTCCCAAACAAAATAAAAACTTGTGCATTTGGTCAAATATTCCACCTTATCGGGGGACACCTCAGCAGCATGCTTTCTGTACATAATGACCACACTGGATTGCTCTGCTGCATTATTACTCTAAAAAAGTAAAATTTTTGGGTTATTTTCTTATTAAACTTTTTTAAAAAGATGTCCCAACATGATGCAATCTCCACCTTTCTGCATGCAGAATGTGTTAAAAACAGGCCATATGAACAGCAGTGAACAGCACAGTCAGACAGCGTTGAATCGTGCAGGGATGAAAATCAATCCACTGATCCTCTTTCTCCAGAGGCTCATCCAGCTTTGGAGCCTTTTAAGATCCTGCACGATATATAGCTAAGAACGAGTGCTGTCGCAGCTAAGCCCAGAGATTCTTGACTTCATTTCCAGTGTCTGTCCAACCTTAATGTGCATGAGCAGGAATACAAGAGAAACTGACACCTTTCTGGGTGCAAGACTTTTTTTTTATAATGAGAAAAGTGATGCAACACTTTTCTTTTTACACCTCCATGACTTCCTACATTTGCTTACACTTATGACATCTCATGATTTATACATACATTTGAGGTAATTTCATACATCAAAAGACAGTTTTCTAATGTCTCAATGACAATAGCTGGAATAAGTAGAAAGCATATAATGCATTATTTTACTCAAGATCCAAAAGGAAAAGTTAGGAGCCACTTTTAATGCTGGAGACAGAACTGGAGGTGTCACTTAATATAAAATACATGAAGCAGCAACAATGAAGTTAAATATTTGAAAAAATAAAACTTTACCCAGGGCTGAATTGTGTAAAGGGTTTTGCACGGTTTTGGCTCCAGTGATTACAACAGCTCCTAACTTCACCCCAGGAAGCAGACATGGAGATTCCACAATGTCCCAAAGCCATGCTGATAGGATTAAACGCCTTTCATTGATCCCTCATTGATTAGAGGAGATGACATTGCGTAACAGGAAATGAAGAGCTTGCTTTTCCCCGGTGGGACGGAAGGAGCACTGATGTTGCACTGTAAGCTCAGATGCCTTACCAGATCTCTTAAGTTTAGGTTTAAAAAAAAGAGTATTGATTTAAACTCGGCTGATGAGTAAGAGAGGCAAGGAACTTTGCTCATGCCATCATACAATCAATGGAACAACAGCTGTTTTTTACAAAAAAAAAGAAGAAGAAAAACAACACAAAAAATCACATTCTCTGCACATACATATGATACGGTTTTCAGAGCCTCATTTGTCTCCTCTGTAAATCTAAAGCTGTGTGGATCACACACACTGGCTGCCAATCAAATCCTACCAAAGCTTCTTACAGGAGAGGTAGACCTACTGAACTGTTTGACTCTTGCCTGCTTAGAAGAAGCAAAAGTTACCCTCATAGTAATTTTATGCTTCAGTTTTTACCAAGTTTACATAACTTTTATTTTACAATTTCTACGTAATCAACTATATTCATGTGAATTCATGAAAAAGAACTTAGAATTGTAAATTTGATCTAAAGACTGCAGTAAATGTTACATAATTCTCCAGGTCAAAACAGCTTCAAGGTGTTTATCAAAGCTGACAATATAGTTTCACAACTCAAAGTTTCTTTGCCTGAATGGAAACTATTCACACATGGAATAGTTTATAGATTCAGAACATTCTCTCGCAAAGCTCAAGCTCTCTGTTCATGAACAAAGTTCAAGTACAAAATACTCAAAGGATCAAAAAAATAATAATCATATAGATGAATTGCATATTGGAATGAATAAACCTTCACGCAACTCATCAGCTTTTTCAGAGGCAAGAAAACATCAACCCCTATTTGTTGTTTATCCTTGTCTCTCTCTCTTTATGTGCTGAGGGGATTCATTTCACATTTCAAATGCCCGTTCCTTTAACTGTTAGCCATTTTTTTTAAAGTTCCACATGACTACAGTTTACATTTGTGGTGTTAGTCCCCCTCCTTGTCCTTGTTCAGGCCTGTTGCTGCTAAAACAGCAGAAGCTAAATGCATTGTGCAAGCCACAGCACTGCTATACTATGTGTTAATGACTGCCAATAAGAATGCTCTCAGAATTAAACTCCTTTGGCATTCATACAACCTTCACAAATCTCATCCAATGCGTAGTTCAACTATATACACTAAGACATTTCTATCTTAGTATGACCAGCATATAAGTTTCTCCAAACATGATGTCAAACCATGTTGGAAATGTTTGAACTGATTCTGTGTTGAGGGGAAAAAATACTTATTTTACATTCTAAAAGTCTGTGGCTGTGTGTTGTACAAAGCAGAGAAAGGAAGAAGTTTTATATATGTCACATCTTCTGAGTCAAACATCTTCTGCAGTCAAAGTCCTGACATTTCTTCTTGGTAAAGTATCTTCTTTCCTCCTTGAAGAAAAGCTGATGTAATCCAGACTGCACTGCAGACCAGACCATGACTACACATGACTAGTAAGGTACTTTGACCAGACCATACCACACAGGGTTGAACTGGAGTACCCCAAAGTGAACAGAAAAAAATAACCAGAGTGAACTACGGTGGTGTGGTGGAAACCAGACCAAGGGAAAGATCCAAAAGATGACTTGTCATACCAGGAAAGACCAGTAATGTCTAGACCAGTTCTAAACAGACTTCATTAGTCCAGATCCAAGCACCAAAGGACCTTAACAGATGGTGCAGGTCTTTGACTTCCCTCCATCTCCACCGCCACCAGCTAGCCAACACACAAAAAGAAAGATGAATAAAATATACGACTATATGTCCTATTCTCAGATGATTTTATAAAGATATTTCTTTATTTATTTTACCTTTCCTGGCCTCCTCCTCTTCTAGTCTCTTCTTCTCATCTTCAATTGCCTTCATCTTTGCATTGTACACCTCAGCCAGCTCATTCCAGTGTGCCCTGTTGTTGTTCAGACCATCAAACATGGGCTTGATCTCTTTGTGGAACCTGGAAAACTCCTAAACCCACAACCCCCCAAAAAACAGGTAAGTTCAACCAGAACAAACATCCCCATTTCCAAAAGAAGAATGCAGTGATTCAGATATCTTAAATATCAAATTTTTATTTAGCTTGGAAAAACAAAAAATAGCAAATGTTGAAAAAAATATTAGGTCATTTTAAATTTGAGAGCAGCAAGATGTCTAAAAATGTTAACACTGTGTAGTATTCCTTCTTTAACATAAACGTTTGGGAAGTCAATCTTTGGAAGTGAAATCCCATCCTTGTCTGATGTAGGATTCTAGCTGACAGTCCAATACCTGAACTCGTCTGCTGTGTATGTATTGTAATTGTTTCAGTTTCTGGTTTAATATTTAGTTGCTTAAAATATGCTAGAAATGACAATTGACAGTTAACAATTCAAAGCCAAAAGTTTTTAGGCTGGGGTTGTAAATTCTATCCGTGCTGCAGGTTGCTTAGAAGAACAGCTTTGTTATTTCTAGCCCTACAATTATAAGGCATGCCTCTTACAACACTCGTCCAGGAACAACAGAAACGTACATTTTTTAGAAATGTAGCTCACGTGTGAATGCTGGTCCAAATACTACCTTTAGCTTGCTGGGGCCTGTCAGTTAAGCATAAGTCCTGTATGTTCTCAGGGGTACAGAAATGCCTCTGTGAAGCTCATAATGAGTCTGCATGAGAAATTATTTGAACTCACTGGCCATTTTGTCATTTGATTGATTGGCAGGTTTTATCTTTTGCCTCGCAAGATTAAATCTGCATCTCGGACAAAATGTAATCAGTAAAAATTAAACATTTACAGCAGGCTTTACACACATTTATAGATGGTGGAGGGGTACTTACAAGTAGCCAAATACACAATAAGGCACAGGATGAAGGTTTTTATTTCTGTTTAGTTTTTGCTCATATAAAACTGTCAAAATGTGCAGAGTTTTGCTTTTCTGTAAATAAAACCCTTGAAGAATTATACTGTTAGACTGTGGGTCTTTAAATTCCAACAAGGACAGGACAAGTATTGCAACACAGACTCCCTATTGCAAAATCTGCTTGTTTCTCCTTTTTGTTTTTTCTTCTTTTTGGAGCCATAACATCTATCTTTGCATTTTCTCCTTCTGAAAAGATAGTTATTACCTTGTACACAAATGCGCAGACAAAGTCAATGAAACCACATTGCATCTTGGGCAGCTGTTCGGAACAGTTTCTGTCCATCATGGGCTAAGAGAGAGACAGAGGAGAGATTTTTATGTTAGAAACAGCCTCTGGAACTGATAAAAAAAAACAAAAAAAACAACACTATGAAAACAGTTTGGTAGTGGGGGCACTTAGAGGGGTGCAGCTCTTACAATTGGCTGCTGGTCCAAAACACTTCTCTCCAAATCACCCTGTTCCCAGAATTCAGCAGCGACCATCAGAGCCACCTAAAGGGAACAGATACACCAAGAAAGAAAGCATGATACAGGGAAATAAGAGACAGCAAGAGGAAGGCAGTCAGTCTTTTATCAATTCTCTATGAAACCCCACCATTTACATGTCAGCAGAGCAGTATCTCTTTTACCACTTATCTTCTAGAAAGCTTTAAAAGTAACAAAAGGCACAATAATAGAAGTAGGCTACCTGAAAACAGAGTGCCTTCCCCTGCACATTTCTTAACAAATCAAAAACAATTGTTGTTCAACTGGGCATATTTTACAAGCTTAATAAAAGAATAACAGGCAGATTTATATAGATGACAGTCATACAATTTTTATCAGGTTGCTTTAGCTAAAGAAAATAATTCGTATTATTTCTTGCAGAGCTCACTGAAGGCTTTTTCTTTCTGTTTTTTTGCAGTGTTCGTCTCAAGGCCACTCACCTTGCTCTGTACCTCCCATGGCTTGGTGATGGCTGACAAGTCACAGCCTGTCATCATCATGGCCCTGGAGGTGAGAGACAGACAGTCAGGCTAAGAAAGATGACACTCCGCTAGTTATGCTGACAACTTTCACGGTCCTGCTGTGCCACAAATCTTCTCATAGAGTCAGCTGGAAAGGCTTTTCGTGGCAGATGGTGTTTCTACTTAAATCAGTTACGTACATGATAATTTCCTTCCTGATGGGGTTATTGGAAATGTAAGCAATGGCCTCCTTTTCCTCTGCCATCGGCTCGGTGGCGTTCACAATGTTTTGGAACATGGTTCTTTTTCTGCATAAAGACAACGAGATGATAATTTAGTTCCAACAAATACAAATACTAGTTTCAATAAACTTAACAAAAAGACACAGGAAGAAAAGCATTCATGGGATACAATGAAGCCTTTCAGGGACAAGTCCTTCATGCTTTTTCCAATATATTTATCTATTCCTAAAAAAAAATAATATAACAGATTATGTAATTTGACCTCAAATTAGCAGCCTTCTTGTGATGTGCCTGCCATTTTATTCCCAGAAGTACATCTTCTATTTCAGTGATATGACATGATGACAGTGGTGAACAACATGCCTTTTAGTCAGGCTGCAGCTTTGAAGTCAGATGCTCATATCCCTTTTTTATTAGGCAAAATCAATATTATCTATTCTTACATTCGTTCATTACAGAAAACCTACTTGAAGTAAAGGGCCAGATCTGTGGCAATGATGCAGACATCAAACAAGTGCTGCACAGTCTCAAACTGACGCTTCTGGAGGTTACAGAAGATGTTCAAGGTCTGAAAGAGATGACAAAGCTCAAAATAAGTTAACTTTTCATGCCAGGCACTGTTTAAATATGACTTTTTTATTACGTTTATATGTGGTCCATTAAATGAGTCCTACCTCATCTCCCATGAGCAACTTGCTAAACTCCAAATGGTGCCTCTCCATAATAGAAGAGCCATGAAGTTTGGCCAGAGGAGATGCACTCCTACAGAGGAAAAAAAATAACAGTTTGAGTAAGATAAACAACTTTTTTAGATGTATACAAGCCATCCAAATATTAAGAAATAGTGTTTTGACTTGCTTTGTCTGGTAAAGGTTGTTGGTCCCTCTGTGGTCAATATCGTGGCAGAAAGCTGCCGCCACCATGGCAAAGGCATCTAGATCAGAGTAGTACTTCCTCAGCTTTCCTGTCTGTAGCAAAGGAAATAGATAAATTATGACTTTGATTCATGTTTAAACATCAACAAAGTGTACATGTAATAAAAAAACCCAAAAAAAACAGTGTTACCTGCAGCAGGCAGAACATGGTGTGGCCGACATTGAAACCATGCCTCCAGTTGTGATAGGTAATAGAACGGTAACCCTTCCTCACGGTGTACATCCACTTGGTCAGCGTCTGACGGGGACATGGTGGATTATTCAAAGAAAAACATCAAAGGCAGTGTGACAAGGATGGAAACTGCTTCTTCATTTGCTTCTACAGCCATGCTACAGAGCACTTTAACAATTTGTTGATAAAATGCACAACTTGCATCAGGGATCACAGCCAAAGCAGTTTGCTTGCTATACTAAAGCTTCAATTTCTTTCTTCAGTTAAAAGGCGAACATAAAAAAACATCAGCAAAAAAAGAGTTTTAAAATATCTTGAATATAAGGGGCTGAAAATAATGACCTCAGTTCCTATACTTATTTCTGAGAACATTCCTAGCCAAAAACACCTTAAGCATCTTGTGAGAGCTGAGTTATGAAAAGTGATACCTTAGGCCACTCACCTCTGCAGGAACTTTAAACTTTTCAACAACTCCAAGCTCAAAGAACATGCGAATGCCAGCTTTGATGAGGCCATGCTCAGTAACAGGGAAGTCACTGAAGCCGAACGAGTACAGACTCTCTCCATCAACATTGTCTGCAGGAGGGCAGTTTGCTCTCTGAACAAAGACATACAAACCAAATCAGATGGAGGGCATCCTGGAATCATGTTTTACTTTACATATCTTTTGTTTCCGGTGCGGTCTCTGTGCTGAGGTTTACTTACCAGTAGTTTGTACATCTCTTTCTGGTCACAGTCTTCCGGCTCTGCATCAAACTTATCCTTGGTGTTCTGGTTATAAAGGAGAGAGCAGTCATTTAAAATGACATTTACATTCTATCCACCGTGCTGTGGCCATATAGAGCAATTTATAGCACAAATATCCTCATGCCATGTATTCAGAGACTTCAAACAAGTGCTCCAACAATAACCTTGTAAATTTCAGAGTCATCTTTTTAAATGCTACTCGCCAAGTAAATATATAACCTATCAGACTTTCCATTATTTCTCTAAAGCTGCTAATGGACAATGCCTTTCAAAAAGTTATTCACAGTGTGTTACCTGAAATTGCTTTAATTGCCTCTTGAGCAAATGTGGAGAGATCAAAGGTGTTCTTATGGAGGAGAAATGAGGAAAAAAGTTTGTTGATACTGACCAGAATGGACTGTATCTCATCTTTGGTACATTTGGTTTGGTACATGAGCATCTCCTGGGCAATGTCTTTCCTCCATTCCATACGATTCAGCTTGTCATAGGTATCGCAGTTCAGCACTGACCACCCCAGGAACTGGGTTAGGGCCTGGTACAAGCAGAATATAAGTTATATAAGAGAAAGATACAACTCATACAACAAACAACTAGTAAACTCTCTACTGGGGAAAACTTTGGAAAAGACTATGGCTACGCTCAGGCAGACAGCAACACATGAGATGCTGTACGACAAGAACTGAGACAGAAGACTAACCTCAGTGATCTGTTCATCGTGTTCATCAAACGGTTTGCCATCTTTCCGGTTGAAGAAAGTTGCTATGCCCACAATTTCTTCCTTCTTGTTGACAATCGGCAGTGACAAGACATTTTTGATGACAAACCCTGTATCATCCACAGCTTCTTTCTGTAAAGCAAAGAGAACCACGTCAAACCAATGCTGTGTTTTCTGATGTGATCCCTAAGAAACCACCAACAGTGATGTGTGCTCCATGTGGCCAAGCACACCTGGAAAGTGAAGTAGTCATCTGCAGCCACGTTCATCATGTTGCAGATCTGCAGGCAGAACATAGAAAGATTTTTGTCAGATCAGTTCACGAGTCAAACATTTAATTTATTTTTTAAGCATAGATTGATACGCTCTTTTCCCTGTTGTGTACACCTATTGATCATGTGTTACACAAGTCAGCAAGTGCAGAAAGCCTTTGTTTTAATTCATTTATATTTCTAGTAATTCTGATGTGAAGTGTAGCACTTACAAAACCGTTCTCTGCGACATAGGTTGGTAGTCCGCTAACCAGAGCCCAGTGATCTGCAGGTGGACCACTGGAACAAAAAAAGTGTGAAAGAAACAGAGAAATGTGAGGTAGGAATTTAAAGGATGCTAAACTCTGCCGACTCGCCTGGTTCATGTGTGACTTTGATTTAAAAAGAAACTCTAAACTGCATTTAAATAAATCCTGTTCTGAAGTTAGATGCATTGGTTGTGTTGCTCACGGTATGACTTTGATTTCTTCTTTTGCCTCCAGGAGGTAGTCAATGATCTTGTAGAAAATGATTTCCTGTGTAAAAAAGCAGAAGCCTTACAGAAATCATTGATCAGTTGCAATCTGATTAACAAAATAGTGACACGTGGGGAAAAAAAAGAATTTCTCACCCTGCCGTCAGGTGTTTTTGGTCCTTTATAGGGTTCCACATCTCCAAGTTTCACAGGCCACTCATCATAAAATTCCTGAGGGTTGAAACAAAATAAAATACACAGAAAAACTTTGTGTCAGGTTTTTCGTGTTTATAGCCATGAAGAAATTATTTCCAAAACTGAATCTATTCTTCAGAACCAACCTTCTCTTTGGTCATGTCCAACAGACCCACTGAGTAACGCTCGCATTGTAGATAGGTCCTTACAGTGTAGAGCGCTTTGTGGAACTGTCTCTCAATGTCTGTCAACTCCTCAAACACTTTGCTGGCTGCCCAGAGGAGCACCTAGAGCCAAGGAAACCACTGTGAAGCCGGGAAATGCATGCAACAAGCCTATTTGGTGCAGGCAACTAGCAGAGGCCTGGAAATCATTAGGGCCTACTGATTGGAGGGACTACATGGCATGTCCACTCCTCTGTCCAACTCTGACTTTTCTAATTTTATGTTATGAATAGTAGTTGTTGAGTTTACCTGACTCCTTCTAGACTCCACATTGTGCATATAGATTGTGTGATGCTGCAGGACGATGACTTGAGAAAAGGTCATGTACTTGTGGAAGAGCTATAGACCAAAACAGATAGAGGTTTTTAAACACAGCAGTGGATTTAAGAAGCATGAAGACATTTATCAGCACAATAAAATTTAAATACAATTCCTTTAGCAAAGATGTGGGTCCTGCATAGGGATAACATAGCAGTGGCTCCAAGTATTCACACATATAATGACACCTAGATTTAACAATTCAATACACATTTTGCTTATGTTATAGGCCCTACATTGATTTACAAAAATATACAATATAGGCATGGGTCTTTACAAGGTAATAAAATTCCACAACTATTGATATTAACATACCCTTTGATGGTTGATTAAGTGAACAATTGTGTGTCTTTTTAAATACTGAAATTGAAATCTACAACATTGTCACACAACATAAATAACATTGCAGATGCATACAGATATTTTATACCATCTACTAGCCCTCTCCTTGGATCTCTTAATAGAGAATCAAACTTGAGTCGTGTGTAAAAACACAATTCCCATCTGACTCATTTTATTCTTGATGGTTCTGTGCCTCAGTTTGTGTTTATGATTTCAGATGCAGCAATGAATGTGCTCTGATACACACTGCAGAGATAACATATTTTTAGTTAAAGTTTTTTTCAGGTTGAATGCTCAAAGCCAGACGGGTCTGATTGGCTCCCTCTGACATAATGGGGAGTTTTTTATGCCTTGCTGGTAGGATGTTATCGCAGTGATGATCTCTATCCAGCTGAACATTTCGAAAGCTTTTTTAACTAGCAGCAAAGCAAGAAAGCATGTAGCAAGCAGAATTCCCACAAAATGCTATGTGTGTTTGACTTCAGGAGAAAGAGGGTTTGTTAATACAGTTAGTCCCGCATCTCTGATGGTCAGACAATCCTCTTAATACCAACGATATGTACAAAACAAACCACTGTTGTGCTCCACAGCCACAACTGATAAGCATCAATGCTCTTTACGAGTTTCGGTGTCTATTCTTACCTTCTCATCCTCTGCAGTGAACGCATCAGCTCCTATTTTGTTAAGTGCCATGACAACACCAATACACTCCTTGTCAGCCACCAGAGGGTAAGTGAGCATGCCCTTGGTCTTGTATCCAGTCTGTTTGTCCACAAAGTCACTGAACTTTGAGTTCTGGATCAAAAGAGAATGAATAAAACTTGTACTTATTCCAAAACCAAAATAGAAATATCCCCCAAAACCAACAACACCACACTTTTACTGGTAATTTCCTGTCATTAGCTCCATATTCTTTTTGTGTGTGTGTTAATGAATCCTCTCTTAATTTTAGCTTAATCATTGTATTACTCAACTAACTTTAAGTGAAATGCAGTGTGTAAGGGATAGCAATATAATCATGAAATATAATTTGAATATATGCCAAACTGTAAAAATCTTTAAACTACATTGCATGGACAAATAATTGCCTATACTGGTCTATGTGTATAAGTTGCCATTAACGTATTTACAACTAGTATATCTCTATCAGGTGCAGTGGCTTTACTTAATTTATTTAGCACAACTTAAACATTTGTTTTGCACATTTTAAGCTAAACCACCGTATAAAAACTTAGTGTCTGGAGCCAGATTGAGCCAATAAAAACAACATGCTGCATTCACGTGCCTTTCCCCCCCTTTTTGTCAAGTTTAAAGAAAGGGCAGGTTGGCTGCTTCTAACTTTCTCACCTTTGAGACATCCGGAACATTTTGTGGCTTTTTGCTGTTCGCTGTGTGGCCGACAATGCCCATTTCGATAGGGTAGACAATTTCCCCCTGCGGGTTGATCAGGTTTGTCTCATATTTGGATGTTGGGGTCACATCAAAGAGACAAGTGGCAAGCTCGGGTATTCCGTTTCTTGAGCGGCACTGATAAAAGCTGACCCTATCTGCCTGAAGGATCAATGCGACTCTCTGCAACACTTTGTGTAGATTCTTCTCCATTTCTTCTGGTTTCTGCAACTCCTGGACCAATTCAAAGATGATAGCGGCCTCTTGCACAGAGTTAACATCCTTGAAGGAAGCGGTGTCTTTGATGTCAAGGGTAGTAGAGAAAGCAGCAGTCAAGGCTTCCGCTCGCACCTTCTTATCAAAATATTCTTTGGCGAACTGTGGGTTGTTCTCCAGGTATTTCTCAACGCTATCCTTATCTGCCATTTTGAACTCGAACTCTGTCCTCTCTATATGTTTTTTTTTCTTACCAAAGCATCACCTGCAGGAAAATGTTGAAATGGAAATGAGTTCTGGCCTTCAGGGTTGTATGGATCAGCAGCGTCCCTTTGAACGGGTGTGCATTCTCCTCTGCAGACACATCCCGTGTCCACCAGCAGAAAGAAGAGGGCAGAGTGCGGCTTAGAGGCTGAAAGGATCAAAGTGGCCGCTAATTAATGTGACGTCATGACAATAAAACCCCTTCTTTAAGTGTCCTTAACCCGCAAATCCCAAACGCTGATCATTGTGCATGAGGCAGTCCGACTCAACTGAGGGAAAGTTAAATGTTGACAGACCAGATTTGTGGTGGCACACTTGGGCTACGTGATGGCAGGATGTTATCAGCACAGTATTTACATGATGGAGGGGCAAAGAGTGTGAGTGCAGGAAAACTAAAGCTATAAACATGCTTCTAGTGAAATGGGTATAATTTAGGTCCATCTTAAGATAGATCCAACCGCTAGGTCTCTACATGGGATCTGTGGAGGCTTAAGTGTCTTGTTACAGCATGGGCGGATTATAGGCAAACAGGCACATACATGTCCTCCTATATACTGTAGAAGCAAGCCACATATACTGGAAGACACACAAATCAACCACAAATGACATGGATAGGATTTTGTATGCCCCTTCAACCTTTTGAAGGTTTTTTTGGGGGGGGGGATTGGATGTTCTTTTTGTCCCTATTTGTGTTGCACATTTTTTATTTCTTTATTTTTTTTCCATCTCTTAACTTTAGAAGTCATTTAATGACTAATTGCATTAATACTCAAGTGACTTTTGTTATTTTGTCATAATTTCAAGCTGCTTTGAAACAGTCTCTGAAGCTGTTTTTGTTTTGTATCCAGCTCCAATCTCTCTCTCATGATTTATCTGGCCTTGTGATGGACTGCCGACCTGTCAAGGGTGCATCCTGCCTCTCCCCTTGTAGCTTCTGGGAGAGGCTCCAGCCCACTGGGACCCAAATAAGTGGGAAACATAGAAATAGAATAGAAAATGGAGGGATGGGTGGCTATTCTATTGCTTAAGTTGTTTCCCATGGCATTGATTATAAACAGCAATGACTTCAGGCATGTTTTCAGAGTAATTTCTACTCACTTAAAGCTTTTTGAATGTTATTTCCTGGCAGAGTGTGAGCCCTTGACTTTAAATAACTTGCAATTTCCAACTCAAACCAACAGTTTAAACATCCTCTGTTTAAAGAATTTTTTCAATCAAGAGACAGGATCTTCCCTGGCCTGAAATAACTTTCTCACTAAACCAACACTGGCTATTGCCCAAATTACATCATTGTTGTTTTCAGTGTGAAGGACGTACCTAAATTCTGTCATTCAGCAGCAGTGATTACTTTCAGAGCTATAATGGCAGCATAAATGCTCTCTGTGTAGAAGCAGCCCTCTTCTACATTGATGAAATCATCACAGCTTTTCCTTGGAATTCTTGAGACTGGAAACTAGCCAATTATTGGGTTTGTGGGTATCTGAGGGCAAGGCTCTAAGCGTAGATGCCATTATTAACCTGGATGTGCTGTCTGGTTAGTTGCTGGCAGATGGGCGAAACAAGGACTTCCCTTATAGATTTTGCTGCAAGGACTTAGACAAGCTTTTAAAAGGAGAACTGTAAAAGGTGTGTGTTGAAATAAAGAAGCCCATTTCTCAGTGTATTATCTAGTTGTTAGTGAACAAAATAGGAGAAACAGACAAGGCAAAATCAACCGTTATGATGATATAACAATACTGTTTTGTTTTTTATCTAAATGGAATTGGTTATTATTTTCAGGAGGTAATAACAGTTGTATTAATTTATTAGAGGTTAAAGGTAGCTTTAAGGTTTAGTTGAGAGAGCTGCATTTAGCCATGAGGCATTTTATTCAATCCCCAGTTTAATAGGGGATCTTGAATAACTCAAGTGTCACACTCCATCAAAAACAAGAAACGGCCTCTTGCTGCCAACAAACCGCCTGAAATGTTAAATGCACACACAACCTTGGCAGTGAAACATCAGAATTTCTTTAGCCTGTTTTCAAGATTGTGAAACGTTTCACTGCCTGCGGCTAAATTCCAATGTCTGTTATTTATGCTTAGGGGTGAAAGTACTGTTTTTCTTTTTCTCTCTCTCTCTTTTTTTTCTTTTCTGGACAAAATTCTGGTTATGCAAGCTGCAGATGTTTGGCTCTGTTATGCTTCTTTATCCCCCAGAACACTTGCTATATGATCCCATTGCAAAATAACAGCATTAATATATAAAGAGTCTGTCACAGAAGATTTAAGTCAGATGAAGAACCGATCTAAATTGGAGAGCAGAGAAGGTATTTCTTGTACCTTGCTCATATTGGTGAACATTTACCTCTGCAAACCCCAAACATTGGGTTAAAATAGGTTAGAAGACAAAAACAAGCTGTTTGACTGTAGACCTGGGACAATGGAACATCTTTAAATGGGAAATACTGAGGTTCTTAAATAAATGACATTACATCAGTGGAAGGAGGACTCTGCCCTTGTTTTATGCAAACACTGCTGTGGGATAAAACAGCACTGATGCAATCATACTGATTATAACAGGAGATATTCACAACTGCTGTGACATTTCTTAGATAAATCAAGAAGAAAGTGCTGTAACAGTCAAGTTTTCACTAAAACCACTCTAAAGTTCTCGAAACTTCCTCTTGGCTTTGCTTGTGGTTCCTTAAGACTAAAAAAGACTCAGCAGTAACAATAAAACCCATTCACAGGAAGATACAAAGCAGTGGTCAACTAATTTTTGCAGAACACACAAATCAATTGGACTGAAACCAGCAGTTACGTAAAGGGTGCAGGGCAGGCTAACCGTGTGGAGAGAGCAGAGGAGGTCCAGGGCCCCTAAAGTAATTATGCAATACTAGCCAGCTGTATATAAGGCCAGACCCACTCTGTACAGCGAGGATCTCTGTAGGCAGGCTCCTTCTTGTAACAAGGTATGCACTGACAGTGGATTGGCTTTTCCCGTTTAAATTTTGAACATTTAAAACAACATATTTTTTTATTTTTCTCACATCACCTACTAAAAAATGTTTTGGAGATTTTTCATGGACTTTGATCAGACTTTGCTTTACTTGAGGACATTAATGGAAATCATTTGAAAATGTGGCTGACAAATTGTCTTCTCGCTTTTTTGTCCTGTTATTCTTTCTTTTCTAAAACTGCCTGCATGAAATGTTTTTCTTTCCCTCTGTCCTTCCTTTCTTCTTTTTCTTCCTTTTCTTCCTGAGGTAGAATGCTGCGGTACGTTGTAGCCCTCTGTTTTCTGACCTTGTCCTGGGCACAGGACTGTCAGGTTGACAATTTCCAGGTCAAGCAGGATTTTGATAGAACCAGGGTGAGTTGGCAGTGTTAAGAGATCTTTTTTTTTATCCTGTTATGAGTTTTATGGCTAGTAATAGATTATTTTTGCTCAAAGAACTTTAAGTTGTATTTTTTAAATTGTGGTTCTCAAATTTATTAGTGAGATAAAAGTAGCTTTCATGTCATGGAAGCTAATGTGTGGTCTCTATTTTTCCACCATAGTACGCGGGAACCTGGTATGCTGTTGGAAAGAAGGACCCAGAGGGTTTGTTCTTACTTGACAACATTGTGGCCCAGTTTGTTGTGGAGGAGGATGGCAGAATGACCGCCACTGCTAAGGGCAGAGTGATCATCCTTAAGTAAGTGTCTTTTGGTCTTGTGGAGGCTATGAAGGAGCCTCATGCCTATAACACATAATATGCTGGTCAGTTACTTGTCTTGCATCTTTTATAATGTCTTTCTTTTGCTCTTAGCAACTGGGAAATGTGTGCCCACATGTTTGGCACATTTGAGGACACTGATAACCCTGCAAAGTTTAGGATGAAGTACTGGGGAGCTGCTTCATATCTGCAGACTGGGAGTAAGCAGAACTTTTACTTTCCTACAAATACACACACACATACATATATATATATATATATATGTGTGTGTGCGTGTGACGATTACTGATTACTTTTTATTGCAGCTTTGTAATTCATCGTAATATTATTTTAGTACATTTTATTATTAATTATTATTTATGCTATAAGAAAAATAAAACTGTCTATACATGAATCAAAACTCCCCAAATTAATTTTGAACTCAATTTTTGGATCTATTATCTATTAGTTTCAGTTCATTAATTTAAGGGAGAAGGTTGGTCACTAAGTTCTCTCACTCTTCTTGCTTTCAGATGATGAACACTGGGTTGTTGACACTGACTACGACAACTATGCCATCCACTACTCCTGCAGAATAAAGGACGCTGATGGCACTTGCTTAGACAGCTACTCCTTCATCTTCTCACGTCATCCGACAGGCCTGAGGCCAGAAGACCAAGTCATCATCACCCAGAAAAAGACAGACCTTTGTCTGTTAGGCAAATACAGACGTGCTGCGCACAATGGTGGGTTAACTTCCACGCTGTCCATTATTGATCCAGGATTATTTGTCAAACCTCTCATTCAAAAGGGTGAAAGGGCAAGTGAATGAATAACTTAAGTTGTGCAAATCTTTGTAATTGCTGTCCAACTTGCTAAATTCCTATTTTTACTGGATGTTACACTCAGACTCTTATCTCCAATAAGACTATGCATTATCAGTGAAAATGTGACTGCATTTTATTTTCCATAAGCACACGTTTCTCTACTTTGTATTGCAGGTTTCTGCGAGAACAACGCATCTGTTGAGCCACAGTAATACTTGAAGTTTGCAGCCCAAAGACTGTGTTCCCCTCTGCTGGCCTCAGATTGAATCCCACTTCTTCCTGACCTCTACTCCGTCTTTTTTTTAAATCTTGGGATAGTAGATTACTTCTGATTAAAAATCAAACAAATATATAAAATTATTAGTAGTCACATTAACATATTAGACTGTTGTTGACCATCACTGTCAAAAATTCCTTATATGTCTGCATCTGCTACTTGTTTTGGTTTTCACGGCATGGACGATGTCATCAATGCACAGCTAAGAAAATCTAAACCTTTTAGCTCTGAATTCTAGCAACTATGTTGGAAAAACAAAACAAAACAAAAAACATATCCAACATTATTGCCCTTGCTTCTATACTGAACATGTAGTACCTTTTAGTACATATTGTTGATAAACCTTATTATACACCTTTGGTGTTAAATATAGGCATACGGTAGTAGTTCTGTCGTTTCTTAATTATGTGATGTACGTCTTGATCCAGTTTTTGAAATAAAACATTTAAACCATACTGACTCAGTTCTTGACAATCTTTATTAGTATTCCTCACAAACTAAACGAATCAACTTACATGGTTACTTCTGGATTCAGATATAAAAAAAAAAACAAAACTCTAAAATCCAGAAATATTCAAGTGGAAGATTTCATGAACATTATAAAAATAATGGCCAGTTGGTCTGTAGCTGATTGATTTATTACTTTTGGTGAGTTTGGAGTGATTTTAGTTAAATATGCTGACAGCTTTTTAGTCTACTGCCATCAAACTCTGTCAACACAACTGCAGGGTTAATTTAGTTTCTGTGCTATTCTGCTTTGAGTGCTATCAATGGTTCAAAGTTTCCACTTAAAAGATAAAAACATCTGCTTTTTATTTTCTGGTCACCCACATTTCTATTGTTCTCAAAACCAGGCAAATGTATCATATAGCACCACTATCCCACTTAAACTTTAATTTGCCTGTTACATTACTTAATACAAGCTAAACTACTTTCCCATCCGCCTCAGCCACTATGTGTGTGTGTGAGTGTGTAGGCCTAATTAGCAAATGATCCCATTCCACCTAAGAAGATAAACACACATTAGACCTGCTGAACAGCAGCATGTTAGTATGCTGACATTAGCTCAGAGATCCACTCAAAAAAAACCAATTAGCCTTGAAATACAGTGATATTACAAAGTAAACGAAACGTTTTGTGCTGGAAAGAGATTTACGTCTTTATTGCACATGTTTTGTACAATACACACCACAGCAAAACAACTTTGGAACAAATGATTGGAATAAAACAAAGAAAACTTAATATATTATCAAAAAAAAAAATTCCCTGATGGTACTTTTCTCAAATACACATGATCCAAGTTAAAATGGTAAGTTAAAAAGTGAGATGTACAGCAGGCCCAGTCTGTCTTAAGTCTACCTAGTCACATTGCCAAGACTAGAAGAATAAAGACACCTTAACTCCTTTCTCCTACGAAGAAGACCTCAGGTAATCCCTGCTGTAAATAGTTTAGTACAAGGAATTAACTCATGCAATCTCATTCCAGCCTTACAGGGCTGTAGGCTCAAGAAGTCAAGGTGGAGATGGACGGGAAGAATACACAAGACTACCTGCTACATGTGATCAGTTAAGCTCTCAACTGTTGCATGTTCGAAGTCTGGTTAAGTTCAACAAATAAAACTAAAATATCTTTGTCATGGTCACAGTCACATGGTTCAGCAAAGTTCATCCAACTGTGCAACATGGTAGACAGAAACACTGGCACACTACAGACATACTGTAATAGACAACAGATAATTGAAAGCCGTCAACAAATAGGAGTGACTTTTAATGCAACTGAAAGCAGAGAGCTCAAGCACAGAAATATTAACCCTATTTGGTCATTCACATCACTATAGTGAAAAATGGTCATTTATCACTGCTGCTGTTTTTCTACAGAAAAATGCATGTGAGGAAAATGTTATATATTATCAAAGCTGAGGTTAATGAAACTAGAAGTTTAGATACAGCGTGTTTAACAGGAGATCTACTTAAAGGAACAACAATGATGCAGGTTTGTAAACTTTCATATAAAATAAAAAGGCATATCCCATGATTGTACTAATAAAAATGCCACCATACATGAAGAACATTGTACACAAATAGATAATTCACAAAAAAAGGGAGTAGCTCACTTAAAAACCCAAGAATAAATATTTAGATCTAATGCACACAAACTATACACAGTGCAATAAGAGCTTCACAAACTGTAAAATGAAGACGCAGATCTGGTGATGTTTTACAGTAAAAATAGCTGGAGGCAGGAAAGTGTATAATGATGCTTCTTACAAATTTTAAAAGCAGGAGAACCTGCAGTATAAATAATGCCTCAATTCCCTTTAACCTAAAAGCAAATTTTGACGTAATGTAAATAATTCTTCTTCTTTGAGGCTTATTTTGGAGTGCGGACAAAAAACATCTAGGTTGGGAATCTGATTAGTGCTAGCTCAGGCCAGGCAGTAGTCAATGTGGGCCAAGAGCTCCCTGTGGCGACTGGTTGGATAAGGAGCGTGACACTTTGGACACTCCAAGAAACTTTCATCCAAGAGGTTGATCACTTTAGACGGGGATGTGGGGCCATGATGGTCATCAATAGTAAGGCGTTCAAAATCAAACCTATTGTACGAGCTAGGCTCTGAAAAGCGTGCACTTGGTTGCTTCTACAATACAAAAGATGACAATGAATTCTATTAGTTTTGGTACAAAAGGACAAACTCTAAACACTGAAGTTTTGACACCAACCATTCTATAATGTCAAAGCTTATTACTCTAACCTATGACTTACCACAGACTCCAGTTTAGCAATCTGATCGCGGGCTTTGCGCAGCTCCTTCAGCACCTTGTGTAGTTGCTGCTGCATGCTCTGACGATCAATTTTTTCATTCTCAAAGTCTTTGGCGGACAGCTGGATCTTAGGAGAGGGCACACAAATGGAAAACATTTAGGATAGAAACGCTTTTAAAAACCAAGAATCATTAATAAGAATTGCGAGTTACTTATGAAAACTGAGTGTAACCTGCTGTTCCAGTGCTGCAATCCTCCTCTGCTCTTCTGCAGACTTCTGCCGCATATTTACCTGTGAAGGCAAGATTAGGCAAGGAAGTTTAATTTCTAGAATCCCTTTAAAGAGTAAAACACAAGTGCACTTTCAGTTCTTTCCAGCTCAAACAAACCTGGAATGATTTATTAATCTAATCTGTGGCACGCTTGCATTTTTTCAGTCCAATATAATCATTGATGAATGAGGCATTTCCATTTGCAGACTTATTTTTATGCATGATGAGTAAAATACTTTCAAAGCATATTAGTGAAAAGAAGCAAAATGCAAACAGATGATGGGAATGTTACCTGCAACAAAAGCTCAGCAGACCTCTTCCTCTCCTCCTCCAATCTGGTGTTCACACTCTCCAGTTCCGCTTTCATTCTGTCTGTCCGCTCAGACGACGCTTTTCTTTCTTCATTCGCTACATGTCTGTATTTATATATAATTTATATGGGTTATGGTTTCTGTCTTTAATACTAAATAGAAATACAAAACTAGCTCATGAAAGTAAACCACACAGGTCTGTGTATCTTCTTTGCACAAGTCAGATTTATAGATAAACTGAGACGGTTGATCTGACAGCCAAAAAATCAATATTAACCACAGCAGACTTCTTCTACCTGTTGCCAGCTCGCTCAGCCTGGAGCTGCGTCCTGGCCTCCTCCAACTCTTTGCTCTTCTCCTGGTACTTCCTCAGAAAGGCTGACAACTCGCGACACTTGTCCTCGTATTTCCTCTGCAGCACTAACATCTCCTCTTGGACTCTGGCAACCTGCTCCTTCTGACACTGCAGCCCAGCCTGAGCTTTCAAGGTCTGTACAGCCGATGAAAACAAATTGCAAAACTGTTTATACTTTCTGTCTACTCAGTTCTTCAATCGAGCTCTGCAGATCAATTATAAAGATGTCTGAATCCAAGGACAGAGGGTATTCAGCTGCATACTGATTCAGCATTGAACCAATCTTTTGAACAGAAGGAATGCCAATGAATTGGTTCACATTTTCAGAGGGAGACTAAGGACAAGGTTTCCCATTAATGTATGCATCACAAGCCACAACATGACCAATATAAGAATCATTACAACATATTGAATAAAATAAATTCTTACAAATGCAAGAGAATGAAGTCAAAATGAGTAAAAACTAATTGCAGTCTTATTTACCTGTTCCCTCTGCACATTCAGCTCCAGCTGGGCTTTGGCTGTGAGATCTTTTTGGCTCTCCAGGTCTTTCTGCACTCCTGAAAGCAGCTGGTCATAGTGGCTTTTCACTTCAAACTCTTTTCCAGGATCTGGAGAGCTGGTTGGAACTGAGATAAGAAGCATCATTAATCAAATTAAAAGCAAAAACACTGGATTTAAGAAAAAAAAACTTTTAGCTGCTTAACATTATCTTTGTATAAAGTTTAAGAAAAGTTCTGCCTTCAGCTGTAATGCAGCTAATTGTTCTGCAATGGTACTAAGCAACCAATCGGGGTGGCTGTAGGTCAAGAAACAGAGTGGTCATCTTTCATTTATGCTGTTGCTGGTTCAAGGCCCAATCTCCCTCCTTTACATATACTAAAAAATATCCTTAGGAAAGATAATGAATCTCATTTTGCCTCAGCATGTTCCTCACTGGTAAGTAGCTTCGGAAAAAGGCATATTCTAAATTTTATATTATTACCTTTTTAAAAATTAATGTTTTGACCAAAAATATTTAAGTCAAATTGCATTTCGTTTACTAACTTCCCCTTTTTTACATTTCATGCTGTATACAAACAAAGTTTATTTAATTTCTTTCTCCTTCAACTTAAAGATTTCCTATACTGCCAACATGAGGCCTTCATATTGACAGGGTGTCAGGCATTCTTACCCTCTGAACTGGCTTCTGCTTTGGTTTGCTGCTGCCTTGCCTGAGCCAGCTGTTGCTCCAGATCCAGTGTACGGGCAACAACAGACTGGACGTAGGCCTCTCTCTGCTGGTCATAAACCAGCCACTGCTGGTTCTTTTCAAGAGCCTGGTGGTGAGATGCAAAGTTTCTACAGTGCCACGGTGTGTTCTTTATCTATGTGATACATACAGTACCTACAGTGTTGTATTAGGACAACCGCTATATACTTAGAAAGAAAAAAAAATGCGTCTAAAGACGGGAGGTGTAATCTACCAGACATTCTTCATCAAACTGCAAATGAGGGACATGTAGGCATGAGAATTGACATTCAAGTGCTATTTTATTACTTTGGCGTGTGGTCTGAGCTCTCAGGGTATTCACTGTATGCACTTTTGTGCTGTGATAACATATTAAAGGTGTTATTAAGTACTACAGACCACAGAAAGAGGCAGAACCTGAGGAGGAGAACGGTGGATTTGGGAATCATGTGTCACTCCATTCCCCTAAAATAATCTGTTTGAAAAGAGGTAAAAAATAACAAAAGAAAAAACAAGCTGCTGCCGTGTCCGTTTTATTTTGACCAAACCATTACACAGATATTTCTTTATATCTCCAATAAATCATGTCAGCTTGTGAGAAAAAAACAAAAACATAAAAATAAAATAAATAAAGGTAGGGAAAAGTCTCGGTCTCATATCTTTCAGTTTCAGAGTGATGGTACACAACAGTATTCTGCAGTAGGAAGAACATTACATTAACAGAAACACATCAAAATCTTTAGTTGGACTCACATCTCTCAGCTGATCTTGCATCAATGCAAAGTCTGCAGCAGGTGGCTCTCCTTTCTGAGGAGAAGAAAAGTTTAGAAAAAATATAAGATAAGTACTGGTAAGAACACCCACTTTCACATTATCTTACACTTTCAGTTACAAAAGTTTTAGAGTGAAAAGAAACAGAACGTCTTTTGGATTTGACAGAGTTTAAATGAACCAGTCGTCACATTGTGCATCTCGTGGCATCTCCGCCTTCTTCTTATTTTGCACATTGTTATTTTTTACATTAATTCATAAACAAAAGAGTCAGTAATGGACCCTTTCATTTCAAGGTACTTTTTTGTTCATGTTGTATGTTTTTGGTGTTTAGTTTTCATTAGAAAAACCTCAACAAGCACACACACAACTGCAGGTCTGCCACAGGCTCAGAGTCATACACAGACCTGCTACTTTAAAATATTCAAACATATTTTAAATAATGCAAGACAAACACACTGGACCACGTGGACCAAGCACAAACCCTGGATACAGTTCAACAGCATTTATGGCAAGAGGATCATTCTTCAGTTTATAGTTCTGCGACCCTTCCCCTGAGGTCTGCACATCTACGTCTATGGAATTGCATTGGCACAAACAACCCATGTCTAACAATGTACTTCAGTTGGGAAAAGACAGGTAGAAACTCAGGGTAAACATTCCAGCGAGGTGGTTTACTTCATGAAGTCAGTTACCATAGTAACAGAGTAAGGGAAAGTCTTATCTCTCATTCTGCAACATAAAATCCAGAGTTTGTCTCAGCTCAGGGTTAACATACTTAAATTTTCAACATAACCTGCTTTCTGGAAGAGGCCTTAGCATTGCATGTCACCTGAAGTATCCACCAAACTCACATTTATTAAAAATACTGTTCTCATACTGTGGCTCTCTGTCACTGCAGTAGGTATGTGGTCAAGAATCTGGAACAAAGACTTAAGAGATACCAGCTGATATATGGATAGAATCATTGTAATGTAGCCACTTATGTAATGCATCCCATATCTACAATAAATAATGAAATCACAGCTGTATTTCACTCAAACTTCCCTTTCTTTAAGTTCTAGCCTCCAGTGATGAAATGATAAATCCACATTAAGAGCAGAGCAGCTATAGAGATTTTCATAAACACCCTTTTGGACATGAGTGTCTAACAGGCCTGGTGCTTTAATTAGACTTACAATAAAAAAATGATACCTCTGACACACAGTTATTTTATTTAATCAATAAGCAGTGTGGCACTTCACAGGTAAATGACATGTGGAAAAAAAAGGGACATACTCGTAGTATTTTTTCTCATCTAATACTGGGAAGTCTCATTAGACCAGATTAAGCTCAAAACGGAAGGTGATGTCAGCTGTTTAAGAAAACAGATTAAACACTGCCACCTGGTGGGCAAAGAAAAATCTGCAAATGCACCACTACACAAATATCTGATACAAATCAGTCAATAAAATAACTTTTCAAACAAAAACATAAACTTATAATAAATGTGTTTAAAATATTCTAATGAAAACCTACATTAAAAGCAGCACGGTCCACAGACCACAAACCCATTACCCCAATCATGATTTAAGTGCTTGCTGCTTTAAACCATTTTTCTCTGATGTGAGGAGACAAAACAGAATTTTATTTGTCAAAAATATTGCACTTTAGAAGAGGAGTGCTTGTGGAAAGGGAAATATTTGTAAGAGGATGTAAGAATGGGAAGCAGAGCACAGAAAACCTGATTTAATCCTGTTCTAAAAAAGGGGGAGGGGATGGTGGGCACTGTGTTAGATGTGGGATATAACAACTGAACCCACTCTGCTCCTCTTTGTTTTCTTTTAAAAAAGAAAAAGAGGGGGGGCTTCCGAGGTTTGACCTCCACCTGTCTTACGTCCTTACGTTTGGAAAGAAAATTACTTATGTCACTAGATTATTCAAATATAATTAAAATGCAGGCTAACAACGTTACATTTTTAATCACCAGCAGAAGGGTGTAGCCAGACACTTTTTTTAAAACCAACTGTATCATTAGAGGTGTACCGCTTCCCAATAATGCCACAGATCATGCAAAAGAAGAGACTTTTCTTCTTTTCCCAGACTAATTATAACATCTTGACAGCTACAAAGGCTGTAAGGTCCACCTACCACCACCTGCGTTTCCAGGGACTGGCATCGAGCAGAAACAGCAGTCAACTTGTTTTTAAGATTTTCGGTCTCCTGCGACAAGTTCTGGAACAACGCATCTCTCTGCTCTACGTCTTTCCTCCGTTGCTCCAGCTGGGCCTGCAGTGATGCTACCACCTGAAATGCACAACAAAATTATGTTTCTGTAACAACTATGTTAACCTGATTTTTTGTTGTTGTCTTTGTTAAAGCAGAGGCAATTTGCTGAGAAAATTTGTTTCATGTCTTCCACACAATTATCTTCATCACATAATTGACATTACATGGCTGGAAGTCTGGTGGCATTGCCCACTTAGCACCTCTGCTGAAGAAACTTAATGAGGAGGAGGAAAGCGTGATTAATGTCTGGGCAAGGCAAAATGCTGATATTCGATGCGCCAGCATGTCATCTGTGGGTTTGGCCCACTGCCGTTCTGACTAGACTAAATTAGACAGCTATTTCTGCAACAATAAAAGAGAGATTACACAAGGATAAGCAACAGCTGCAAATAGCATGATTTTTTACACCAGTGTCAAACAGTAACAAGTCACGAATGCTAATATGTACACACACCCACTACTGAAACAGTTTAGAAATGTCAAGTGAACGGCACATAACACCATGTGTTAGGATGCAGTTTCTGCTGGTTGTCTAAACTTTGCTTTGCTGAGCTGCTGTCAAAATGGAACAGAAGCCATTTCCCTCCAACTGTTTGTGGCAGCTCATTGCGATTCTAGTATGACCCCTCCCTCTCTCTCTCTGACAGTTGTATGCTGCCAGCAACACACACGCCACCAACACAATGCCAAGAGTGCAACAAATTCTCACAAGTTAAAATCTACTCTCGAAGAAACTGCTGCGGGTGTCTCCTCACTCTGAGCTGGAAGTGTCCTTGTTTACAGGGGATTTTGTGATGGATAGCTGACCATGTATGTCATTTTTCACCATATATTTCTGCAGAGCGGTGTCACTGTACATACCTCTCCTCCTTTAGCTGACAACTGCTGTCTCAGAGTTTCCAGTTCCTGCTCTTTAACCAATAACTGCTGATTGTTTCTCTCTCGCAGCATCTCTAGGGAAATGATCCTCTAAAAATCAAACAAAATACACATGAAAACACACAAAAACAGTCATAAGAGACTGCAATTCCCTGATGTAGCAGGAAACATATTTTTTACCTCCAGCAGCTTGCTTTTGTCTGAATCAGGGTGTTTGATGTGTCGCTTGGCCAGTTCATCAATCTTTCTCCTCAGGTGAGCATTCTCCTTCCTGACTCTGTCCAGCTCCACCTCAGCCTTGGAGGCAGAGCTGCTGGATTTGAAACCCAATTTGGAGACAATGGTCTCTTTGGCACCTTTAGACGTCATTGGTTTCTTTGTTGCTACTGAAAATGTAAAATGGAGTGGTCTACGGAGACAGGTAATTTCAAAGACTGACAGGTTAGATTTGGCATATGATTAAATTTGAATAAAATACTATAGACAAAATGAAAACAACTGTGACAGAAGTGAAAGGAAACGTGGACATTTTTTTTTTAAGCAAAGATTTTAAAAGGTTGCCTCAGAGCGATTTTAACCCAATTTAGAAACTCTGTGCATTAAGACTAATATTTTCAGCTCAAATAGACAAACATCTACGGAAAATCTGTGTTTTCGGCCGTGTCTAAAAATTATACATTCAGGTCACCGCACGTGTCGTTATTGGATTGGATACAACTACAAGTGAAGTAATAACAAAACTGTCAAAAATCCCCCACACCCAAAATCTAAACAAAACCATTTATTTCCCCACGTTTTAATAAAAAAAAACGCCCATCGCATTACCCCCTCCTAAGGGTAAAAAATACTATTATTATTATTATTTTTTTATTTTAAGTACAAATACAACATAAAGTGCTTATTCGATAAAAAGAAAATTAGATAGCTCAGTTACTTGCGTAACACAATTAATTTTCTATTACCTCTGTTCATTAACTGCCTAACATAAACTAATACAATGAAAATACTCTTATGTACGTACTCTTTAAGTTGAAGTACAAAAAAAATATTACTGGCACAGATATACACAAAATATATAACACTCACAAATGCAGAAAGCTGAAGATAGTCACAGAAATAAGTCTGTTCGCGTCGAGACCGTTGTTTCACCAGCACTTTCATTTCCTGAAGTTTGAATTGTAGCGCGTTGACGTCATTTACGTGATGTCTACGGAGTGCGTTAATTTATACAACCCGGGGTGTACCGCTATCGAAACTACTTGGCGGAGCAACTTAGATAATATATAAACCAGCGATTACTAAAATTCTGCGTAGATCACATTTAAAATATGTTAAATCAATATATTGAATTAATTGTTCTGTACATACTGTTGGTCTTAAAATAGAATCAACAGGACAGTTATTGTGTTTTTTTGTGGTCACGCAATTAATACAGCGGGCTGTACACGACATAGGAGTAAGCGAATCCATCCAGAGCAGATGAATAAACCACCCAAACTGGCTGGACTTGTTTGTGTTAGGGACTGGTAACATTTTACAGCCGTTCCATAAGACCTTCAAAAACTGTGAAACAATTTCAAGTTGATGCAAAAGTGTATACCCAAACATTTTTTTATAACAGATTAAACCTTCCAACCAGTCACTGAATTGTGCTCATAATAGCAGTGTTGACAGTTTCTTCAACTGTAAATAAATTAATCAACATTTAGTTTTATTATTATTATACACTGATATCCAGAGTATATAAAGATGCCACTAACCACCCTTTTTATTGGAGCATTTGCCCTAGTTTCACGCGACCCAGTAAATCCCACAAAATCGCTTAAACATGTAGCCAGAGCGCAATAATTAGAAATAAGAAGGTTATTTAAAACAGCGCAGTTCTATTAAAAACACATTTAGTTTGTACAGCCTTGTCTAGAGCATCATGCATGGTAGTGTGTAGTCATTGATGTACAACAGCTAAGTAGGCTTGTGGCCTGCTGATAGCTTACCAACATGTTGGAAAGCTTATTTTCTTTGTTTTTATTTTCTTTAATTTTTTTAAACATTAAAAATTAAAGCTAAATAGCTGCTGTTTGTGTCTATGTAGAGTTGTGGTTCGTGTGAGGTAGTCGCATGTCTGTGGACTAATGCCTTGGTATGTAGCTTGTAAAAAAAAACACATCAACTGCAATAGAGAGAAAAGATTCATATGAAGTCTGTGATACGGCACCTCTGCATGAAAATAAGGCACAAAGACTGAAGTTAGTTGGAGAGTAGCAGAAAACTAAGCTTAAATCTGACGGTGATGTGTGGGTTATGTTCAGTGGCTCTGCCATGCCTGCTATAGGTGCTTGCACACTTGTCACCTAAAAGTTGTCATATTGTCTCTTATTCTAAAAAATACCTGGTGAAGCATCTCAAAAATAATTTGCAGCAGGCCAGTAACATGTCTGACTACAACAAGATCATCCCAGAGAGTTGTGATGGCAACAAGAACACTGCTCGAAAAGAATGTGTGGGCAAATTGTTTTATTTACCATTTTCTCAACATTAAATTGTAAAGAATGAGGGGAGCTCATTATCTTTGATACAAAACATAAATAATCTGGAGATTTTTGGGATTTTCTGCAAGTTTAATACAATCTTCATATTACTTTACGTTATATCTAAGACTCATATAATGAGTAATTCTGTTCATTCTGTTTTATGCTGCACCCCAATGTTTTATAAATGTTTTTGAATAAAAACAACAGTCAGCATTAAGGCATTAGAAATATTTTACTTCTTATAACCTATAACTCCAATCTTAAATAATTTTTGTGAACATTGATGCCATAATCTTTAAAAATTTCTCCTTCAATAGTTTCACTTTTATAATTAATCATTTCTCACTGCATCTGGAGCTTTATTTCTGTCACTGGTATTTTTCATTCTGTAATGGCATACAGCCATTGTGTATATTTAATAACCTCAGCCACATTATAGAACTTGATTAAAAAAGGAGTGATGTTGAAGTAGCACTTTTTTCAGCTCATGCCTTTGTCAGGGTAAATAATGAGTCAGTATACAGCAACTCCAAGATTAAACAAGGAGGCTTGTCAGTCATATTTGGCCCCGGTTCTTGGAGGGGCTTTCATACATATACTCATAGACTTGTTTTCACACGTCGAGGCTAATAAAATCCACTAAATGCTGTTCAGTATATCTAATTTCTTTCATTATTTAAACCAATTGCAAACTAATACACACAATTTGATCAATATCATATATCAGTGAAATTATTAAACCACCCAGGAGTAAACTCATATTACAACCTTAATTCTGAGAGTTAATTTACAACCAGGAAAACGATCTGCTACTGGAATTGGTTTATTGGGCTCAGCTTTTCTGTCATGGAATCTAGATTTTTAAACCTTGATTTTCCCCACATACTCTACATTTTAAAACAAAGGAAAATAACTATTAGTGGCACAAATAATGCATTTCCATCCTAAAGCAAGGGCTAAATATAATGCTCTTTTTCTTGAAAACACTGAGCTGTTAACATCACTTTGCAAATATGATCAAACTAAAAAGGCCTTCAAGGTATATGTATTTTGGAACTTGAGGCTTTGTTGTAAGTACAATCAATCCTTTGTACTAAAGTATGCCCATTGCTAGCAAATTGTGAGCTCCTCTAATGTTGCATCAAAACTTAGAACACATTTGTTTTTTTCCTCTGTGAAAAAGACTCGACTTGCTTGGTATTTGTCAGACAAAAACTGCTTGCTGTCAGTAGTCACATATAATTTGTGGGTGAGTAAAATTTGTATATATATATATATGATTTGTGGGTCAGCTGTGCATACTCATTTAATTTAATGATAGTTATGTTTTCTTAAATTTAACATACAAATTTTATAGTGTACATATTCAGGATACTCTGGGTTTTCAAAAATAGCAGGTCTCCACAACAACAAAATGAGCACAGCTTAATAAGCGGGGAACTATTCTATGCAAACATTTAATGTTGATTTGCACCAAATACCTTGAATGTGTCTGACTGATTGTTGTCAATTAAGCTCCATTTGTTACTCTAAGCTGTGGAACACAAATGTGGATTAACATTAGGTCTTTTCATGCTAGTAATTTTTTGCTCTGACAAAGTGCATCCATAGATACAGTTTGTTCTTGTGCAATCTCAGGCAATCAAAGCTAGGTGTCTATAGCGGTGCTCCTTGGAGATAACCAGAGAAATGGAGGCATGGAGTGTGCTCCTCATTATGGTGGGCGAAAGTTCCAGCAAGATCTGACATACAGCTGAACAACGCATCCCTTAAGGTTTGTCCAGCAAGCTAATTGAAGACTGCAGGGAGACAACAGCATGACAAGAAACATGCCTCTAAATGAGGAAACTGGGCTAAATCTGTGGAAGGACTATAATTTACTTGGACAGTACAATGTTAAAAATGTCGCTTTGTTTTCACCATCTGTCCCTCAGTTGACTGAGAGTCTCACAGAGCTGTCAGACTCTCATTCTGCCACTGGGTTTCCTCATTGGGGCCAGAGAGAAGCTTGGCTTGTGGATCAGCCTCCTGGTGAGCTATGTCCGCATCATCAGTAGAGCAGCAAGCAGCTCTACCATTTTGCAGCAGACGTCCTGAAGCTCTGCATCATTGGCTGGCCTTGCTCCAATTGCCTGGAGCCAGGTCACTGAATTTTGAGGGTCATGGCATATGCCAGCACTGGGCTACACTGGCAAAGCAGAGGGGATTTTGTGCCCCGGAAAACAGCCATAATGCATGAGCCAAATCACCTTGATGCGATCAGATGAGATGAAAGAAATGAAGTTGAGCTACAGCAGGCAAACAGCATCGTAGGTATATCTGTATTTTACATATTACTGAGGATGTCATATAACTGCTAAGATAGATTATAATCAAGGAAGAAATATGGCACAATTGTGATGCTATCATGAACACAGCCAATATGTCCATGGCCAGGACTTTCTTGCAGATTTTGGTTGCTCACTACATTTAAGAACAATCTCCTGTACACTTTGTAAGCTATGGGCCAACATGTGGGATAGTAAAAGACTTTT
This sequence comes from Rhadinocentrus ornatus, assembly GCA_037177495.1. Taxonomy (NCBI): domain Eukaryota; kingdom Metazoa; phylum Chordata; class Actinopteri; order Atheriniformes; family Melanotaeniidae; genus Rhadinocentrus; species Rhadinocentrus ornatus. The sequence continues at coordinate 12,916,256 of JBAMHW010000024.1, read as the reverse complement.
TATCCAGTTTTCTTAAACCATACAGACGACCTGTTAATGTCTAATGAAAACAAGTTTTAACTTTTTGTATTGTTAAAGGTATGTCTGGAGTAGGGCTGGGCGATATGAATCAAATTTTATATCTCAATATTTTTTTTACCTTAATCACGATATATGATATGTATCAATATATGTTGTTTTGGCAAGTAACCAAAGAGACAGTTCTATTTTACAGCCTTCAGTGCTAATCAGCAGCACATGTGCATTATAACAGTTGACTGAAACTAAAGTAGCTTTATATTAAATTAAATTATCCTAAAACAAAATGAATAAAAAATACTTTTCAATGATCATAACAAAAATACAGCTGTGTAAAATGCAAAAGAAAAGATGCTTTTAACTCAAAACGAGCTATCTTGAAATAAACAATATTCCCTACTTCTATATCGCATCTGATAAGGTCTCAATATATTTAAAAATCTTCATATATTGCCCAGCCCTAGTCTGGAGCAATTAAATAACACAGCTAAAAGAGCACCAAGTCTTCAGTAAAGTGCAGTGATGGCAGCATCAAGCTTTGAGGATGATCTCCTTCAGCTGGGACTGGCGCGAGGCTTTAAGAAGATCAGTGTTCTGTGAAAGGGCAACCAGAGCCAAGCCCTAAATCCAAATGAAACTGTAACTGTGGGGTGAGCTGATGATGGTTGTCCTTGCAATTTTAATGATCTAGAAAAGTTTTGAGGGGAAGCATGCAAAAATATGACCAAGTCAAGATGTGACAAACTAAAATATTATTCCCCAGAAAGTTTGAGTGCTGTTAAAATTTATCAGTCACTGTGGCACAAAAACTATCAGGTTTGTCTTTGTTCAATTTTCTAACATGACAAAAACTTAATATTTTAAAAGGGATGTTTAGACTTGATTCATTGTATTGTTAATGTGGAGTGTATCTCTATTTTTATAATGTAAGCAGTTGATGCTCACTCTAACTCTTGTGTTAAAAAAACAGATAATAATCATCCTCAGATCAGTAATTTCAAATGGAAATTATAAAAAGCTATAGTAGAAAGAATTTTTGTAAAAATGAAATATTTCTTTATTTGTGGCCCATACAATACAACCAGTCATGGAGGGGGTGTGCAACTGGTTTAAAAACCAATTATCTTTTTATTTTATTTTATTTTATTTTATTTTATTTTATTTTATTTTATTTTATTTTATTTTATTTTATTTTATTT
>JBAMHW010000024.1:12863026-12886006 GCA_037177495.1 Rhadinocentrus ornatus | reverse complement strand
CGTGGGTGTGGGAAAACAAGATGAGATATATATATATATATATATATATATATATAGAGAGAGAGAGAGAGAGAGAGAGAGCTCAGTCATCATCTAAAAGGCTTATAATATAACATTTAGTGTCATCATAAAAATACCTGTGTGAGAGTTCAGCAGGTGTGTTTGAAAGATTATAACTCCTAGATGTTTTATTGTTTGACTCTGATTTTATTTATTTGTTTACATCATCATTTGTTAATATCATTTTTAGATCTGTGTTTTTTCCTAATGACAGCCCTTTCTCTCTTTTGTGTGAGGATGGTTTGGGCTGACTTGTTGGCATAGCAACCTTATTTCCCTTTTTTTATGGTACTTTAAACTGCGCTATGTATGAAAAGTGCTATATCAATAAAGATTGATTGATTGCAAAGTATTCTGGACAAGTGAAAGTTAAATGGCAGAGTGTTCAGTTTGAAGATAATACTAGAACAGGAAACTTATCAGGAGCCAAGTGGTTTGTATATTTGTTGAGTTGTTGCTGTGGCACACATAAGGAGACAGACCGTTATTGTCAGCCATCAGAGGCTGTTTGTAGCATAACCAGGTTTAAATAATTGAATTACTTTCCCACTCCCTTGTTGGTATTAGAAGGGTGAATCTAAGCTGGAGGTAAATCCAGCCTATCAAAACATATCTAAAAATAACTCCAATGGCAGATTTGACTTCAATTATATCGCTGTCTGAGATGGGTAAATGTTTTGACACTGGATGATAAATCTGACTGCAGGGATTTGTTGTCACATAATGGAAAACACGGAAGAGTATTCTCATGTTTGTTAGCTGCCCTTGCTTCATTTTTGTTCTGTTTTTGGTTAACACTTTTTTATTATACCACACTCTGTGCCTCCATCTTTACTTATGTGCACGCTCATCATCTCTGCCCATTCCTCCGTCTGTCCTCCCTTTCCCATTGCTCGTTCTCTCACTCTCCTTTCCACCTCCCATTTCTCATTTCCAGAGATGAGAGGGTGTATCCATGGCAACACGGGAGATGTGGGGGCTGGAGCAAGAGGAGGAAGAGGAGAGGGAGGGGGCTGTAAGCTTGGTGTTGTGTGGCTTGTAAGTTGAAAAATAGGTCATTTTAGCCTCCTGGAGGCCATCGAGAGCCATATTTGAGTGATAGATCTGGAAAAGAGTTATCAGTAGTTAATGAGATCTAAATTGTTAAACTGCACAAATGCAATCTTATCCCAAGAAGGACGAAAAGCCTCCAGATTTCAGCTTTTCTCTTGAAAAAACAGATTTAATTGCTTATAGCTAACAGATTTTTCATTTGGTGATTTAAAGAAAAGAAAAAATAATCTTTTCTTTATTAGTTTGTGTTGTTACTGCGTATGATTGTGTGTGTGTACACATGTGAGTGTGTGTCAAGAAGAAAACTGCTGAGCCCCATGGAGCTTTGTTTAAAAAGGTAAATTATGGAAATAGGTCACATAAAGAGTTTAGCAGGTTGCAGAGTATCTTACAAGTCACTGAAATGCTCAGTCAGGATGGCATGCTAATAGGAACATTGTGAAGCACTTTTAAGTGTGTGAAATGCACAGGGGACACTGCTGCTTTAATGACAGGCAGTTTTGTTAACAGTGCCATCGCTCAAGCTGCACATACTGACAGCAAATTAGGTTGTTTCTGAGTCATATGCTAAACAATAGACTAACTTAGGCTTAAAGATGCTCCTGTCTGCTTTTGTAAATAAAACCTAAAACAATTCAACATTTTAATGCTACTTTATTAAAGAAGAAATGCCAAAGGAGATGCTTGACATTATGCATGAGACAAGAACAAGCATTCATTTTTTCTAGGTTTGATGGCTGTCATGTAACAATCGATTTGACTGTTTTTTATAGTCTGGAAGATAAGGTTGCACTGATGAGAATCAAAATAATATTTATTCTCCTTAAGGACACTGGACAAATATTGCATCTTTGATAACAAATGTGTCAGAGCTGTCACTACTTTAAACACTTGCTAGTGAGACTATACTTATAAGATGTGCCTCCAGATAGCTAACTGGTGCGAGGTGGCTCTGCCAAAAGTTGCCTTTGTTTTAAATGCCATCTGAAGCGGTGCCATATGCTGTGCTTCACTTGTGATGGCTATCAAAATATGACGATTCTGTGCCCTTCCTTGATATGTGGATGAGTTCTTGAAATGAATCCACTAACATGTAGCCATGTTTCACACAATCATCCAATACGTCTTTAGACTTAGCATGTAAATTAGAGAAAATAATTTTTTCACTGACATGTAAACCATGAAGCTGCAACAAAATGGTTAAGCTTTAGCCAAAATCAAACCATTATGCACAGGTGGAAATTAACACAAACCTGTGCATCATTTGTTAATTAGCTTTGGCTCATCCGATTGCATCCTTAACTCTGTTTTAAACATTCAGATAAAACAAATTTTCATTCACACAAGCAGCCCAATGGCAACTGTAGGAAAGATTAGACACAACTCGCATCTTCCCCAGCACCATGATACTGCTGAGCAGTTGGGATCAAGTATGCTCTCTAAATTAATTGTGGCGCTCCCAGTCGAATGAGGGCATCTAATCTATTTCCCTAGATTAGATTTCATAGGCTGGTTTACAGATTTGAACTGTGAGTATTTCAGTCATAAACTCATTTCTCCCAAAATCATCCCTCTGCCACTACAACTTAACCTCAGATAGTCCAGAGGTCTGTGTCACTGAACCAACTAACAGACCTCAGTGAGAGCAGAAACAAAGAGAATTTCCTCTTTGAGTTTCAAACAAAACATTACAACACTAAAAAAAAAAAGAAAAACCTTCTTATGGACTCCATGTTTGTTGGCTCATCCTCCTGCAAGTGTTTGTAGACGTGGCTGGCCACTCTTGACCCATCGATAAGATTTGTGGATATTTTGTGTTTCCCCCTGGAAGTGGGTGGGGTCCTGAAGTGGTTGACCTCTCTCCGCTGTTGGGCTGGACTGAGTGAGAGGGAGCTGCTCCTACAGCCAGAGGGCAAACAAATGAGCTGAATAAAAAAATCTCCAGCTTAACGTGCCATTTCGCAAAAGATTTTTCAATCCAAACAGCACTAACAAATTCATTTGTCATATCATCTCTATCACATCTTCTGTGTTTATTGATGTAAAATGGCTTGGAGTGGGTTGACCTTTCTAAATAAGGTTTGAGCAGAAAAAAATCTATCAATGTCCACATTCAGTCAACTCCATGAATAAACTACTTTGTTACTCAATTCCTGAAGACAATTGCTGGAGACAGTGACATCAGATGCATGCAAAAAGAATAATAGTTAACCAGTGAGCAGTGCACTTTACATAAGAATTTAATAATTTTCATGGCTATATCAAAGAGGGGGAGAAAAAGAATAGGAAGGCAGGAAAGTGTCTGCTGCTATGCTACCAGCTGTGTTTTGTCCTTGAAGCAAAATTTTCATGTAAGTGATAATTAAATATTGTTATATTTTGGGCGCCATTCTCAGAGCTTACCTGTATTTAATTTCTTTTATGTGAACTTGGCAATATTTGTTTTGTGTAATGCAAATTTTAATTTAAGATAAACATGACTTCTTGATGGGTTCTAACTCATGCCTCCCCCGTGCAGCTGAGAGCTATAATTAAAGACACACACACATGCACACACACACACACACAAGGTGCACATGTAGCTTCTAGCTGCTGCAGATTTTTACTTGTTATAGCAGAAAAAGAACAAAATGTTGTTATTGATGGATGAGTTCTACTGAGAGTCCCATTAGGCCATGTCATTCACCATTTTCAATGCATGTAAATAAAAGAATATAAGCAAGAAAAAAAGGATCTATTTCAGACTAATGTTGCTCAGTGCTACTGCTGGTAAGATGCAATGCCATTGCTTTGTTTTCTGTGCATGTAAAATGGTGTCTGACCATTCCGGTTTCGGAGTTGATTTTCTTCATGCATGTGCTTGTGAAAAAACTGTGCAAAAGCACACTGTGCAGTTGTTTTTGTTCCAGGTGCAATATGGTGTTCAGTTTTTCTCATGTAATTATTGATGCACATTCATGTTAAGGGTGCATTAATGAAATCAACTTAAATATAAAAAAAATACATGCTTTCAATAAAATGTGCTCTTTTCATTGGACATATGAGATTTTTTTTACTCAAAATTAATTGTGGAATTTCTGAACAGTACACATACTTATTTTATAAATTACTATTTGAGCAATTTTGTTTCTTCTACACAATTATTACCAAGTGATCACATCTAGCCATAGCCATCATTTAACCATGGATATCTTTAACTAAAATTAGACCACTTCTAGCCCACCTTTCTGTACACAGTGTATAAACAGCTGCAAATGTGTAACAGAAAAAAGCTATCTGGGATTTCATTGTCGAGAATTTGAAAATTGGTTGATTTACAAGCTGGACATCTGGGAACTTATTTTTAATAATAAAAATAATATTACTAATAATAATAATAATACATTTTATTTCAGGGTACCTAACATTACTCTCAATGTCATCTTACAGTAAAAGATACTTAAAATTAAATAAAATATAGTAAAATACAATAAGTCAAAAGAAGCAGGACACAAGGGACATGGGAGGATCATAGAGCAGCAGATTTTGCAACAAAAGAGCCTTAAAGGGGTAGTGTACCCTAAAATGATTTTTTTTGTGCTGTAAAGAACATAGTATTACTTAATTGAAACCACTGATATTGTTGATAAAAATGGGATTTTGTGGGTCAAAAATGGTTCATAATGCCCCCTACAGGGTAAAGCCAGGTTTTGTTTTTCATGATGTAGACGTACTTGAGCCATATTGAGTGCTTCTTAAAATTTTTTTTTAAAACCTCACAACTGCCTCTTTCCAGATGCAAATAGGCAAGTCCTCACCATGCAGCAATAGAAAAGCACGCCACCAACGCATATGAAGGGATGTGAACTTTGATGGTGTAGATTTGCTAGTTTCAGACTTCTGTTCATTCACAGAGTTCCTGATGAAATATTCCTGCAATGGGAGGAATTTGTGCTTTTGAGGGGTGTAAAAGTAACACTGGACTTTTTTCTTTACCTGCTGATCCTCATCTGGTGAAAGACAGCAGCTCAAATCGTAGCAGCGGCAATGTACAGGAGCACTTCCTGCAGCTGCCACCACCTGCTTACACCTCAAATACCGTAGGTGCTTTGTGAATCTCACTTTCCATCTTGCTTGTGGCCGCTGAGCTACTGTCTGTCATTCAATCATTTCTGCCTGTGTATTTATGACCTGCCCACTCTCCGCCCCCTGATTGTCAGGTCAGGGGGACTTGAGTTCCATAATTTATTCACTTTTCATTTGTTGAAAATGAAAGTTGAAAGAAACATTGTGTGTGTGTGTGTAGAAAACTGCAATAATTTAGCCCAACTTAGGAATCACAACTATAACTTTTCAATAGACACAATATAGTGTGATGGTGTTCTGCATGACACGGCTGATTTGCTTAGTGAGTGAAGATTTTTTGTTCTAAAGGGAGCGAGTTGTATTTATGATACCTCTCCGAATAAAATCTGTAATAAACATGAACATTTTATCAACATCAAACACTTCTACTTTTAATACAAAATAAACCTAGAGTTTTATGGAGCATATAAATGTCTTTAACATGTTTTTCCTAAAAAAAATAATAAAAAAAATAATAAAAAAAATAATAAAAAAAATAGCGGCTATATATGTAAAAGCCTAATTTGTACACATATCTGTTCATGTCAGTGTTTTCTATCCTTTTTTGCACTTGAAAAAAAAAGGCAGAGCAGCTACAAGCTGGGGGCTGGAAGAGTGTCTGTACTGACAGTGCACCCTGCTACTCTCTAATAGGGATCCTGAATTCTGGTGTTCCTCGTGTTCCTCTGTCTGTACTGACATTGGAAAATCAACATGCTGCTGACAATACTGACGAGTGCAAAAAAAAAAAAGAAAAAAAATTCTACTGCTGAGAAAGATTGTACCCATTTATCTGTAAGATATTTAACTGATGAAGAGATTCATTTGACTTGGTGTAACATGAGAAGAGAGGGGATCATTAGCCATTCAAATCAATCTTTGGGGGGTCGTAAATTTGCAGCAAACTCTATTATAATTCATGCTGAGGAAGAAATGCCAGTTTCATGGTGACTCAGGATGAAAACAGAGTTATCAAATCTGGGAGAACTCATCTTTTTGAGACTATAGTGTCTGCAAAAAATGTCTTAGCAATTCATGCAGCTAAGTGGCAGTTCCATTCAAAGCATGACTACACAATACAGAGATATATGCATAGGAAGATACATGCAAAGTACTACTGAAACGTTTCTTTAAGGGAATTTTAAAATGTATTTTCTGAACTATATGCATTAAAACAAAAGTGACCCATATCCATATATATACTCATATCCTGCTGCTATCAAATAATGTAAGACTGTTTAAAGGTTGTTTTTTTTGAGCACAGGAGGTGGTCTACTTCAAAGCAGATCCCTGTCTGTCTGCAGTGCTAAAGCAATGTAAGCAAATGTAAATCAAAGTAATATTGCTCTGTGTTACAATGTAATTTAAATACATGCCGTGGAAACAAACAGCTTCCACAATGGACCCATAGCATAAACAAAATGATAATAATAACTTTTACATATTTTGAATGGGCTTTCAGTTTTATGGAGTCTCTTGATTATCACAGTACTCTTTCTTCTACTAAGTCCTGACATGTTTTATAATTTTAGAGCACTTTGGAGCAACAGTCTCCATTCCTGATTCTGCTTCTTGAATAATTTGTTATTGTGGAAGTTGCACACCATGACTGTGGTGTGTGCATGAACTGGTGAATTTTTTATTCTTTTTGTTGTTTCAAATGTAATCAAGATGTGCACACTGAACTTTTCCAGCTTGTTCTCAAACTGAACTCATTTTAATTCCTTCCATACAGTGGAGTGGGTATCTGGTTATTAATAGATAGCTGACTGGGACACTGTTTGAATAATTTCTTGATGCATGTGGCTGTAGAGCAATAAGCATGGGTAATGTTGCCTCTTATCTCTGCTGGCTTTATCGTCTTAACAAATGTTTTAAAAAGTTGATACGAATAAAGCTGAATTATGTCAGTTTTGTTAGGCATGAGTTTGCCGGTTTTCTAATTAGGAATAACTGAGAGCTAAAAAAAAAAATGTTTTAGTGGAAAAATTTTCCAGGCTGGAAAAAACAGAATGGCAGCTGCTTACCTCACCATTTGACCAAAACAATACAGCTTTTTAAGTGAGGAGGTGAGGTAATTCCAGCTTACAATTTAACTAGTATCTCTCTGTATTAATGCATTTCCTCTGCTTATTGGAGAAGAGCAGAGAGAACTGGCAGATTGATAGGAACAGCATGTGACAAAAGACCCGAGCTGAGTTAAAAACAGTGAGTCACATGAACAAACACCCATCTTCACAGAACCTGCGGGATACTCCCACAGAGTAGCACTCCTGATGTTCACTATGGATACTTGGTTTCCTTCTCAGCATGCAAAAAACTCAAGCTCACAGATTCAGTTTAAGCTATTGGTTAGCTCTCTTACTACAGTTTCTCGTGATCCCATCATGAGTGAGAAAATTTGATGATTGATTAAATTCCACCCTAGAAAAGTAAAAAGAACATTACTGATTTGTAGCTGTGCTGGCAAAGGTATTCTTAAGAACAGGCAGATGAGTGTGCTTCAATTTATTCAATGAAAAACATGAAATTGTTCATGTTATTGAATTGGCATGGAAAGCTACTGCTGCAGGGGAAGAGTGTTAGTCTGACTCTTGATGGGACTTGTAGACACAACAGATAACAGCATCACTGTTCTCTGTAGAGCATTCTTTCCAAAGGTTTGCACCATAAAAACTCTCACTATGTTAAGCAAAATGGTGCTTACTGCTGTATATGCTTGCACTGTTTCAATGCCCATGTGACCAACAGACGTGTGTCGTAAAAGTCGTAAAAGGCAAAATTTAGGAAAGGCAACATTGTGGATTCAAATTCCCTGAATTCAATGAGAAAGCTCTGTAAGAAACCTGTTATAACTATTAGGCAAACACAACATAAACCGGGTAACACATGTGAAGTTAGCCTACAATTCTCTGAGTCTAACACCCATCACAATTTTTTTTCTGCATCACCACCATGAACATTTGGAGATTGCAATGAAACATTTGGCCAACTTTTGCAGATGTTCATGTCCTGTTTCTTCTTACATCTTTTGTCATAATTCAGGAGGGAATATACAGATTTGGGAATTATTTGGGAAACATTTCTGACAGAAACAAACCATTCCCATCAGGTTTATTTGACATCAAACATATCAATAATAACTATGCATGACATGCTAGTAGGCATGCTAACACATTAAAACCTGTAAGCATATTGCATGATATGCCATCACTCTAAGTGTTTTGCAGAAGTTGCTGCTCAGCCTGCGGTTGCAGACTCGCTACTAGTCAAAAAGGAGGCTACAGGGTGTGTTTTGTTTTTTCTTCATTACCAATATCTACAGTTTTTCAGCTAAATTACACTTTAATAACTGCAGCCTGCATTCAAGGAAGTCACTCAATCTGCACATGCTCATGCCCAGTGATGAAGCCTCTGACACACAGGTAAACATTTGCAGCAATATTGATGGACCATATTGACATGTTTTTATGGGGTATTTCTCCTCATAGCTCACAATGTGGTCCAGCTCTCTAGTCAATAGCTGAAAGCATTTCAACACCATCCATCACAGCCTTGTTCTCCCCTGCCTCCTCGTGCACTAAGAACCACCTGAACAGATGATTGACTGTCAGCTGCCCTTCATGAGACAACTGCAAAACACTGTGGACAGTAAAAAGCCAGGAGGTGCTGGCCAGTCCAATCAGCCACACATAGCAACCTTTTGGAAACAACTTTCCTCTCTGACACAGAACTGGTCCATTAAAACTGAGCAGAGCTTCTGCCACAGTGGGGATTTCTCTAAAGTTGCCATTATTGTCTACCAGAGTTGTAAAAACTTTTTCTGTCTGTGCACAGCAAATCTTCTCAACGTCTGCCAGACATAGCTTCCTTTATTCACTGCACACTTTTTATTCTGTCTTTTCAAAGCAAAATACTGTAAAACTTGCAACGTAATGAGGGTTTACATAAAGTGTGCAAAGCACAACCTGACCTCTATTGTATGCCATTATACAGTGCAGCTACAGAACCGCCATCCAGAGTTGCTGCTACTGCTGTTCAACTCTAAGTATAGGTAGACATTAACCAGCTATCAATCATTCCCAGTGAGTCCTCTGTGTCTAATCCTTCTTAGAATAAGTGTATTAGTGGGGTTGCTAAGGGAAATAAACTAAATAGTGAAAGATGTCTTGTGTATTGTGTGACTGAGTGCTATTAACTGTCACAGCATGTCTGCATCATAGCATCAAAGCAAATAAAGATTTTCTGTAAACATTCCAGACAGGGCCATTGTAGCATGCTGTATAGCCACATTCCCGTGTTCCTCTGAAGATTTGAAATGGCAGCATTTGATTCTGACTGCTGTAATCACAAAGCTTGCCCGCCTCTGAGATTTCTAGTAGCAAAGTGTTACTAATTTGGGGAAATCATCTGCCACTGGAAGGATGGCATGGGGAAATTTGGCTGATTCAGTGTTTATACTGTAATTCCAGCCATAAAATTTTACGTCCCTACAAAGGAAGGCTGCATTCTTATGTCCTTCTTGATTTGTGTGCAAATGATTATTTTAGAATCTGCCTGAACATGCATTTAATATCACAGGTTACCCAAAAAGTGTAAATAAAGATGCCTACGTTTCAAGCTATTTTGACGGAGTAATATTTGTCTTTTATAACAAGCTAAACCAGTGAACCTTCTTAAAAATAAATGATCATGGCGGTGGATTACCACACAGGTATACTGCTCATGGTCTTGGCAGTGTATCTGAGAAATATATTAACCTAGCTGCTCCCATTCATAATCCTTCTAAGATGGTTTTCTTTAACAAATGATCTGTTTATTATTTGGAAGCCCATTTATTATCTCATATTGCAGGCTGATTAAATTTCTCACTTGACTGCCTCTTATATCTCAGTATGGGGTGAGAAAGATATGAAACAGGGCTGGAAATAAGTGTATGTCATATTTTTACCTGAAGCGTTTCCCTTTAGACAGAGCTTTGTTGAGAATAGGTGGAGCTATGGTTGATGTGCCTGGTGTCACACTGCTGCCTTTAAGAGATGATCCATGAGAGCTGCATCCCTGCAAAAATGAAGAAAGGTTGTGCTGTAAGTGATAAAATCTAAAACCAAGTCATAATAGCTTCAAAATGTCAACACTGCAAATATGCTTATAGTATAATACATAATGTCCATAAATCTTTGTAGCAATCCCTGGTCAGGTTACGAATATATCGTCACTCGGGCAGAGTGTCTTTAATTACATTTTGAACTGCAGATTAAAAGGAGACACTGTGTGAATAAACTCCACTTTGGCCCTCACAGCACTCTTGCTCTACTCAAGAATTAATCCAACACAAGATTACATTAATGGTTTCCTGAAGAATCCCTATTAACCCCCCCACCCCCATTCTATTACTTTATTCTTATCAAAATTAACAGCATTATCAACAGGCCACAGTCAGAGTGCTGGCACATTGGCCATGAATGTCCCAAGAAGACCTGTGAAACACAGAGTTTTGATATAATTCTGCCATTAAAGCCACGGTACTTCCTGTGTTGACCTTTTTCTCTGTCTGATTGTGCGGCATTAAAGTAGCTGCATGGGACTTAGAGCTGGTTCAGGGGTCATTCCTGATAACCCTCTTTTTCTTTTTTACACCACTGACTCCCAGAGGGAGCTGTTACTGCTGTTCACTAGTTGTGCAGGAAAACAGTATCATTTGAGCCACCCTCTCATATACCCTGCGGGTGGAGAATGTCTCACATTCTGAGACAATTGCCACAGCAAACTTTCCTGCAGGACAATATCTATGTCAAGTGATAAAAATAAATAGCTTGTGGCATACAATGGCAGACCTGCATGATGTAACCTATTTCATTTGTTCACTCCTATCTTACTTTTGCCTCTTTTTATGTCACTTGTGAAAGCCTTTGATAAACAATGCCATGTGGATTTATTTGAAGGGGGAGACAAAGGGAAAATAAAAACCCTGAGAAGGTAACAGAAAAATCCATCAATATGTTGACCATCACCAATGTTATAAGGAGTAAAGTAAACCTATGCATTTTGAGCAGCCATAATCCTCCTTGGATTACTATCAAATCACAGGTTCTGAACTGTGCATAATGTTATATTTGTCCATTCTTCAACAAGGACAATCTCTAGGCCAACAGCATAAACCACCACAAGATCCAGTTTACAGCTAAAATTGAGCATAAGTCACCTCTTTTGGCCAAGGTGTGACTAATAGCAAACACAATTTGACTGTATTTTTTTTATCAATATGTTAATCACTTCTTCTGATATGCACTCCCATGACTCCGGCAAAATGGTTGTGGCCAACCAACCTGACATTGTGATCATAGATCATAGATCAGCAACAGAAAGCCGTAGTTGATACTGAACAATGGCAATATCAAGATGGAACACGAGAAACTGGAGAAATACCAAGGACTCTAGGAAGAGCTGGGAAAAGCCTGTCCTGGGAACATCTAAGATACTGTGCAGTCTTAAGCTCCCAGGACTCTGGAAGAGGACCCGAGCTTGAGATGAACAGCCACCCTCCCCACCCAGGAGAGATGGTAGGTTAGGTGAGGGAAGAGTTTTTATGGCTCTGAGAACTGAAGGGTAAACACCAATGTACTTTTAGAACTTCAATAGCTAACAGCTGCTATTGTTCTTACATAAAAAAATAGCTTTGATGCTCAAATAGAAAAAAAATCCACAAAACTTGTTAAGAAAAAATTGCTATTAATTGAAAATATGAAAATATTCTCACCTGCTGATCTGAAGACTTGCTAAATATAGGGCCAAATTTGCTACGCTAACACTATGTTAGCCGAGCTCTGATGTGTGCATCAGTATAATCAATGTACCAGGAAGTCGTGCACTGACAAATGTTCCACTGTTTTTGGAATGCACATTTTTTTGTAATGAATTAATCATAATAAATGTGTTAAAGTCCCACCTCTAATCCAATTTTTTTTTTTCATAGGAGGGTATATATATCATGTTAAACTTGGATATCAAAAAGGTAAAAATTTTATTTTAGCATTTATTCTTGTGTTAATTATTCTTAATTGTTTACTTCACTGCATTCATGAAAAGTACATAAAAGGTACAATATCTAAAAACTACGGACATCTAGGGGTAAAGATGGAAATAGAAATGTCTTCAAATGCCAAGCACAGTTGTGAGTAGATGGTGGTCATCGGTGGCCAAAATTCTTGTCAAGATAGACATGTTTTCATCTGCGAGTGGATCCAGTATCTTCAGGTCCAGTCATAACTGCACTACAGGTAACTACTTAAAAATGATGTACATGTGTGCTATCTTCTTCTACCTACTTCTACTTACTTATTCCAAACAGTGCTCTAGCACCTACCAAACAAAGCTTTAACAGAGCATTGTGACTTTGCAATATCTTCTGGATGTTTTAATATGATTTTTTAAAAGAAAAGGATAGGTGAGTGGAGATGGAAGGACTCTCATATAATTGTGACAGGTGTCTATTTTAAGGAAGTGCATAGGATTAGGTAACTGCTTTGTTGCCTAAGATTCGGAGCATTGCCCTAACAATTATGGTACGGCAGTCATGTTTATGTATTTGTAATGTAAAAGTCTTTGGATTATTGCACAAGTTGAGGGGAATATGTTGATAAAACACATCTGGAGTTTACAAGGAGTTCACATTTTTTTTGGACACAAAACAAAAATGGGTCAGTGCATTATTTTCTTATAAAGCTGAGTTAGAAGACAACGGCTGATATGGACTTCAATTTTATCCTCATCTCTGCACCTGCCTCAACAGAACCAGCTTTTTTTTTCTAGCTCACTGGTTTCATCTTCCATCTCTCTGCCTAAAATGCTTACACAGAAAGCCCTTGCGTTCTGATGCTGCGTTATGAAGCATAAACCAACTGTTTGGAGTCGCAATAAGAACACTGCTCTGTTCTACCTTGCAGAATATTTTTATTTTGTCTATAGATCTCCGCCACCCACAGCACATGTGCTTCCATGGATAGTTTCAAGCTGAGGGAGTGGGAGGCGAGAAGCAGTGGTCTGGGGTCGCCATGTCAGATCTGCGGAAAAATGGGTTTCTCTTCTTAATCTTTCCTTGGTCTGTTCAGCTCATGCCCCCTCCTGGGTACTTATAGCCCATGATCTTTCACATCCCACCTTAAGCTTTCCTCTCACTGTTCTATTATAGCTTGTGTTTCTGTGTTGTCTTGTTATTATTGTCTTTTCTTTTTGTTTTTTCTCTCTTTCTTTTTTTGTCATCATTTGTCTTTCTTCCTGTGTCCAGCATTGAAAGCATTTTGTGGTTGGAGACAGGACATAGCTACGTGCTGAGTCCTGGTACATTTTTGTCACTCCAATCTCACAGTCTATGTGGTAATATAATAGCTTGATTTTGTGTTTTGAGGCCTCATTTGACTGAAATGCCTTATATGGCTCTGATTTGCGGAGGCTAGCTTTTTTTCAGAGGAAGTTTGCTCTAAGGTGCAATGTTTTGGTTCATTTGAATGTAACCCTACTTTTTTTTAAATTTAACTTAAATATTTACATCACATGTTGTATACCTCGTCTTCGCTGTCAACTGCTCAGAGCCATAATTTCAAATGACACCTCAAAAAGCTTTCAGACTGTGCCAACTGCTGTTACGTGGGTGGCGCTAGCTTGAGGGTTGTTTGTTTCAGTTGGTGACACTAGACACTGTTTCATTATTCAAGACCCTCAGTAAAAGCTAAACACAGAAACGACAGAACAAGGCTGAGTTTGGATGAGGAATTCCTTTCAACAAAATCATCTGTGTAGTACAGAAACAACTTGTTGATAATCAAACAGACATGTGTGTTTCGAAGAAACGTTTTCATGTCATCTTGTTCATGATCAGGAAACCATGTTCAACCTTATTTCATTAATATTTAAACGAGAGTGCTGCAAATTGTAGAAGATATAAAAGAGTTATTTCAGCCAGAAATATCTGTAATCTAGGAGTAGGTGCATGTTAGAACCGTATGGTACGGTAGTGATGGCTGCAACATCAGAAAATTAATAAAGAAAGCTGCACACTGAACCAAACACAGGCCAACCAACAACAAAACAGCTTCTTAGTTAAGAAAAAAAATAAATGCTGTAAACAGTTATAAATAAAAAAAGAGAGTGCATTCAGGTGTGTGCTAATGCATTATGACAAGCGATTGCACTCTTTTGATTAGACCTTTTGCGAGTGTGCATTAGAGTGCAATTACCTTTCTGTGGAGATTCAGCCTTATTATTTGGAGGTCAGTTCTCTCCTCTGCAGTGTCAATTTCTGCAGGAAGTCCTTCTTTGTAATTCATGTAAGTCCATTTTTCTTTCATGCTACCATCAACCTTTTTGGTTCTAATAAACCAAGACTATTTTTGGGTATTTCTTTTCCTTTCAACTCCTCCCTTTAAAACTTGTTGGGATTATAATTATTCATCAATCAACACATTTTTCATCTTCCTCTCCACTTCAAATTCTTATATCTGCTGCAAATTTGCAAATAAAAAAGATCTAATGAGGCTTGTGTACACGCTTGTAAAATACAGTTTGGCTTTCACATTGTTGCTGTGCTTTACACGAGCAATTTACAGATTCTAAATTCCAATCTGCAGTTTGTCACAGCAATCTGTCACCGCGAACATGACAAGCAGATTTTTCCTGTACAACGCACGGCACATTTATTTTAAGCTATTATTCCCCACAGTCTCTCATCCCATGTCAGATATGAGTGTGAACAAAAGGCTTCAGCCAGCAGAGAGATTATTAGGACATACTTCATAGATCATCCTGTCAAAAACTTTAAACTATGTATTTTAAGCACAGATTACTGTTTCTATGAAGATGAGATGATGATAGTAATGACTAGATGTGACTGAAAATAAAAGCAATATTCTAAAGATTTACCTTTTGGAGATGAAGGCTGTACTGAAGCCTGGGAGTGGATTTGGACATGAGGCCGGAGGCACTGATGCTGCAGTCTCTAATGCTGCGGCTGTCGGAGAAATGAGCCTGGAGTTTCTCCCGATGTCTCCTGTGGAGCAGAGAGTGTGCACACAAAAAAAGACAAACACTGCTAAATTTAAGAGACCATAAAGAAGAATAGATGCTGTGTTCTTGCTTTCATGAAGCAGAATAAAGTTTAAAATAAAAAAGCGAGATAGAGAGTAAAAAAAGACCATAGTGGTGGAGACTTAAAAAAATGCTTGGCTGTTCTCATTGGGGTCAGCATCCCTTCCTCTGTAATGATTACAGCTCTGATCGGATTTCATTCTATAACTCTTTTGATCATATTTTCATCCACACTTTATAGCGCAATGATATTTACTCAATTGACTTGTTAACCTGAATTCTGACACATACAGCTATTGTAGTCGCCTGTTGATAGCAGATTTTGCCTTCATATTTTTTTACAATGAACAGACATGAATGTAAAGAGGAAGAAAGTTTGGTCTTTTGATGAAACGTTCTAAGTCACATTGTGTCCTATGGCAGTGGCCTTTTTGAATTATTAATTTAGCCTAAACCATTTAGCTTGTCATTCTATTCTGTAAAATGACAAAAGAAATGTGCCTGAAGTGATGTACTATTTATACACAAAGCAATGAGATCATGGTTTATTGCCCCATGGTGAATAAAACAATCTTTTGACAGTTTAATCCTATTAAAACTACACAATATAACAAAATTTGTCAAATGCTGGAAGTCAAGCATGGTCAAAGGTCAAAGTAACAAAGCAAACATCAGTCCATATGTAACTCCAGTTATATTTACCAGATCTGCAGCTCAAACTGATGGTGGTAAAGTGTTCAGAAATACGGCATTGAGGGAGAATAGCCAGTGTACCATGAAACATCCGTTATATGCCTCTGATAATATTTTAGGACAAAGATGAAACACTTTTTTTCAACACTGCCTCAGGTGACACGAAACATTGGAGCAGTTTTTGCCATTACATATTTAAAATTATTATAATGCAAATGCAAATAAATTATATAAGGAAGTAAAATGAGGCCTCACTGTCAAAGCTCGGTAAGTGTTAACTGATGCATTTGCAAAACTTTTGTATGCTGCTTATTATTCTGTGCTAAGATTTATGACCAGGGATAGTTATAATACGTGTCATTGTTAGATCTATGCTACGACTGGCTGGCTATCCATCTCTATAATAGGATAGACACTGGCAATTTACTCATTTATTTTATGTGGGCCTTTATCAAACACACTCAAATGACTTGATCACCTCACACATTCAGTTGATTTTTAATATGCTTGGAAAATTTGGTTATTGCGCACCTGGAACCTGGAATAACATGCATAGCAATCTAAAGTTTGATTCTTTTTTATAATTTAGGGCACGTTCAGATCTTACTTTTGTCTTTCTTTCCAGCTGCTCTTGTTTCTGTCAATGTGTCTGCTTTATCTTTTTGTTGCTTTAATCAATCATAATTTTTTTGTATTATTTTATATTATTTCCAACATTTTTGTTCCAATTTTATTAGTTTTCTTATTAGTTTACATATTTTTTAAATCTTATTACTCACCAATATTGCATACCAAGTGTAAATGTTCTTTTTTTTTTACTTAATCCCATTACTATTTTAATTAAATTTACATTTATTTGTACAGTACTTTGGCCCTCTGTGGTTTTTAAAGTCCTAACATTAAGTTGGATTGGATGGGGCTGACAAATATGTAACTGTTACTGGCTGGGCTGCACTAGTGCAAGCACCTACTTAGAGCACCTATTTAGAAGTAATTAATCTAATTACAACACTTAATATCACAATATGTGACAGTGGAAGAGAAAACATATATTTATTGCTGGATATCTCTGAATTTAGGGATGTTGATGAAGCAAACAGACCCATGACTCACACTATATCACATAATAGACTGCTTATTCTTTAATAATGTCCACTTTAATTTTTAAATCAGCAACAACTATAGACTAGAAACAACTGTACTGTGGTGTGCAACTCTTTATGATTAAATTTTAACAACCGTGTGAAAAGTGATTAATTTTGATCTTTAAATTGAAGATCTTCATCCCTTTTCTATCTTACTGCTTAACCTTCAAACAATATACAGAACAGAACTTTATTAATGGTTAATCCTTGTCAATTTGTGTCTTTGCTGAAGAAGAGAATAAAGTTCAGTCTTAACTAGAGAAGCTATTTGTCTGAGCCACACTGTCAAACAGCATTTGAGGAGAACAGAGTCAATTTAACAAGATATGTGGGTTTGGATCATTTGCGGTACAATAATTCTTCCTGTGAGCCAGAACTCTGGTCATGTTGACCGACAGGCACTGCACTACTTAGAGAACTGCAGGGCTGGAAAACAAAATCCATTTTTGTTTATCAAGACCAGGTTGATCAACACTACCTCCATAATTTTCCCTTTACTCTCTGCAATTACTTTTCTTTGTCTACATTACTTTCGTTCTCTCTTTCATACAAATAAGTAATTGACTTTGGTGGTCTGCTTTTGTGCTGCCTGTTACAACCACACACACACACACACACAACCTATGGTCTAATGTTTCTAAACTTGCCATAGTTTGTTCAGTATCTGTATTTATTTTTTGAGCGAAGTGTTTGTGACACTCCTGCTGGCTAAAACCCCTTCACTGATAAATCTTACATGAGTATCTGTCCCAAATGCATCCCACATAATTTAGATTTGATGCCTTGCTAAAACATCCTCTTGCTGACTCACACTTTCATTGGGCTCATTGCCATGGTAGTAAAGTGCTCTTTCTGCACAGCCGGGGGCTTTACTCTACTAATGTGGTTCTGGCTGGCATCACTCACTTGTTGTGGCGGTAGAGAGCCATGCATGCCACTCCAAGGAGACAGATTCCCGAGGCAATGCTGAAGATGGACAGCACCTGCCTCTGGTAGGTGTCCCCACTCTCTGTGGAGGAGAGAATACAATTCAGGACAATGAATTTCTGCAATAACACAAAGGATGAGGACTGCAGCTGTGATTGTGCAAGGAGGAAGCGATGCATCTTGAATCAGGAAACCAAACATTGGAGTGATGTGCACACACAACCACACAAAGATATTCACCCACAATCTGGATTAACATTAAGCAGCCAATACCGCTGTCAGTAAATGTCAGTGTTTGAAGATGGGAAGGGGACATGGCAGACACAGGCATGGCTCAGTGACATGTGTTAACTGAAGTGTGATAATCATTTCATTCAGAGAAACCCAGCAGGCAACTTAGATGAACTGGCTACACAGCAGAGGCCACACGAAGCATGTATGTGAGTGTGGCTGTTTGTGTGTTTGAGAATTTGAGATGGATGGTGACAAGGAATTAGTAGCAAATGAATGCTCTTGGAGCTTCTTGTCAAACCTCAGCACATCAGCAGTAGAGGCTTAAGGTCACAAGCAGCTGGGACAAGTAGCAGCTGATCCCAACCGATATCTGTGTGACTGAGCATCTGGATGGGATACTAGGCTACACACTATACAGACAACATACCATAGCACATGCTGTGAAGTGGAAGCCAGTGCATGCAACGCTACTGTGTTATGGTCAAAATGTGTACCGTGTATGACCTGCATCTTCCTCCATCACACATCTGTTGACATGTTGACCTTCTCTGTCACACTGTAATTCATGACCTTCAGCACATCCTCCTGTGGTTTAATTCAGTAACTCTAAAACAATCCTCCTGTCTCTGATTTCGCCATCTCAACAACTGCAGGAAAAAGTGCAGAAAACATTACTGAGACCTGTTTGTGACCTTTGAAGGCTTATCTGTGGATTCTGTTGTTGTTGACACACAACTGTCCTGGGAGGGTTTCTACATCTGCACTTAGCGAT
Organism: Rhadinocentrus ornatus; assembly: GCA_037177495.1. Taxonomy (NCBI): domain Eukaryota; kingdom Metazoa; phylum Chordata; class Actinopteri; order Atheriniformes; family Melanotaeniidae; genus Rhadinocentrus; species Rhadinocentrus ornatus. Next base: position 12,866,935 of record JBAMHW010000024.1, on the reverse strand, counting down.
TCAGGGGAAACTGCTGGAATGCTTCCCCCCCAACATAGGGGTGCAACAGAGCACTGTGTTTTGCAACTTTTCTCTTTTTTTATTTCCTTTCCCTGCGTGACATCAGTGCTGCATGAGCACCCTTAAGAGATAGAGTATGGTGTAACTGAGCTCCAACTGGAAAAAGACCTCTTTAATATTAAAGTGCTTCTGGCGCAAGATAAAGATAACATCTGAACACATCCTGGAGTGACAATATGTGGATATATATATATAATCATGAGAGGCCCAAATTGCTCACTCAAATCCTGTGGAAGTTAAAATAGATTAATATAGAGCAAATCAGAAAAATGCAGGAGTGGTCATCGATGACACATCCCTCCTTTTAAAATACTAGTAAACTCACATTGCTACGCTAATAATTGTTGCTGTATTCAAGAAATATATGATGCCAAAAAATAAATTTATTTAAACTATTAATTTCTCAATTATTTCCAATTTATTCTCCCTGACATCCACAAGTAAGCATCACTTGCTGGTATAATGAGATCCATTCGCTGAATGACTCTGTGGGCAAATTCTACACTGGTACTGCAAATGTAGATATGAATAAAATCTGCAGTGTCATTCGAACAGTTTTTCTACCCTAGGTTTTCTTCATATTGCTGCTTCAAGCCTATGTTAAACTAAATTCTCTTTTCTCATTAGTCCAAATGTATTTCTCCACACTAGCTGGGTTTCTTTCAACCTGCCGAGCAAACCTGAAGCTAAGCTTCCATAGACTGCTTTAAAGAAAATTAAGTGCCATAGTGTAATTGGCTGTAGGAGTATAGGTCAAATAGCAGATGCTTTATATATCAATAGTAGAGGAAGTTGTCCTAACTGGAAACTAGAGCTCTTAGCTAAATGAGATGAAAAACAATGAATGTATCTAGACATCCACTAGAAAGAAACGGAGAAAGCTTCTCTTCTGGAAATACTTTCCTGTGTTTTAGAAAATCTAGGATATTACATTGTATGTGGGAAGTCCCTGGTTTAGTCACTTGAGTTTATTTTTTGCCAGCTAAAATACAGCTGATGAATCACATCATTTTAATCTTTTCCAGGTCAGACCTGATGCACATAAATTTTTCCATGCTTCCTAATGCACTGTAAGTCTTCTCTAAAACAGGCAAAAAATGTCTTGGCACGTTGTTTATTAATTTATCTTAAAGTCACCTTTTCCTATTCACATCTTTTATAAGTTTTTACCTCATGAACATGTTCAGGCTTAGATAAACAGCAGGGAATCTTGGATCACCTCAGTGTTTTCCTGGCAGTATGCAGAATGTAAACATTCGTTCCAATCGGAGAACCTGAACACCACATAAAGGATTGTCACTCTGCCTGGTCCATATTTTTCTGCATCCATTTTTCTTTTATTTCTTATTTCTTGATCAGTTTCTCAGCCTCACTCACATTAATTCCTCCCAACAGTTTGATGCTGCTATTACCAAGCTTAGCTGCTTGGATAGTATTAATGAGGCGATGCTTAATGGCTGGTTCCCTCCACACATGATGTTGAGAAGTAAGGCCAAATAGTTCACTTTCTGTTTCATCAGATGCTTTTCAGGGTCTGAAAGTCTTTCAGGTGCCTTTTATCAAACTCCCAGCGGATTGTCATGTGCCTTTAAGTGAGTAATGGGCTTTGTCTGTCCACTCTACCATAACTTGATAGGTGAAGTGCTGTACTTATAGTTGTCCCTCGCAAAGGTTTTCTTAACTCTACAAAGGAACTCTGAATCACATTCATAGCTACTGCTGACTTACTGGATTCCTGTCTGACCAAGGCCCCTCTTCTCTAATTACAGAGTTTGACTGGGCAGTCAAATGTCAGTTCTCTCAGCCTTTTGACTTAGTTTTTAAAAATCAGTATCAATATCTGTAATTATTTCCAATGAATGCAATTATGTACAGGTGGGCTGTAATAAAGCTTTATAAGTATCTCAGGCTAAACTATGATTTGTGGGGTTTTTTTCCATATACACACGCACTAAAAAAAATTGTTTGCTCTAAACTTTGTGGATTAAGAGCAAAATAGGTTGTAAGTGGTGTAGTAAGTGAGATATACTGGATTGTTGGAGCTGTTAAGAAGTTGTGGACTTGCAGATTCTTCACCAATGTATCAGCAGCAATCATCTTCAAGGTCTATTTAAAAAATGAACAGCAGAAGGTGCCAAGGTGCTAATGTGCCACTTGAAAATCTGTGACCCTGTTAGTCCTCTGGCTTTTACCATCAGTTAAATGACCTCTCTCTGGTTCCATATTTCAAACATAAGGAAAATATGTTCCTTCTGGTGCATCATCACTGTTTATGTGGAGAGCCACCTGAAGATGGGATTTTCCAAAATCTGAATGTAAAAACAGCTGGCTTCAAAATTTGCCCGAATGGCTGCAAGAAAATACTGACATGCAGTCTGTACATAAAGCCATTTACAGGCCTTTCATGCCGACAAGGCACTCTTGAAATTAGATGCAAGAGCAAGTTAGGGAACAGAACAAAGTGAACAGCTTCAGCTGTACTGGCTAAGTTATGTTATATCGACAAAGGACAAGACAATCCCATACAGCCAGCTATATGATAATAACCGCTGTACACTTGACGAGGATAAAATGCTGTAATAAAGGCTGTGCTAAAGTATCCATGACAAAATGGGATATTCAGCCTAAAATACATCAGAGTGAGCGAGTGAGACATGCAAAGCTTCAACTGCTGGACTGAAGAGTGCAAGAACATCATATTTCTAGCAGTCAATCCTAGATCAAACATGGCTTTGCAGTATTCTGACTAGCCGTCTCAGACTGTCACATATTGTAAGGGTCTTATATAACAACTATTAAAGGTTCACTGATACAGCAGAAGAGGAATCCTTCATGAAACACAATGAATAATCAAGTCAACAAGCATAAAACTTACCTACGATGCAAAAAAATCTCTCTGGGCTTATGTCTGTCATCTGTCCGGCTATCAAGTGTTCAATCCTGTTCTTACTGTCTACAATATATCTGCCTACCTGCAGTAGCATTCTGAACTAATTTCGTCCTCAGATTAAAATTACTGAACTGAGGAATGTTGTGTGCAAGGCAGGCTTCTCTTCCTGTATTGTCTTCTTAATTCATCTATTTCTTGGAACAAGTGTATGATGTCACAGCAGCATATGAAGACATGTTAATGGAAAATTTCATAGTATGGTTTTATGCATGCACAAAAGACAAGCAAGCAGCGGGGATACGATAGCAAAGGAGAACATGAACAAACGTACAAGTGTAGCAGTGTGTATGTGAGGTGAGACTTTCTATTCCGTCTGGATAAGGAACAGTGTGACATTATTAAAGAAATATGGCCAGACTTTTCAGTTTTTAAAGATTTCTTAACCACCAAGAAGGTGGTGTAAAAGAGTGGTAAATTGACTCTTATTCCACTGTATTGCTATTAGAAATTGCTATTTAAATGATAAAAACAAGACAGGAAACAAGGATGACAGCTGTTTGTTGTTGCTCTATACTGATTACATCAGTCTACTTGAACAGTTCTGTTCTTCATGCAGACAGAATACACCTAATTCACCACCACAGTGTTTCCATGGTGACTAGCCCACATTAATTTTCCAAGGTTAGCGGCCTTGTTGTGCTGGATTGTGTGATTGTGTGTTTTGTATGTTGTTTGTCACAGATGAGAGGCACATAAAAAATTGAGCGCTATACCAAGCCAATGAAAAGTTATCTTACCCATGAACTCGATCCCAAGTTCATCTGCTGTTCCATTCAAGACCAGATAGCATGAGAAGAGGAGGGGGGGGGGGGGGGGGGGGGGGGGGAAAGAAACAAAAAAATTCCCCCCTTTTCCCCTTTTTTCCTCCCCCCCCCCCCGCCGGGGAAGAAAACCCTCTC
>JBAMHW010000024.1:12844867-12858281 GCA_037177495.1 Rhadinocentrus ornatus | reverse complement strand
CCAGCTGAAATATAGTAACTTGAAACTTTCATTATCTGACATTCATGTGGGAAACATTCACTTCATGAACCTAAATTATACAACAACACACATTGGCAGGTAAACTTTACAAATGGTGCAAATATATATTATATTTAGCTAATGCATATCTCATGTTAACTAATGCATTAATTAATGCAGGATCTATCATGGATTCCTGTTGCTCATCATGAACTAATGTTGATCTCATTGTGGGTTCATGTGATTTTTTCACACTTATGAATTTATGGAACTGAAGTTTTAAGTGTGACTCATACAAAAATCAATGGCATGGAACTAGACTCTAAACTGGCAAAACCAAATGCAGAGAATATGACAAAGACTTCACTTTCAACATGCATATACACAACAGCAAAAAATGGACATGAACAAGTTTAATGTTTGGCCTTGAAGCTGCCAATCCTGAGTTAAATGAAAGCAAAAGAAAAAGCTAACTATTTCACTTGAATAAAAGATCGAACTGGACTGGTGTTGATTCTAAGCCTCAAAAATAGTGAAAATCACTGTGGAGTAGAACTGGAATGTTTTGAATCTCATTTAATATCTTTGATTGAAGACATGGAAACAGAAAAGAAAATGTTATTTTTATATTTATATTTACAATCTGTAATAAATCCTACATTTAGGACCATGTATTTTTGCACCCACACTTGTCTTTTTTAAATTAGAGACTTACATTTCTTTGATGCCTAAAATGAGTTAAAGGCCTCAGTGTAAATTAAGAGTAAAAAATATTATATTCCTAATTGTTCCCACCTCCTAAACATGCAGGAAGGTCTGTTAATGATGATGCTTTTGTCTTATGAAGCCACCAAATGAAAGGCAAGCAATCAAACTAATCTTGCTGCAACATACCACTGTTTTTACAGTATCTGCCGCAATTGCGCAAATAGAGATTCATAGCTTGAGGGTTACTGCTGTTGTCTTGGAGATTCTGACTCTAAAGTCTTGTGCTTCCCACACTATGATTAAACTGAAGGTTTCCTACAGCTACTATAAAGTATGGTGGCCCTGAAAGGTTTTTGAGCTGCTAAATAGTAATGTGGTAGTTTCTCTACTTTTGTATGTTGTATTTTACCCTGTCATATATTTTTAATAAATCAGCATGCACCATCAGTGTGTAATATTTCATTTACTTCCCTTTTCTGCAAAATACTATAAGTTTATTCTATTTTTAAAGAATAACATATAAATCTCCTGACCAGGACACACAGGAAAATTGATGTCTACAAATAGAATAGAAAAAAAATCCCACTGTGAAAACTGTCTGACATGTGAGAGCGCAAAACATGCTTTGTGGCACTGACTTGTGACCCCATTAATGGACTCTCGGAGGGCTTGGTGGATTCAGAAGGCAATAGAAGTTAAGTTTTCTCTCTCACTTTTGGAGCAGAGGAGCCAAGTCACTTCTGGAAAAAGTGTGAATTGGTGAAGTCACAACCTCATGGGAAAGACATGGGTACCTCAATTTCTCTTCCCTCAACCTCTGGCTTTCGCCATTTTTTAAAACTACACTACACAACTGTCATGGGGATGCAAAGAATACCAAGGGAACATTTTTAACGCAAGAGGAAATTGGAAACTTTTCATTCCTTTAACCTGCCTAAAGCAAAAATAGATTAAGCATTGTAATTAAAAATACTGAAAGTGCTGCAGGTTTAATGCAAAAAATTATCCATGTAGGACAATAAAAAAAACTTTTCACATGTTACGAATTCTTCCAGACATTAAATAATAGTGTTTTATGGCTTTAATTATCGCTTGCATCCATTCAAACCTTCATAACATTTTATATTTTATAATACATGTGCTACTGGACGTGGAAATATTAATCTTGTGATATTGTGACACAACCTCTTTTGCTCAAGGGCATGAAGTATGTGCTTGAGCTGACTTTGTTTTCTTATGGCAAATCAATACAGCAAGACTGTAAAAGAAAGAAAAAAATAGAACAAAGAGCATACTTGGATTGGACAAGATAGCGTCTGTCTTGGGCACAAACTGGTCACAGCGTAGACCATGGTAGCCCTCCTTACACCTGAAAGAGAGAGAGAAAAGGTAGACAAAGAGAGAGATTAAACGTCAAAAAGGATAAAACCTAAGCAAAAAGTACCAAGTCCTGCATGAACCATCAACTGAAGAGACTTTCTTTAAGATAAGGAGAGTTAAGCACAAAAATCTAGCCATAGGAATGGATGAACGCTTCAAAGTGGAGTGCTTGCTGTGTACTGGGATGGTGGAAGAAGATACTAAGACACCGTTGAGAGGGGTGGAGGGAGAAGAAAGAGAGGAAGGGGAAGAGAGCTGGGCAGGCCCCAGCAGTGCCTGCAGCCTCACTGATAGCACTTGACTGACAGGAATGCCAGGTCCCAGTGGAAGAAATAGGGATGGAGAGTTCTTGGCGTGATGGAGATGACACATGAGCTACAGTGCAATGGAAGCTGCCATAGCTGGATGGCTTATGTAAACAGAGACCTGGCACAATCTAAATAGTTCACTCTATTGACATAAATATGCATGCACTGTTGATAACTCTGCCACGATCATGGACATATCCAATAAAATTATGTGTTTGGCTGTGTAAGTTGCAGAAATTTTGCTTTCAATTTGATCCCAATATTGTGCATTATAATGCAGAATTATTTTAAAGTTTGAAGCGATACCCTCTGCTGTGTGTTTAGGATTACTGCCATCCTACAGACCTTTTAACTTTGATTGTTGTTTTCAACAGTTCCACTAATTTCGGCACATCCAGTAGGCTGATCTTTTCCTCTGTACTTTCAAAGCTTACACAAAACAGTCGAATTTGCTCTGATGTGTCTATCAACATAAACTTGTATGAGTGAGTAATTTGTCTATATTTTCTTAGTTTCATCAATCAGTGACGTTTTGTTGGTAAACTGCATCTGCTTACCTCTTCCACTTGATTAATTCATTAATGTGCAGCACATTTCCACCACTCTAAAAAGTCCCACAGTAAAAAAACTGATTAATTGACAAGTATTAGTGGATCAGTGAGTGTTGTGTAACCACGGCATCCATAACAATGATGATCGTTTTGTAAAAAAAAATAAAAATGCTTTAGCTCTAACCATGATCATTTTCTATTTCTAAGTAATGTTTTTGTGTCAACCCAACAAAATGAGAAAAGAGTTTAAGTTGTACTACTGACAGATTGTATCAAGATCTAGCTTTCAAATGTCACAAAGGCACAGGGGTGAAATTGGAGCATTAGCTGCTCCATCCAGGTGTGGATCTTTCCTCCTTACCTTGACATCTGTGCCAATGTGAAACTATTTATATGGGATGTTTCCCCTAATACTATTTGTAGGAGTGGTATTTTATAGGATGAAATAATGAAGTGTATGGAAGGGTATTCAAATGACTTTTAGTGTGTTAGTGTGGATATGTACATAAATAAATAAACACGGCATACAATTAGACATCTTTTTAAATTTTCTGAATATACCATTAAATAGCAGGTATCTTTTAAAGAAAAAAAGATCTGAAAAGCTTTCAAAATCTGTGCCAAATACATAGTGAACTGCACACCTGTCAGACTGCAGGGTGTGATTGTTGAAACAACCATTTTGTGGTAATATGGCAGCAAAATCTCTGCTCACAGCTTTAAATATTGGGGCTCATTATGGTTCAAATTATGAGTGAAAACTACTCTGGAATTAAACCTTCTAAATCTTAAAACTCAAACTCTGTCATTTCCGAGCAGAACACTCAGAATCTCTATAGATCTGTGCTCAGGCAACCGAGGGTGGATAAAGAACCCAATTTTCTCCTGTCATTGTTGCCGCCACTGCCAAACTTCTTCGGAGACCTAAAAAATAACTAATGCAAAACAGATGGAAAATATTCCAATTTGTTTTGCTAATCTTTTTTTCACATACATACATATTATGTTATTCTACAGTATATCCTGCTAAACTGCAGACAGCACCTCCGGTAAACTACACTGGGCTGCATTTCAGGCAGACATATTTAATTTAGCATTCTACTTTAAAATTTTTGCATACTCAATATAATTGTTAAAAAATTATTCAATGCATGTTGAAGGAAATTATGTACTGTCATTTACTAATATTGTTAGTAACCTATAGATGACAAAAAAGAATCCTTAATTATAACATGCACACGTCTTTTTCCTTTCTCAGCATAAAAATCCCACGATAGTCTGTGATTTAATGTAAAATTGAGGGAGGTATTTGAATCATATTTTGAGGATACGCTGCTTTTCCCTTGCCATTGTTTGGCTCTGCCCTATATCACACCTTTTATCCCTTGGTGTGAGCTGAGATGCCTTGTTAGTATTCTGAATCACAATCCTAACGGCAGAATGCCTGTCTGGCGATCTGTTTACGTCTGAGCTTGTTTTTTGTTTGCATACGTCCCCCCTCCTCCCCTCTCACTTCACAATCTTTTTGCCACTGTGAAATAAACTCAGCTGTCACTCAATGAAATGCAAACAATGCCTTGCAAATGTGTTTGCATGAACATGGTGTTGAATGCCTGAATGAGTGATAAACTGTGTTAGATAATGATATGCTTTGAGCGTGTGTTTGGTTTGTATCACCAAAGAGGGTAATGGGAGAACCAGAGCTCAAATTCATAAATATGTGCATTGGTGTGCTTCAAAGGGGGAATATATTAAGAGGAACCCAGACATGTTTGTGGACGAGGGCACATATAAGACAGCTTTCCTCCTGTGAGAGGTTTACTGTATGACATGTGGAGTATTTTCCCCCTACTGTTTCAGTGCTGTCTGTGACCATCCAGCTGTTTTTAACACATGTTTCAGTCACAGAGAAAACACACTTTGGGGTCTGGAATTTGATGGAGGGGTGGGGAGCTCTGCCTCATAACTAATCACTATCCTGCCTGTTAATTAGCATGAAGAAAAATTAGGATGGTATATGTGCAAGGGGAGGGAAAAGTGGTTTAAGGAGGAGACAGGGGAAGGGAGTGTGATCATGTCAACCAAACTTTCATTGACTGTTGTACACACAGGCATTTAGCTTAACATGTGTTACAGTATAAAATAAATCCATATCCCATAGCTGGTGAGGCAGAAGGAAGCTTCTAAAGCTAACCAGAAGTGCTGTGAACTAGGACTGGGCGATTAATCGAATTTTAATCACAATTACGATCTGGGTTTTCAACGATCATAAAAATGAAATGGTCCGATCATTTTGCTCCTTCGCAGTTTACTCTTGTACTGTTTTCAGCTACAAATCGAGCGCCACTGGCATTGTTGCGCTCCGCTGCAGACTCCTCCCACAGCCCCAGCCTCTTTGATTTAATTCAACTTGAGATGCAAACACCTCTCAAGTTATGGGCTGGACCCCCCCATGTATGAAATGTATTAAAACTGTCATACATGATGGCTGCATTTTACTTCAGGGTGTATACCTGTATGCAGTTAAGCTCATTTTAAAGTACTTCAAAATGTAAAAATGCCTATGTTCCTGTCAAATGTTGTCAAACATCACCACATGTTACATTGGCACAATTGTTGTGCAATAATTGCACTAGAGGGCAGTGCGGAGTTTAGAGTTCACCTTCAAGACAATACCAAACGTGGTTACGGTAGAGCAGAAGGATACATAAAAAGATGCATTTAGTAGATGGAGGTCATTGTACAGCCATTAAATACATTGCCGCTTCTTATTATCCTTTCTTCATTTAGCTGGTTGCATGCCAGCTACAGTATGTTGTGGTATTCTGTAGTAGTGCTCCATTTAAAATATTTGGCTGCACAAGGGCTCTAAAAAGGGACCAAAATCACATATAAAGATGCGGAAGAATGATCGAAGGCTACATATGTATGCGTATTTAGCATTGAGCATAAATGAGCCTTTTAATATGCACAGGTCATGGAAGGTTTTGTTAGACACACACAGTAGTGCTCGTTACCATGGGCAGCATAAAAGTAGTAATTAGTAAATCAATAAATCCAAACTAAAAGCCGGTGGGATGGCTTTACAAGCTGGCTTTTACTGTGACAAAAAGCCGGTGCTGTGTCAAGGCCAGTTTCCCTGTAAAGATCTGTTCCCCCTGTGAGAACCATTCTTGCTTCTAAACACAGAGGAATGATATGTGACAGTTTGATGGGATGTAGTTTGCAATATTTATACTCACGAAATCACAAACCTTTTCACCTGAGTTAACGCTCCATGAACTATCGGACGATGCTTTCATCTATGTTGTTGAGGCTTTATATGTATATATATGGCCTTAAAGGTGACAGACAAACTTGTAAGTAAACACTCAAAGGATACTACTACAACTTAGCACTTGATCAAATTGGTTTCCAGTGATTGAGAAGCTGACTAAAAGTATCTACAGATATCTTGAAAAAGTCGGTCTAAACCCCATATTTCCGAATTACCTGAATTTTTGGAAATGACTTTTTTCAGACTCACTATTGAAGGCAATCATTGCTTGACAGCAGGGGTCCTCTCCAACTTCAATAGTCATATTTATCACACTGCACCAAGTCTTTTGACTCAAAGCCACGTTTCATATGGCATGCCAACTGGTGCCGTTTGTGTCTTTAAGTATCACTGATCTGGGCGTTACCCTTCATTTCCATAGTTTTACCTACCATTCATGCAAAATAAAATCAAGATTTTCATATTTACTGAAGCACAGATGGAATATGGCAATATGTTGTTTAAAAAAGAAAATGATGGTTTGAGCTGGCTGCAATTTTCCTAGACTGTAGAATAAATAAATAAATAAATAAATAAAGCTAAATTCAAAGCCTAATGCATTCAGTAAAGGAAATAAAAAATAATTTCATGTCAAAATCATGCTAAATTATATCTATCTTTTGCAGCAGCACAGAATAAAAGCTGGTGTGAACAAGATTTAGACCTTGAACCAATTTGATGGATACCTAGCAGTGCATGTGAGCTGTTCACATGTACAAATGATATACATGGATCTGGATGTGTCTACATTCAAAGCTTGAATGATGCAATAACAAGCTCAGCAAGAGTAACCATTCTTATTCTTTGAAGTAAATAAGTTGATGCAAACATAATGTGGCCAAAGTAGTTGACCGGGAGCAATAAATTTAAGTAGTTATAATTATTATGATGACAAAACAGTTAATAACCTATTTCATTTGCTGAAGGTGTGAACGAGATTATGTGTAATATATGGCACTAAAATGCAGAGATTTAAACACAGACTGTCAAAGAATCAGTGTCAGATGTTGCATATGCTAACACAACAACAGTTAATTAGAGCTTCATTAGGGTTCTCACTAATGAGCTTTTTAACTGTAAGGACATAGGGAATACAGTTAAGTAAGGTTGTAGTGTCCTCATTTCTTTTTAACCCCTTTATGGATCTTATCTAGAATACATTTTGGGTCCAGGGTAAAATTGTGCATGCATTTTATTGCGTTTCTTTGGGCGATGCCCTGGTGTAATTGCTGCTGCGATGTCCCCATTTTGCTGCAGGGATGATTAGATTTTCATAAGCTAAGTCAGTAAACAACCCTGCTGCAGTCGTCTCATTCATCAATAAAAACACACACAAACACAAACCCAGTTTCACTATCAAATGTTGTCTGAAATAACTAACTAAATAAAATATCTTAGTGGGGGCATGGCAGAAAAAGAAAACACAGCATGCAGTCTGCTGGTGTGGAGGGTACTTTCCACAATGCTCCAAGAAGTTATTGGGCCGGTTTCTGAGACAGGACTTTAGGCTAGTCCCAGACTAAAATACTTGTTAGCCGACTTAACTTAAAGTCGGTTGCAGAAATTTGGCTTAAATAACTTGAAGTTTTAGCCTATTCTGGATTAAACTAAACCAGTTGCAAGTAGGATGATTGAATCTAAAACTAAGTTGATTTGTCAAACTGATTTTTCAAAGAGGGAGGTTTAACTTCTGTTAGAAATGTTTGCTGGGGTGAATGGACTGTCTATATTTTTTTTAAATGAAGACCAATTTGCACTATAAAGGCCTACCACAAGATCACTTGCTGACGGGATGAATCCACTGACTTGTTTTAATTAACTTTAATTAACGAGACTGCTTGCATATGTACAAAGGGAACTGCTTTTTGGCTAATATCTCTGCTTGAGCTATAACCAAGAAGGACCTACACTCGGAGATACTTTCACAAAGCAGTATTTTAGATTTTGATTGTTTTCTAATTGATTTGTTACACATTCATGAATATTTAAATAATAAAAAATACTTTGTATATTATCCAACATGAAGGTTATTCCCAGTTGTCTCATTATTGTTTATTTTCTGCATTTATAGCTTTCAGTTCCAACTTCATAGTCAGGTAAACATGCAGAATTAATTTTTATTTATTATTCATTTAAATATTTTTACATTTTTGCTCATGAAATTTTTTGTGAAGGGTCATCTTTTTGGATCTCTGACAAGAGGTGATGCTGATGTTGTTGCAGGAATGGAGGAAACACATTCACTTTAGGCTGCCTCTTGTTCCTTGTTCAAATGCCTCTGAAGAAAATGAGCATAATAAATCAATTTTTTAAAACAATGATTATAATAAGAATAAGAATTATTAAACAAACATGATTCTTTTGGAAAAGGAAATAAATATGTGAGTTCTTGACTCTGCACAAAATTCATTTGCTGAGTTCTGGACTTACCACTAGAATAGTATAGTTCTTGCAAATGACTTAAATTAATGAGTCAGATCTCCATAGGCTGTTGAATCAATTTAATTTGAGTCAGGTGTGTTTAATCAGGGTAACGTTGAAAACCTGCAAGACTGTGGCCCTCGAGGACCGACACTGGACAGCCCTGGAAATAGTCATTACCACTCCATCTGGAGGTTGCTGGTTCTTTATTATTCCAGACACAAAGTCACTTGGTTCATCAGCCTTGATTTTTCATAGTGTACCACCATTATTAAACCATTTTCTTCTGATTCCTTCATTTATTTATTTTTCATGCCAGTTCCAGGTTCTTCCAAAAAGTCTATAAAGGGAGTTATAATTTAAAAGGAAGTGATGAAAAGTGTGGATCAGATATTACTGACTTTCCTATAGTTGTTGTGTTTACATTTTCATTTGTGTTGCAACTGCTTCTTTTTTTTTACAATCTCAGTTGCAGTTTTATAGTTTTTTTATAAATGCGCAGTTTGGCGTGACTTCTATAAATAACATCTTTACGTGCTATTTGTTACTTAATTCCAGGTTATCTAGTCTAAGACTATGGAATCCTGGATTAAGCTAAATAAAATAACCTTAAACCAAGATTAGGAAAGTGACTTAAATGTGTCAACTTAACTAGTACAGATTAAAGCCCTCAAGAGGGCTAAACGTAAAGTGGAAGTTGGCACTGCATCACGATACATCATGACAGAGCTCCCAAGATATAAGTATGTAACAGGTGCTGTTTCAAAGGACAAGAGATAACAGAAATGAAGAAAGGGCTGAGGGGAGATGGACACATTGAGAGAGGTGGGACGCTTCTCAAGGGGATTAATTCTTTTTCATCTTCAGAGATTTCTTTTTGCTTTCTCTCACTAGATGTGTGTATATGATTGCAATTGAAAAACATATATACTGAAAATGGGAAATTATTTTCTGTTTGTAAGAGAATAGTACTTTAAGCTCTTGACAAATGGGGATTTGTCAAATTTAACAAGCATTTAATTTAACTTAAAACATATATGCACTGCTTGTCCAGCAGTAATGGACATTTATTTATGATCCAGTACTCAACTCTATATGCAGGTACTATTTATTACATTGTCATCGTTTATCTACTGATTCATTATTTAGAATCTCAACATCATTACTGCTTTTTTTCAGCATTGAGCAATAAGCAGCACATTGTTATTGCTTATTGGGACCAAATTATCTAAAAAAGCAAAAGTAATAAATAAATAAAGAAAAATTATACATGGTCTAATTAATCTTTTTACCTTAGTAAGAGCAAATGAAAGCATAAGCTCATTTTGAGCACTAAATGAAGAATCCTTAATATCTTGTTCCAACATGGAAATGAAACTATAAATTTAAGGCATAAAGTTTTGAAAATATCCCAGAGGGAATTTTACAGTTCGGACCAAATGAGGTTAGAAGAGGTGACAAGATATAAGATGAAGTTCCAAAACAAATTGCTTATAATAAAACTAAAATAGGTGGGGGCTGGCACAGGAGATGACCAATGTTTAGCAACTGTTGCAGCTCCCTGTTAGGAGCAGATGATTGGAATATTGGGTATGATGCACTAGAGCTGATTGCAGAGCAAGGTATAATACAATAGTAAAATAGTTTTTATTGACAAAATAAAACTTTCAGGCCAAGACATATTAATCAAATAAACGTGCCTGTAGTGGCATCGTTTATTATGTACGAAGTGCACGCTGTATGTGCTAATGAGGGTGCATTGCAGCACACACACAGCAGTTGGTCAGCTGGATCTGGGCTGACGATGGTTAATAATGCCCTTAAGAGAGGGATGGAGATATGGTATAGGTGTTGGTGAGGGCCCTCAATGCCAGTAGACCCAGAGCCAGACCTGGGGCTATGGGCGGGCCCTGGTGAGCAAGGCCCAGCCATTTACAAGCCAGGCACTACTATCCAGGCTTTTCATTTTCATTTATATATTATTCAATTTTATTTTAATTTGTAAAAATTTAACTTTAATTTTTATAGTAGTACTAAATGATCAAAGGTAGAATCAGTTCCCATATGTGCTTTTTTTACTCTGAGAAAACTTATCTCTCAAGATATTTGCAAGTTGTGTGTGTGTTTGTATATTTAATTTGTGTGTGCATGTAATCACCATATCACCACAACTTAAAGAACATAATGCATTCTTTACGTTATTGCGATATTTGGTGCAAAGTCATTAACTAGCGTCAATGAAGTAGTGGCAGACTGATACCTAGACAATGGACATGAGAAAACAGTCCAATGATAACGTGACGAAAGAAACATGTGTCAGGTGTCACACAGCAAGAATAAACCGCTTCCAGCAGTTTGGAGGATTCCAGCAATGTAATGAGACCTAGCAAGATAGCAACCATAGCAACCACAGGTGCATGTGTCCCATCTTCTCCTTTTCCTCTGGAAGCATCGTCTGCAGCTGGATTAAACTCAGTCCAATTCCTCATTACTAAGTGTGTTTTGTCTGCTGAGGTTTTACAGAGTTGAAGTTTCACAAAATTAGATCAGTTTAATTGAGCTCTAGTTGCCTTTTTCTAAAACAAATATATGTAAACTTGTGCAGGTTAGTAGCTAACTGAGTGTTCCACCACGGTTCCTCTTTCGCTGAAATGTGGAAGTTAGTTAAGTGGCCTGAGCATGATGGAAAGAAATGCATCGTACTGAGTATTTATGTTGTTTTTAGTGCTGGGCACGTTAACACGTTAATCGCGCTTTAACGCAATGATTAATTAACGGCGTTAATTTTTTTAAAGAAATAAATTTAAAAAATTTTTAAAATTTCCACGTCTCCCTTCCTGCTGCAGCAGTGTGTCTGATGTAATCAGGAGAGAGTGGGTTTATTAAAATGAAGAGACGTTTTCTGTTTGGAGGTTAAGACGGAAGAATTTTTTTTTTCTTTTTATCTGTCTAAACCAACGCAGATGGGCAGAACATCATGATTTTTGGACGGGAAACTGCTCCCAAAAGACAATGAGAAACTTTTTAGCAAAGGTAAGACTTGTTAACTGACTGGGACTTCTTCTGCCTCTGTTTCGGTGAATCTTGGTCATAGCGAGATGAAACTTCCAGCTATGGAATCTGTGAGATGTGAGCTTTCAGTAGAGGAGTTGTTTGTCTGTGTTGTTGAGTGGACACGGGGAGACATAATCTGTGTTTACATATTTTTCGGACTTTGTGTACCTGGTCTTTAACTGTTTGTAGTGTGAACTGGAATTTTTTTCCTCAGCCAGCTAAATCAAACTCCTTTAGAGCTGCAAATACTACGAGTCCTTTTCAAAAAAGCAACTTAATATAAATATGTTTATTTGTTATTTTTTAAGCACATTTTTATTTCCATTTTTTGGTTTTAAAATAAAGAAAAACATAAAACCTTTTTAAAATGTTGATAGACAGACTTTCTTCTAAGGGATGTAGATATTTGTGGAAAATGTTGTAAAGTAAACAAAAAAATAAAAACAGTCCATAGTTTCCAACCTAAAGACAAGAAAAATAGATAAAAAAAATATTTTAGCCACGTATTTAGAGGCATTGTGGAAGGTCCAGAGAGACACTTGCGGCTCCAGGGTTGCAGGTTGGAGACCCTGATTTAGTGTTTGTAAACAAAAATGTACTGCATTTTCTTTATATAGCCGTAACAATGCGATTAATCGTGATTAATCGCAATATGTCATGCAATTAATCGATATTAAATATTTTGATAGCTGCCCAGCACTAGTTGTTTTGTGTAAAATTTAATCCATGGAGCAAAACGTCTCCCACACAATGTTGCTGTATAGTTTTTTTTAAATAACTGATCTCGACCTGAGACAGTGTGCCGTTTAATTCTAAAAATCTGATTATTGGTTGAAATGACTTGATTGACTTTGTTATTCATAAATTAAATTTATTATATGTTATATGTTATTCATAATTTGAATTATTAAATTGAATTTGTCTTCCTATAAAGTCAAAATTGATTTGATAAAGGGGGACTGCCCACAGCGATCAAATGCCTGCCCTGATACATTGTCCTGGCACAGGGACTGCCCAGAGTGCAGCAGCAACAGCCCATCCTGCTTAACATTCAACACACCAACACAGCCATATGTTTCAATAATCTTTGCCTCTGGCTTTCCAAAAACATTTACACAAGTGGCAAAGATGTGATCTCTCTGTTGTCTTTGCCTTCTCCTCGGAACAATAACTTTAGCCCTTTCTGAGTAAAGTTGTGCAAGTTAATACCTGCCTTTCAAATATGCTAAATATAGATGTGAAATTAGCCAGCGCAATCAGTTTCATGTTTGTTAAATCTACATTGATCTTTTTCATCTGCTCCTCCCAATATTTTGCACTTTCTGGCAGAGATGCCAATATAAGGGCAAACGTGCTAAATGGATTGGATGCACTATTTCAACTATTTAATGGATGCAGTCCTCAGTGTGCACGGTTAGTAATCAACTGAAACATGTTTTTGCTTGTGCTATCAAGTTTGCATGCAAACATGCAAACCTTAAAGTAAAGTTTATTTGTATAGCACGTTGGATGTACAAGTTAACTCAAAGGGCTTTATCTAAAACATTAAAAGCATTACAGCATGGTGTAGGAAGCAATAAGAAAGTGAATTAAAAACATCCATCCATCCATCCATCCATCCATTTTCTGTACCGCTTGTTCCCAGTAGGGGTCGCGGGGTGAGCTGGAGCCTATCC
>JBAMHW010000024.1:12791201-12838341 GCA_037177495.1 Rhadinocentrus ornatus | reverse complement strand
TCCATGCACCTTTAGTGCTTCATTATCCAGATTTCTGCCTATAAATTATCTAACTTTGCATTCTTAGCTTGACTGTTTAGCTTCACCTCTGCAACTGCACCCTGCAGCAGCAGGTGGGTAAATGTAACTATAAATTTGTGTGGTATCCAAAGAAAGTCCAGAATCTCCGCTAAAGGCTCAGTAAAACCATTTCTATGACCAACAAACACAGTTAAGACAACAAACAATTAAAGACCAGGTACACAAAAACCGAAAAATATGTAAACACAAATTATGCTCCACATGGCATGAACAGACAAGCGACTCCTCTACTGAAAGCTCACATCTCACAGATTCCACAGCTGGAAGTTTTATCTCGCTATGACCGAGATTCACCAATCCAGAGGCAGAAGAAGACTCAGTTTATGCTTTACACTTGTAAAACAGTCAGAAAACATGGCTTACCTTTGCTCTCTTGCCCGTTAAAACCGCATTTATTTAAAAAAAAAAAGTTTCCCATAGCCTTTTGGAATCAGTTTCCCATCCAAACTTCACGATGTTCTGCCCATCTGCAAGGGTTTTGATAGACAAAGCGAAATGTCGGTTCTTTTTCTTCTTTCTTAAGTTCCAGACAGAAAACGTCTCTTCATTTTAATAAACACGCTCTTTGCGTTTTACCTGCGAGTCCCCGCTGTTTTGGGGGGGGGGAGGAGGGGGAGGGCACGGGCTTGGTGTAAACAAGCCAACAGGAGCGTGGATCATTCAGCTTGCCAGCTTACATTGAAATGGAGGACCGTCTATACTCTTTGCACGCGAGACGGAGAAAAAAACAAAACAAGAAAAGAAAAAGAACTAATAACTGGGAGGCAGCTGAGGAGGAGAGGGACTTCAAAGCTAACGCGGAGGTTGCAGCCTTTCTGCTGGATAGGTTAGTTAATGCAATCTAACAGTTTAAAAGTTTATTTTGGCGTTATGTTAGAAACAGGGCAGGGAGATCAAGCAACTAAGTCGGATCATTTACTGTTACTTGCTATATAAAATGACAGAAACGGCTAATTTGTTAGTTAGCCTACAGTAAAAACTATGTTGCAACAGTTTTCAGTTGTTACTCTTCACAGAAGTCATACCATAAGTTTTTTTCCCTGTAACCATGGAAACCAGTATCTATGATCGTAAGGGTCGTGCTGTAAAAAAAATGTGCATAGACCCAACTTGTAATCACTTTCCATGGTTGCAAGTGATATGCTTAACTGTGCCATCCAATCACTGCTCTTTCCTGGTGAGACAAAGGAAACTGACAACTGCATTTGCTTTAATAAATCCAATTTTATTTGGATTTATTTTATTATATATTACTTGCTTCACTTTACAAGACGCAATTGAGAATCATATTTATAAACACTACCAGTTATTAGTTTGGACACATTTACCCATTTGATTTATTGGAAAAGTGTGTCCAAATTTTTGACTGGTATTGTACACAAACAACAGATATTACCAATCAGTTGGGGAAATTACTATTTTTTTGTAAGGTTTTGGTTTCTGTTACTGAACTTTTTGTTCATAACAGCTACATGGAGTTGAACATACAGATGATACCAGCAGCCTAGTTTAAACAGTAGTATGGTATAGTATAGTATAGTATAGTATAGTATAGTATAGTATAGTATAGTATAGTATAGTATAGTATAGTATAGTATAGTATAGCATAGCATAGTATAGTATAGTATAGTATAGTTTAGTTTAGTTTAGTTTAGTTTAGTATAGTATAGTAGAGTATAAAAGTATAGTATAGTATAATTATAGATCCTAAAGACCAGATGTAATTATGATCAAGCTGATTACAGCTGCTACTATTATAATGAAAACACTGAAAGAAATATTTAAATTTGAACATACTTATTTGCAGCTCTTGCTAAAATCATCACAATATTAACATATGTATTGTAGATATGACTAAATATTAAAAGTCAAATCACATGCACATTGATTTATTATATTGAATTTTAATCCTATGGTAATTGAATATGCAGTTTCACCTCTGCCACAATGATGCCTCACGTACACAGGTGAGTGTATTTTTACCTTACGCTTTTAAGCAAATTGCATTGATTTGAATATGCAAATCTCATCAAATTAACACTGCATGCTAAATGTGTCACATTCTTGCTTCACGTAAATCCCTGTACTGAACTCAAGCTCACACAAATAGTGACACTTTAATCAGTTAATATGACTGCTATGAGAATTATCTTCAATACTGGGCTTTTTTTTTTTTTTTCAAACACCAAAAGTGAGTGAAAATCTCTGACAGTAGGAATGCCCTCAAGAGCTGCAAGTGAATAATACTACTATCATGTGCACCAGATTATGATGTGGTTTTCTCCATAAACATCAATGAAATTAGTCACACCTATTTTCCAGTTGCTCATCTTGCCCTACATTGTGCAAATCCGCCTCTGATTTTTTAAACATCTAGGGGATCATTTTGCTCTTTGATGCATGACAGAGTGCAAAAGCCATGACGCCACATAGCTCCAGGTGTTAAAACTGATCAGTATTCATATCAGTAGCTTATCAAAGAGGTCGAGTTGAGTTAACTTTTTGTCTCCCTTAGTTCCTTTATCCCGAGTGCAGATTTACTCCAGCGTAGGGAAATTGCTGTTTTTTGTTAAGAGGACATTTTTGGATGTCCTCTACAAGCTTAATCTTTCATATTAAACAATGATTGAGTTTAAATTATGCAAATGCCAATGGACTCTAAAGGGCATGTATATGTACAAATACATATATGTTTCCAAAATACCCAACCACCCACAAAGCGTGTACAACACATCAAGGCAGAGCTCTCTCTGTAGGACTGAAGCCAAGCCCTCTGGCTCAGCCACAATATCAGCTGTAAAAGATGGATTAGGGTCCTCTATAACTACTCTAAGGCTGAGGCACAACGTAATAAGGTGAATGTGTGTAGGTGTGCTAGACAGGAGAGGGCACATATTAAACTGACTTCACACTACTGCTACTATGCTGCCTGTGCGCCAAATGCGGTATGTCTACTTCTAAAAGTTGCCGAAAGTGTGAGAGACTTAGATGAGTGTGCTTTGATAAAGACAACTGGAAAAGCTTACATTGCTTTCTTGCAGAACCCAAGCAAGTGTCTGGGGGGGGGAAGAGATTGCTCCCATTGTGATCAACCAGCCATGAATAGATGGTCACATTTCCGCAGCCTACAGGCAGATGCCTCTATGCAATACATAGTTAAACACAAAAAGTGATATCTTTGTTTAAGTTCTGATTGTGCCTGGTGTATTTATGATTAATACAGTATATACAGATATGAAATCATATCATACTAGCTGGATGAGTCTGAAACACTTCCAAATCATATGCTGCTTGTGTGTAAGGCTTGGATATTGTTGGTTTGTTTAGCACACCTGCAGTTACATGTATATTAGCCACATACCCATGAGTGGAAATGGAAAACACTGCCAGCCTTTATTTATTCCTGCAAATCTCACAGGAATCACTAAGTAATATTATGGTTAGTTTTGGTGTCAGGGGTGTCAAAGCAACTGTAAAAGCCCCAACAAGAAAATCCATGATGGACATATGAGTATGAACAGAATCAGTAAAAGCTCTGTAGGTCTGAACTATTTCAAGCTTGTTGACTGGAATATATATATATAATAAAAGTGCTAGACTAAGATAGAAAGTACTTTAAAGGATCCTCTGAAATGTCATTTAAAACATGTAAAGTACACTACCAGTCAAACGTTTGGACACAATTACCCATTGTATTTAATGGGAAAGTGTGTCCAAAACTTTAACTGGTACCATAAGTGCTTAATGTGGGTTTTTCTCATTGTACTTTCTATTTCAGAAATCCAGAATACAAATATGAAAACCTTCTCATTCATCATAGAAAACTGCTGGGAGATTTTAATTCAATGATGACAATGTGAGAAAACATCATAAGCTTTGTGTATGCAATATTCACTCATCTCTGGGTAAGGTTATAGTTAAATTTCCTGATCACACTGCACCTCTGCAGACACATTGATTTCTTTAAAGTCACAATTTATTCTATTTCATGCCAGTATGAAACTGCTGTTAAATCAGCTCAATGTGACCACCAGAAAAGAAAAACAAAGGAATGCTCCAACAATCTGAATATGTTTTCAATGTTGCAGATACAATCCAAGTCCGATTATATCAATGTGAATCTTGTAAAGATTACTTGGTAAAATGCCTGGCAGAGGCTGCTGCTGTGTTCATCTACCAGTTGCAGTTGTGGTTTTAAACCTCTTGACAGTACATTTAGCATTGTGATTTCTTATTTAAAATCCCAGATATATCATTTATAGCAACAATAAACTTGTACAGTTAAAAATTAAGCACACTATAAAGGGGGTTAGCTTTGAAACAGCACAAATCTGAGCCCCTAGACCCAACTGGATCACATAACAAATATAATCCTTAGGCTGTGATATACCAAAAATTCCTATAAAAGATTTAAGAAATTGATTCAGAAAAAAAAATAAAGAGGCAAGAGAGCAAAGTTATAGGTGCAATGCTAATTAGAAAGGAAGTTAGTTGGAGAAATAACCTCACAATTTTGCTGCTTATGTCAACCATATAGATTTCTTTGTGTAGACAGGCATCTATTATTACAATACACTCTAAATACAACAATATTTTTGATTTACTTATTTTGTCTGAGTAAAGGCTATTTTTTAACTTGCGGACAGCTATGAATTGCTATTGATTAAATTCTAATTCAATTCCTCTCGTTTTACTGTTGCCAGCAGAGGCAAAGATGTAGCGGCTGTGTAGCCAGAGATGCTCTATCACAGAAATAGACGACCTCTGTAGCTTTAATTACCCTTGATCCCATAAGGCTTGGTCAGTGTGATCTTTTTGACTTGTTGGATTAATGATTAACAGACATTAATAAAAGGATAGATAGCTAAATGCACAACTAATTTGAGCTACATTACTACATAAAGATTCTAGTTACCCCCCTTCAGTCTCTGTGAAAGGACAAAATCAATCTAAATCCTGCACCTATCTGAGGTAAGCAGAGCTCCAACAATATAGTTGTCATGGGATTCACTTCAACTAAAAAGAATAAACCTAGAAGTGATGGGCAAAATTATAATAGAGTGTAAGTGACTTTGGGGATTAGAAGAAGAAAACCGTCAATGTGGACTGCATAAATGTCACTCAAGCTCCATCCCCTGGCTAATTAGATTTCCCTGTGCTCAACCAATCATACTGATAGGAAGAAACATTTTGCAAGTCAATAGTCAGCTGACAAGTAGCATTGTAAACAGTCAGCTGCACTGTCGGATAATTTGGTTTGAGTGGAGGATTATGGATGATATTACAGATTCATGTTCCGTTTACATGCAATGGCAGGTTCAACGAAGGAAAAAAATCATACCTTTGTGGGCCAAAGTTTATATGCACCCATCCATGACATGAATGTCATGGCAGTATTGGGTTTAAGGTGTTTTTTCTATTTTTTTATCTCTTCTTTTTTGTGGGAGAATGTTATAGATCTTCATAAAAAACAATAAAAGGAAATGTATACACTCACTTATTCATTATTGTTATTTTAGTGATGTGTTGCTGAATGTTTATTAATGTCTCCTTCCTTGCTAGAATTTTTAATCTTCTTATATCCTCATTGATTGACTAAAAAAAAGGTATGTGTGTGTGAGGAAGTTGTAGCTATTTCAAAACAACTTCCACCAAGGTTTGAAAGAAGATCCTTGTCATTCTCATGTGAGAGGAAATTAGTTACAATAGCAACCAGGAACCTAATGAACTGGAGTCTACTGGAATTGGTGCTACTGTCTACACTAAAATGCTGCTATCTAAGAAAGAAACCACAATTGTCATCTTTAAACTTGGCTAAAGTCTACAGCTGATTTTCATCCTTTTTGTCAATACCCACTTATTCCAATGCAGGGTTATAGCAGGTTGGAGCCTATCCGGGTTGCTACTAGGCGAGAGGCTGGGTACACCATAAACAGGTCACTAGTTCATCACAGGGTCACCACAGAGACAAAAAAAAAAAAAAAAAAAACTTAGAAAAAATATTTATACTCCTCCTAGGGACAAATTAGAAACACTAATCAAATGAAAATGCATGTCTTTGGACTGTGGGAGGAAGTACCCAAAGAGAACCCAAGCACAGGAAAAGCATACACACTCTGCAACTGATCACACACAGGCAAAAAAATAGTAATGAAAGAAGAAAACTGGGTGAAATACCTGTTATTACCATATAGGCTAAAACTGCCATGCTCTGTGGGAGTAAAGGTGAGGCATTAATCATAGTGGTGGGAGCTAGATCCTCTACGGTTGTTTCACTGCCAGTGGAACTGGTGAAAATGTATCAATCTTATTAAGTAAGGCAGAAGGATTCCTTCAGAACAGATCAATAACCTGAAATCTTCAGCTGGTAAGGTGAATCTAGGGCACAGTTTTGTGTAAATCGCTTCCTTTGTGAAGTGGATAAACCAGGCTAACATTTAGCATTGGAAAGACCATCCCAAAATCACAAAATCAACCCCATTAAAGATTTTGTGGACTGATTAAAAACCACGTCCGTGGCACAAAGCCAGCAGATTTAATGGAACTTTACATTTGCTAAGAAGTGTCAAACAGCCAACAAGAATTCAGCTTTTTCATGTTTGTCATGAACTTCATTTCTATGTTTAATCCACTGTCACAACTTTATAATAATAAATAAATGCAATACAGACCGTGAGAAAAAATACAAATATACTACACACAAAAAAAAGACCTTATTTTCCTATATATGGCTATTTCTTTTCCATCCATTTTCTATCTCTACATCCATCCAGCTATTGGTCTGTCTGTCTGTCTATCTGTACAATCTGCTGCACGGATGCTACTTATACTATATTACTCATCTCCTCTCTAATCATACCTAATACTCATACTCTAATCATGTTTTTGTTTATGTTGTAAAGGAATTTAGTTGAACACGAGATCCAAAGCCTTAAATAATCTCATGTTTCGTGCACTATGTGCTGTTGCACGCAGCCTCTCTTGTACTCTTCCAACCAATCAGCGGCAGTGCACCGAAGACTTAGATTCTAAGGAGATGCAGCAGTGCAAAGCAGATTCTTCATCTCTGTGAAAGTGAAATGATGACAGTAAATTGTAGGAGGATGTTATCTGTGAGTATATGACAGTTGGCAGAAAAGTAGTTGGATTTTCCATGTTACCTGTTATTGCACATATTTTCTCCTCCAGCAGCCTCATCTTGCATGTGAGGTGCAGCTTTCACTAATTATTTTCAAACACCCTGCTGATTAGCTTTGCCCTGAGCCCAGAGCTCCAGGTGTGCATCTGTGTGTGTATATATGACTTTCTATCTACATATGCAAGGGTACTATCATTCCTGTTTCTAGTAAAAAGCCAGCATGTCTGCCATATCCATTTGATTGCAGTCAGTACATAATCATGTTTCATGAAGCTGCAGAAAAATTAAGCTTTTCTTTTTAGTTGTTAAGCAAGCAATCTGTATGCATGGTGACCAGCTGTGATTTTGGGGAAACTACTCGTGCCTGCTGAATTAGCTAGAAGTGGCTCACAGTCCCTTGCTCTGTCCCTTACAACACATAATGATCAAGAATAACCTTTACTGTTTTATCTCTGCAGAATCACCTGCCTGTCTGCATCTCTGCCAGTAACTTCCCTACCTGGAACAGAGCACTGCCAGGTCCCAGAGCTTATTAGCACCCAAAACATTTCCAAGGCCCATCTGTTTGATTGTGTTTTTGTTATTTTCTCTCTCTATATATTTATCTTTCTACAATAAGTAAAATGATTTCTCTGCTTTACAGTTAGGAGCATATATCTTTTTCTTTTTTCAAATTTTACCTGTAGTTTTGCAGGTTTAACACATTGAGATGCAATCATATTTTATTTAATTCAATTCAGCTTTATTTGTATAACGCCAATTCACAACGGTGTCATCTCAGATGCAGGGTCTTATTTGTGACCTGTCTACAAATACAAGTAGTTATGACATTAAAAACTGCACAGACATATGACATCCTGATAAAAATGCCAAAGAAATGAAAAGTCACTAAAAACAGTAACAAGACCTCAGTGTTTTATCCCAGTGTGCTCAAAAATGTTTTAAAATCCCTGGGAGGATCAAACTAGACAGTTTGAGATCCAGCTGTAATGAATTCTAAAATATTACATATGTCCTTTAGTGAGGATTGTATTTGAGTGGAGAGCTGAACAGACTTTCAGTGTAGGCTAACCTTACTGACACATTTTTGGAAATTTGAAATGAGTTAAAATCTCAGAAAAGCTAACTTTAGCCGCATATATATATATATATATATATATATATATATATATATATATATATGTTACAGTGACTACAGTGACTTTTGCACCATGCTGGTCATTCTTTCTTTGTAGTCTAGTGGGATTAGTATGGCTTTACACTTACAGATTCTACATTGGCATTTTTCAGCCTTAGGGGTTTTAACTTGAACTGTTTGCTGTGGTTCCTGTGATTTGCAGAATGCCGACCTCAGTGCATCTGCCTTATTCCATTGTACCTGCAGGATTATTGATTGGGATCTGAGATATTTGCAAGCCTGCTGAAGGGTTGGAATTATCCTGCTGGGATTGGCTACAGCCAGTGTTATAAATGCATTGCTTTGTAGCCTACTAGCTGTTTTCTGTAAAGAAGGTTTCAACTCTTGAAAATATTTTTTTAGCAACACTTAAATTATGGAGCGCTAATAAGGAATGACACTTATTAAATCATTTTAAATGTTTTATTTATTTATTTTAACCTTTTTTGTGGGTCTTGGCTTTAGAGGGTTTTGTACAGAAGATCAGATTTAAATTAGGAAAACAGAGGAAATCTACAATAAGAACAGAATAATTTTCACTTAAATATGCAATTATGAAAACAAGTTTATGAAAACATGTGAGTCTATATAAGACTCACTAAAACAGGCAAGCAAAATAACAAAGTATGAGTTTTTTATTTTATTTTATCAAGGCAATTATCTGAGCAGTACAGAGCTGGTGAATGCATTCCACTCTTGACTTCTCTTTGATGAAAGCAGCAGGAGCCTTCTCACTCCTTCCCTCTTATCACACTGTCAAGCCAGCTTGCCTGCTCCCACACTGCGGTTGCCAGCAGAAAGGGCACCGCTCGTTAATGCCAGTGAGCTGGAAATGAGTCACAGCACCTTGTCACGTGCCTGATCTGTACTCTGACGGTGCCCCCTGCTTAGCAGGTAAAGAACATGGTTTTCCCCACTCGTTTGACATTCATGCTGCAATATCATGGAAGCAGTTCTCATCAATTTGGGAAGAAAAGAGCAAATGCATACATTGAGTAAGACATGAAGAATAGTGCTAGGGGCTTTTTGTTGTGGATACTAGAACATTTGGCCGATGGTTGTTGGGCTCAACAACTACCAGCCAAAATGAACTGATGATTTTTATTATGTGCATTAAAATCCCCTGATTGTTTTAAATACGTTTTAAATGTGTTACAACTAGTAAAATGTCAAAAATCATACATATTTTTTTGCATGACATTTCAAGATTATTCAAACATGTCAACTGTCAAAGCTGATTTTTTTTGACCGGCTTTATTGTTTATGTGGTAAGGTTCGAGAATTATTTGATTCTGACCAAGCTTTATTTTGCAGTTTTCCAGTTTTATGTGTGTCTTTTTCAGCTGTCTGACCCTTTAACCTCACCCCCCACACACATCTGCATGCATAACTGTTAAAAAATGTAAACCCATTACTCTGATTTGGTAATCATGGTAATGCATTAAAGAAGAATAAAAAAACAAAAACAAAAACGTATGCCATCTAATACACTGTATTTTATGATAAAAACACAATCACATTAGACCTCAATGGATTTTGGGCTATTTGCAGAATTGATGTTCCTTCAAGTGCTAACCCCATCTGCTGCAACATAAAAGTAATTTTAAAAACCTAAAAGCACAGTAAAAAATACATCTACTGTATAAAAACACGTTGGCCAAGAAGTACAAAAGAAAGTCGGGGTTAGATTCAGCTGTCAAAGTGTGAATTATGAAACTTCTCAAAGAGTCGAGAGCTTCCACTTTTATTTAAGAGCTCAGACCTTCACTAACATCACCAGATAGCGATGATGTACCAAAAGTTGAATCACTCACTACAACTACGTAATGCAATATTACCTAATTACAGTCATGCTACTTAGCAATACTATAATTTGTGTAGAGCAGTCAGATATACTGTATATGCTTTGAGTTCGAGAAAAATATAATTTACCGGGTGCATAACACTATATTTTATATTTTTGGGGGAGAAACAACATTCTGTGCTCTGAAAGATTGATGGCATGCATGCTGGGGTCACTGTTTCACAGCTTTCTAAGTGAACTGTGCTAACACTACAAACGCGCCTGGCAGCTACAGAATAATTACCTACTGTACCTTAGTAAACAATGAAGTGAAATAATTTTTCATTCATGATAGGTAGATACTACCAACCATATGACATCTGAGTGGAAAACCCAATCTCATGTGTAACAGGTACTTCTGTCCAGCAGTTAAGCAGCATTAACATGGCACATGAAAACTGCTATGCATAAATAGAAAAACATAGAAGCTCGAACCATGAAGATAGTTTTTACCCATCTGATTATGTTTTTTGCAATGTGTAGACCTAATTGTGTACATTAATTATACCATAAGTATGCTTTTAATAAGGTGATTCTTATCGTTCATGGGTGAGAGCAATAGAGAAAGTAGAGTGAGTGAGAGGAAAGCAGAAAAGTACCATAACTCTGACAAAGTTGTACAGGACAAGCCTTTCAGTTGTAATCCATTGAGTGTCACAAAGGTTCTTGCACCAGTGCCCTCAACACTAACAAAACATGAAAGGAGACATCATCATGTAGGAACACATATGGAGACATAGGACATAAACGCACTGACAAATGGTGCGGCCATTAACCTATGTAGCCATTTCACGTTCTGCTAAGTGATAAAGTTGTTGGACAATGAAAGCTTGCAAGGGTCATGTTTACCTATAGTTAAACTGGTAAACACAGTAATACTTCCTGTTCATCGTTAAGCAAAAGTGGATGAAACTAATGGCATTACCCAGAAAGGCATAATTTTGTAAAAAGGCACCATAAAATAGCCAATCAAATTATTCATTTGGCAGAATAATATACCACTCATAATAATATCTGGAAATGTTAAATTAAAGACAAAAAATTTAAATCCAGGACTTATTAGAGCCCTTCTGATGTCAAGGCCCTGGTAACTCGATTCCATTACTGCTCTCATTACAATATCCTTGCTTCACATTGTCAGATTACCATTACAGAAAGGTCAGGGTCTAAGAGGGAAAAAAAGAAGATAGTCTTGGGTACTACAAGCTAATTAGCTGTGTTACTGATGCAAATTAATAAATGATTACCTGCACCAATTAGTTTTATGGCACCAAATGGTGATTTATGGTCACTGCTTTCTAAAGGTCATTTTGTGGTGAAGGGTAGTTATTAGATCTTTTTGTATTCCTGCTTCTTCTAAGTTTGCCTAATTTTTTTCTTTTTGGGTTAGATTAAGAATTGAGTACTTGAGCTGAGTAAAATCAACGCACCAGAGCTGTTGTTAAGTGCCTCTCGAGCCGATACCTAAATGAGAGTTAACAAAACAGAGGTGACAGTGCTGAGGTTGAGGCCTCTGCTCTTTAATGGTGCAGTGTTTGATGTGGGAAAAGCCTACCCAAATATTAATCTGTTCTAAGACTTATTATGTAATAGTTTTGAGAATGTAGACATTATGACAGCGACTAACTCATTAATAGTAAATGTGTTTCTAACATTTACAAATAATTAATTACTACATATGGCACCTTTTAATCAGCCTTGAGCTGTATGATGCTAAAACAGTAGTCTCATACATCAGTGCTTTGTGCTAAATGCTCAAACGAGCATGTTTAATGCCACATCCTTTCATTACCTCTGCCAAGGTGGAGGTTATGTTTTCAATGGCGTTGGTTTGTCTGCCTGTCTGTTAGCAACATTACTAAAGAAGTAATGGATGGATTTTGATTGAATTTTCAGGAACTCTCAGAAATAGAATAAGGAACAACTGATTCGATTTTGGGGTTGATTCAGATCACCGCCCAGAATCAGGAATTTTTAAAAAATGATTCTTTACAGGTGCAATGCAGGGACAAACATCTGGGAATATCTGTGATAGTTTATCACATCCAGGTCTTTTGTAGGTGAAAACAAAAGGTTGCTAAAAAAACAAAACAAACTAATGCCTACAATCACTGGCAAAAAATAAACAATAAAAAAATAAATTAATTACAATGGCTTGGTGGTCTGCTCTCTCTGAGTGCTTCTAGTTTTACATGCTACAACTAATTGGCAGTAATCCAAATATAACCTAGAATGTAGACCTGCAGTCTTACAGTACCACGATTAGAGCATGTCTATAACTAGTCAAAAACTTTTTCACAACTTCTTGGTGGTCTAGCTGGACTAGGTCCTCAGGAAAGTCCAAACTCAGTCTGATGTTCAGCAACACTGCCATTTTTTCTAGAATGACTTTTGACTTTAGGATTTCTCTTTTTTTCTCACTTGAATAGCTTTGTTTTCCACAAAATCCTTTTACTTTTCTTTTTTAACTAGGTTCTGGGCATACCCAAGCAAAGGCACTCTAATAAATCCAATTCTCAGCCTGTCAGAGTGTAAACAAAAGGAATTTCATGATCTACTGAGACAATATACAGAGGAATCAAAATCAATGTGCACACAGAGAAAAAAAGAACAGTCTTTGATCTGTTTTATGTCCAGTTTTGAAAAGAAAAAAGAAAGAAATACCCGATGTTTTTAAAGTCAAAAGGCGTTTTAGGCATACCCTGTCCCAGTTTATTTCACATAGTGGTATCACGCAAAACACAAACACTAATGAAGGTGCGTGTCCACAGCCAGGTCCAAGAGAGTAATGGCAGGAAAGGGACATTTGTTGGAACAAATTTAGTGTTAATGGTTCAAAGTGAGTTGTTGGCTCAGTTAATGATGGTGTCTTTAAAAAAAACTGCAGCACTTAGAAAACACCAGTGTTTGAATACTGGTGTGCACTCACAGCTCAATAGGTAAACTTTGACTAGCTTTATTAAAATGATTAAGCTTTGCAACACTTTAGCAGTATGTCACAAGTCTGCATACTGCTGTAGGGAAAACTAAGCCATCACAGTGCCTGGTGGATTTTCAGTGATTCATTCATTTCACGTCAGATCCTCCAAATGAGTCAACCTTTTGCTGTTTCTAAAATGAGCTGTTTAGTCTTCATGGAGTCTTGAGCCTGCTTTATCCTTGTGTTCTTTGAGCATTTTTTAACAAAGTAGCACACCTTCTTGGTTAAGGGAAATGCAAAATATGAAGCGTGTTCTCAAATGAATTGATATTAGTCCCTTGAATAATTTATAAGCAAACATGAATGGGATGTAGGGTACTATGCTGATTTGTTACCATTCTGATTTTAATATTCATTCACGCAGCATAACCACTGAATTAAAGGGACACCAACTTACAGTAACCAGAGTATGTAGGGGTAAATTTATTTTTGGGGGCATAGAGGAAGGCATACATATTCACGTAATCCATCTACTGTGCATTACCCAACCTGTGTACTTGGAGCAAGCACTCACTGTGTGAACATATTTTTTTCTTCTTGTGTTTCTAGCCATGAGTTTAGGGAACCAGAAAAGGAGCAAATTTAAACATTGGCTAGCAACATGGTGTTTGCTGTCTTCTTTCAACTTGACGATAGTGGTGACAGTTAAGTTATACAACAGGCACTGATAGATAATTATGATGTACAGTATACTGTATCAGCCTCTCTGCATAAATAACCTATTCAAAATAACATGGCTATGTCTAATGATGCCACACACATCATTAACACTGCTGAGCTGTTAACAGATAGCCTACAACGCTGTTTACACAGCTAATACTAAAATCCCAGAGGCGCCCAAAGCCGCATCCACGGACTGTTCAAAGCCTAATTGGTGAGTGAACAAAAATAGATCTGCATTAAGTAATAACAGAAGGTACTGTTCTTTTTACTGTGCCACTGAATTGCAAAGGCTTGCTAATTAATGCAGTTTTATTTTTATACATCAATGAGATCAAAGAAAATGCAATAGTAATGTTAATAGGAAATAAAGTGAGTTAATGGGTCATGCTTACCTAATAATAACTGATATTAAATTGAACTTTTTTTTTTAATAACACTGTTTATTAATCAATTTATTAGATTAACTGTTAAAAGAAATTAAATAGATTATGATGTCTGCGATGGACTGGTGACCTGTCCAGGGTGTACCCTGCTTCACACCTGCTTGAATGCTGGGTTAGGCTCCAGCTTACCCGCAACCCTTCATTGGACGAAGCGGTACAAATAATGGATGGATGGCTGTATTACTGAATTAATGTCTTGTCCTTTAACGCTGTTACTACCACCATGGCTAATGCATCCAAAATCCTGCATTGCCAAAAAATCTGAAAATGCTAAAAGTCAACTTGAATCTAAATGACATCAGAGATTTAAAGCTGTTTAGTCAGGAGAATGTGATTTTTCAACATTATGTATCAGCTGATGGAAACAGCTAATGATCACATTATTCGATGCAAACTGGGGACCTCAATGGCTTGGGCTGAAACCTCGGGATTGGTGGCATGAAAGTAGATTAAACCTCCTCTAATCAGAGAAGAGATTATTCATGCAAACAAATAATCCTTATACTTTGAGCTAATTTGTGTGATACAAAATATTCTGCAGTGCAGATTGCTGCTAAGTTCCAAGAAACCTTGTTAATGCTACAAAAAGAAAATCAGAGTGAGATAAAAAAAAAGCCTTCTATTATCTGTATCAAAATTGACACAAATCATATGAGAACATTTGCTTTTCTGCTTTGGTACTATTTGTAGCTTGGCAGGAGTAAGGCATCTAGATCTGCATTATCATGACATGACAGTTTTCCTCAAATTTTTTCTAAATTTAATTGTTCCACAAATATGAAATAACAACATTGAGTTTGACATCTACTTATATTTAAAATCCACTTGGTTTACAGTTATCAGCCTGCTAACTTTACTGTTGACAGTCTAGATTTAGCTGTAAATGTGTGTAGTCGTGCCAAAACCAAATAGAATTCAAACCAGCTGTAAACTGCTGTGGTTGAATGCAAAACTGCTGTTTATTTTGTGGTTAAATGACAGTATTCGTGGGGATCTAATCAAAACTAATTTCAGCAACAGCACAAAGCTGTTCTCTGTCTTCTTAAAACCAGTACATGTTTCTTTATTCTTTTTTCAGACATCTCTACAAAGAAAGTGAATGTCCTTGTAAAAGGAAAACTTAAAGACAGTCTGAAAAGGATATATAGGTATAAGTAAAAAGCTTATAATGCCCACCCCATGCATTATACAGGCACGCTGCATTTATAACACTGAGAGTAGTAAAGTTTGCAAGATCCTTGTAAATAGTGTGATCTGTATTATCAGGGTATTTAAGTAGTGGCTCAAGACTACTGTTTAACCCTCTTGTTATGTTGAAAAAAATACATTGAATATGTTGCAGGTCATTTTGATCCATATTGTGTAAATCCACTCAGAACAGTTAAAAAAAAAAACTTTATTTTAGATTATATGAAGATTTAGTAAAGAGAGATTCAATTCCATTTTTTTTAAGTCCAACACTTTGTTTAGGAACTATTTAGTTAACTTCTTTTCTCTCTTCACAAACATTTTTAAAGAAACTTCTCATAAAAAAAAATAAATAAATAAATTTTTTGTCCTTTTGTCTTTTGAGAAATTTACTTTCCAGATCTTTCTCTCTTATCTGTATGAGGTCACTGGAGAAGAATATGAAGATAAAATTTGGGCCTAAGCTACTGGGAAACTTCATGTGATACACATTGGGCCTTCTTCCCACCTTGTTCTTGTTACTCACCTTTGTTTGTATGCTTTATTGTTGCCATTAAGTTTGTATTTTTCTCTTCTTTTCAAACAGAGGTAACCTTGGTCTGATGTTGCTGTATTGTGTGTGATCCTGTCTTTTCAATCCCAGTACTGTCCTTACTTAGTCTGGTTCTGTTGAAGGTGAAGTTTTTCTCCTCTATTCACACCTGCTCCCTCATGCTTACAAATAATCAGGGAATAAATTGTAGTGAAAATTTCATGCAATCTATTAGTCAAATAACTTTTTATAAACTGTCAGTTGGAAGCTCTAATGGCAAAATCATCCCTGTCTATGACCATAGACCATATGATCATTGCAGGTGAAACCAAACCCCCACATCATAAATGCATTCATGTTTTAAGTTTTCTCTATCGGTTTTTGATAGAAAATTATCCAGAATGTTATACAGTTATATTGGTTCCCTCAGTGTCAGGGACAAAAAAAGAAAAGAGGCAAAGATACTGGCAGTAAGACTAAACAAATGCTCTTATTTCTATCCGCCGTCAAATTGGAAAGGAGCTGCTAACAAGAAACATTGAGAACTTCACTAAAACCCCTAACAGACAACGTTACTGTCACTAACCATTTCTTGGTATTTTTGGCATCTATACAAAAACAACCATAAGTTTTAAACAGTAATATCACATATTTTATTTACCACATCTTTATTTACACATATTTATTTATATTAGTCACAAAATGATCCGAACAAATTGTCGAAAATTTCGAAGGACTCCAAGGTGTACCATCAGCATTGACACACTCAAAAGCCGCTAGCCAGTTATCACACGTTACGGTTAGCGGGGAGGTGAGGACCCAAGATCAGACAGAGGAGGCAGGTCAGTGCAAGTAAAACAGGGGTTTATTTAACCAAAACACAGGGGACGAGCCACACTAACGGGTGAAACCAAACAAGGATCTGACAAAGAATCTGAAAAAACCCAGGACTTAAATACACTGACAAACAAATTAAACATAGATGACGTGCATGAGCAATCAGACAAGGTGTGCTAATGAACAAAAACTCAAGAACACAAAGCTAAACCCTGAACACAGAAAAAAAACAAAAACAAAAACTAGAAACATGACAAAACTAAACGCATGAAATCAGAACAGAAACCATAACATCACATCTTTCTGGGATTTTGCATCTTTTCGGTAGTTTGAAGAACAAAATCTTGTCTGTGTCTTATGGCAGCCAACCACAACATGACTTTTCGTCATATTTAAAGAAGAGGATCAAAGCTGAAAATCCACTGATGTTATGCTTTAGCAACCTTTTGTTTTTACTGGCAAAAGACTTGACGGAGGTAATTAAGTGAGATAAATTTGATTACATTACTCGATTACTACTACTTGATTACTACTCTAATTTGATTGAACTGAAATTTCAATTTCAGTTTAATTTTACTCTTTTTTAAAAAACTTTACACGAGGATATACACAACTGTTGTAAATTGGTGCTACATTAAAAAACTGAAATGAATTAAACT
This sequence comes from Rhadinocentrus ornatus, assembly GCA_037177495.1. NCBI lineage: Eukaryota > Metazoa > Chordata > Actinopteri > Atheriniformes > Melanotaeniidae > Rhadinocentrus > Rhadinocentrus ornatus. The sequence continues at coordinate 12,820,800 of JBAMHW010000024.1, read as the reverse complement.
GAAAGACAGCACAGAGAAAACTTACAAATCATATGCTGGATGAAAAAAAACACTGTTACAAATAAATGTTAAAGCTTCATGTGTACCAGATGTATAAATATTCAATGGTGTACAAACATATTAGACAGAACAACAGATGAGACAAACACACACACGCACAAAGATTAATGCAGCTTTAAAGCTTAATTCAGCTTTGATTCCTAATGTCTTTCGTCATGATGGCGATAGTCCCTAAAACATAACAGTCTGTCCTGCAGTTTCACATTTTCTCACTTTTAATGTTGAAAAATCACAAAGGAGATTTTCCTGCCTTTGACATGCACTCACTGTGATGATGACAAACACAACTACAGCAATTTCCTGTGTTGAAAATCTGTGACATGATAATTAGAACTGAGTTGCCATGGCAACTATACAATTCACTTTAGGTATCTCTATTCAGAGGCACAACACAGGTGATAGCCAATGAAATAATTATGCAAATTCACTTCTGCATATTTAACACCCACCATACTGCTTGCCTATGCACCTGACTAAGCCAAGCGGACTACACTTTGGCCTTGACAGACCAGTGGAGAAGAAAAATATCACTTAAACAGTCATTTGTCAGAACAGATGCTGAGGAAATTGTTTGAACAATGACATGGAAACAGAAAATAAGCATAGCAAGCTATACTGCTTTGGTGGAGAAAAAGCAAAGAGCAACAAAAACAGTAGTTGACAAGAATCCATTTTGAAAGGCAGTTTGAAAAAAAAGAAAGCTCCTAACCACAATCAGGGCACCATTGATATAGGTTGGAGTATCTGAAGGCAAATTAATGAGATAAGAGGAAAACTTAATAGGAACAAAGCCAGGGGAGAGTATCAGGGGATTGTGTAGTACCTCAGCAAAAAATACAGTCTCTTTGTCTTCAGGTCAAAGCTAGTAAGTGTCAGTTTTTATCCTCATAAAGTGACAGCACTGATGTGATGCCTGTGCTTTGGATCATTGATTAATTTTTTGACTCCTAGTAGTCAACAGGCGACACCTCTGTCAACTCAGTCTATAATGGGTGTCCCAGGTAGTTCTTATCAGCACCCTAACAAATCCTCTTGCAAGGCTGAATTCTATATACACAGCCATCACCGTGCATGGCATACTGCCCAAAGTGTGCCTGAATGACTTGAGGAGCATTCAGCACAGAGATTAAACGATAACGCTGAACCAGGAAACAACAATTTGTTCTTCTGGTAGATAAATTGATAGCAAAAAGTTAGACTGATGTTTTAAACTGCTGTGCCAGACTTTCAGAGCCTAATTTCCTTTACTCTACATCTAAACCCTTTTCAAACAAGTTCACATAATGCTGATTAAACCTATCAGCACCATATAAATCTCTCCCAATTCTGCAGGCACACTTAAAGTAACAAATTTTACATAAACCAACAATGGTTTGCTAGAGCTTAAAGGAGCTCAACAATAACAATGGAGATGGAGTGGGCGAAGCAACTACTGTATGATTATGGCTGAGCCTAAGGTGGAAAATCCTATAAAGTATTCAAGAAAATTGGGTAAAATATACTCTTTTTTTCTTTTGCCCATGTTCCACCTCTACCACTGCTATAATGAAATTTAACATGGCAGTTTTTTGTAATTCTAAAAAAAATAAGACAAAGAAAATTTTTTTTTTTTAAAAACAGGAAATCCTACTTGAGATATTTTATTTATACAGCAAATCAATTATAACTATTCTTATGCTAATAAATTTATAAACTTACTTTTAAAATATAGTTAAACATTTTTTCAGGTTAAAAATAAATTCCATCTCCATCTTGGCATGATGAAATCATGAGATTGTGTTTTTTTTCCCTATTGTTTTTTATTGACCATAGGATGTTGGCAGGGTGATGGTGATATAATTCACTGTACTTTTATGTGATTATGTTCTGAATTCTTTTCTTTTCTTTTTACATGTGGTTCAATTTTATTGTCATCCACTGTGTGTTACCACTATTTTTTAGTAATTCATAGTTCTTTAAGGCTCCATGTTGTTTCAAATTATAGTTTACTCTTGATGTTTTGCTCCTTCACCACTAATACCTAATTTGATTTTAACTTAATTACAATAAACTCGACTGAGTTGGGTTTTTATCGAATTAAAGGTGATCCAGCACTTTATTAAATGGAAATTAATACATTTAAATATATTTATTAATAGCTCAAGCAGTAGAAAACGAAACAATTATGCATGACTGGTGAAAACCAGGTGAATAACACCAGACTTTTTGTTTTGCAACCTGTTATTCCAGCAGTGGGTGTGGTTCAGCTTGGCTGGAATTGTATTCATTGAAGTGACTTGTGTACTACTCTGTGCCCATGCCCATCATGACTGATCTCTTCCTTTTTCAATACCTCCCTTTCACAGGAGGACAACCTGCTAATGAATAATTTACACTGCTGCTAACATCCTTAGATTAGACAGAGAAAATAGTTTCAGAAACACATGAATGTTTAAAGACGAGTCACTGAACCTCAGTGGTGTCTTGCGGGGCCTCACCCATGTCATTAATTTGTGCCCAAACAGCTATCTGCAGGCTAAAAGCAACAGGAAGAGGCTTTATGTAAATTTAGCAGAAAAAAATGATGTGGTGAGAGGAATCATTTGTTTCTGTGTTGATACCTTTCCAGACCGATAAAAATGATTGAAAAGCTTTGCATTGCAGCGCAAAATACTAGGCTTCTGTCATCTTTAGAGGGAGAGGATGGGTGATTGGGTGAGTTTTAAGCCACCTCTCAGCATTTCTGGCAGTGCATCTGCATGTTCTGGCAATATTCCCTGTAAGCTCTGTATACAAGGATTTACTGTGCATGTCCATAACAGAACTTTTATTAATGTTAACATCAAATGAAATGAGGAAATGAATGTTTCTTGGAATGTTCTCATCCTTCATATCGTGACATTATGTATTCTGTGTCTTGATAATATAGGTAAACATTTTTAAATCATCTGTTAGCATAGGAAATGTTTTATAACCAAAAAGATAAATAAAAATCTGATGTTTCATTTTGGGAGTAGAAATACCTTATTTCAAGAATCAGTGGGCTCTGCAATAAATTTTGTAACCCACAGAAGTCTTGCAACACTACAAAAGACCAATACAGAATCATTTGAAAGGTATTTTTTAAATCCAGACATTTGGGTCCCATTTTTTGCTTTAAAGGTATTTTATTGAATATTTAACGTTTTGGGCCTTGTTGTGATGCTTTCTCCTATAACTACCTTCTGTTATATTTTAAGAGTTTTTGTGTTACTCTACCCGTTCTTCAATAAGGCATCCCTTACTTGGTCTATATATTTCCAGGTTTTACTTAATTGTCAGCTGGTCACGGTAACTCTAGTAAATCAGCATTATCAGAATAGAAATATTCAGGATTCATTTAGTTAACAAACGCTTTAATGGCTTTTGTAATCACAGAGATGTGGCTTAGTTGTAGTGAAAAATAGCCTTTACTTTATTTATCTGTATCGTGAATTTGCTTCCATATGTTTTGTTAGAGATACATGTATTTAATCAGTGTTCAATGTTCTTTTTTTCTTGTAAAATTAAAATGATTGCCAGTGCCAATGATTTCTGGGATGTCAGATGTGCATTTAAACAATCTGAATCTTTGCCTCACCTTCTCTCCTGGATCTGGCAGGATCAGCTGAATAAAAGTGTGCAGATCTGACTCATCTGACTCAATGCACTGCAGGTGTGATAATGATGATGCCATTTTGACTTTCAACCATGGTGGTGAAATTTTGCATTCACTCTGTGCAGGATCTGCAGAAAATGTTAGTGTACTGGATTGCAAATGAAGAATTTAGTCTTCAACTGGTACATTTTATCCGATGCAAGGGTCCCACATACCATTGTAATTACATTTTTAATATAAAAATCAGTTTATGATTCATATGAGTTAATCTTAACACCCTTAGTCAAAAGCATAATGCCTGCAGAGCACTTTAATAGAACAAGGGATAGTATTTTGGCATAATTGTTATATTTTTGTGAAGTCTTTAATTAATTGTTCTTCATCTTTACCTCAAATATGAATCTTTAACATGGTGCTGTTTTGCATATCCTTACCATTCTGAACCACTGAGCTATTCTTCTGTTCTGTAACCCAATCCCTGCTTTCACTGTAAAATCTAACCAGTTGAATTTACAAAAAAGAAAAAAGGGTTAGGATTAGATTAAGTTTTTATTAACTTGAGGGACTGGGCATAATTAACTAAAATGGTTTTAGTTTGTAGATATGATTAAATATTATTATGCTGAAAGTAAATGAGGTTGTGGAAGAAACTTGATGTAATAAATTTAACATAAATTAGAAGAAATGATTAACAAAACCTTGGTTTTATTTTCAAAACAAAGTAACTTGAGAGCAGTCACAAGACACTACCAGCATTAATAAAAAAATCCTTTTATTTCCATCAGCATTCTAACAGGTAAACTGTGTATTTATGCCCAGAACACGTTGTCTATACATCGAAACTTCGGTGAAAAGTGGATTATTGCTGGTAAAAGGCCAGTATGGAGACCAGAAAATTTGTTACTCTCTGTTTAGCTCAGAACTGGTTTTCTAAAGAGTGACATGAGATGATGTTTTTTTCACAGATTTTTCTGAAATCAGTTTAAAACCGTTTTTTATAATTTTAATTGTTGATCAACCATGTAAAAAAATTTAAAAAATAATAAAGAAATAAAACTTTAAAAAAGTACGAGGAAATTTCAAATAATACTAAGATGCTAAAGTAAAAATGAGAATTTATTATTTTTTTTTTTAAAGTGAAATATCTCTAATTTGTTTTTTATAGAAGTGAACTGCATTGTGGGAATCCCTGCTCCCCCACCATCAGCATTTTTATGTACGCATCTTTATTACACTGATTAGACTTAGGTACGTTAATTTATTCAACATTTTTCCCCATGAAAGTTCCAATGAAGATTAGAATTACTACTAGGTCAAAATGAAGTTATATCCACTAGATATATTCTATTAAAACCAATGTTACATAGGTTTTCAGTGAATGCTCTTTCATTTACTAATAGCAACCTGGATTAAGACCATTCATGCGAATGCTTTTGACACTGAAAGATTGAACATTATATATGCTTATATGGTATCTATTGTATGTGTTAATTATATTTTGTTTTAATATTTTAATTCAGTCTCAGTACTTTTCCACCCTGTGAGAAATGTGGGTGGGGGCAAACTGATTTGTTCTTGTAATCAGCAGCTAAACATGAGAAAACTAGCTGGAGATAAGTTAAAGCCAGTGTTGAGATCGGAGTATGCGAGAAGAGAGAGAGAAAAGAGAAAATCCCAAGTTGACCAGAAGGTATAAAAGACTTTGTAACTTCCACCTCGGAGTCCATTTGGGCCGATGGGGAGAACACATAAGCCCATCTGGACCCGGTACCGAACTAATGTTTTGCATTTTTGTAACATTGAAGTTGCACAGTTTCTAACACTGAAACACTTAACACCACACACCACTGGGAAAAACGAAGAGGGTAAAACATAACCTGATCTCTAAAATATAAATAGTTAGATAGTTTAAATTCTTAAACATTTAAAGCATAAAAAGTTTTTTCTTTTATTTCCGTATTTTACAGTTAAAATAAAATAGCTTTCCAAAACGCTTCCATTTGTACTTGATAGTTTGGATGTCTTATATTTTCTGCTCTTTTGAGTTCTATCCACAGATTTTTAATGAGATTCTTTTTGGGGAAAAGAGAGAGTCATGACAAAACCTCTATCATGTACCTCTTGTGGTATTCCACTGTGGATTTTGAAATGTTTTTAGTATTATTAACCTTTGCTATAGCAATTCACTTTTTACATTTAACTGTTTTATGCGTGGTGTGATGTTTACTTCCAAAATTCGCCAGTGTTAGATTGAATCTATATGAAAGTCTTTTGACTTTAATTTAGAGACCTTATACCACTATAAGAAATATGAGCCTATGACCCAGATTTTGCAAATTACACAAACTGTGCCCTTCTAAATTTTGACACCCTTGACAAAATGACTGATTGAAAGCCTATAGCTTAAAGTCTCTAACATTAAATCTACACATGCCTTTTTAATTTACAGGTCTACAGCATGGCTGGACTGGCCATCAGGCATACCGGGCACTTGCCCGGTGGGCTGACGGTGATTTAAGGCCAGGCTGTTTCATTCTTTCTTTTATTTTTTAAACATTTTTTTTAGGCTACTAATGGAACTAATTATAAAAGGTATGATACTATTGGTGCACAAATCTGATAGATCGACACACTAGTCATGATTGATTCTGGGCTGGACCAATTACAGCCGAAGGCCGATGCCCCCTCCCTCTTGGGCTACAGTTGTCACGTCATGTCAATTACAATGAGAGACAGAGAACAAGATGGAGAACAGAAAATGTAGAGGAGGCGCAGAAAAAAAGAGGCAAGCCCTTCAGGCAGATGCAGCTAAATGTAGTAAAAACAACTTTTTGCTGCTAGTGGCAGAGTTTCCTCAGCAGCATCAGAATCAGCCGCAGTTGATGGAGGTGGCCAAAAGGGGAGGAAGGAGGAGAGACTGGCGGCATCACTAGTGGGGAAACTGAACGTCTGGTAAGTAATGAACTTAAGTATACACTGGGTCAGATATAAATCAAGTTTGAGTGTAGTTTATTTTTATTTTGTTTGATAGCTCTTAAAACAGTCAGGAGTTACGAGTAGGCTATTTTACAATTTAGCTAGCTAAACATGCTAGTTAGCTAGTATGACGGCTCTACTGCTGGACCGTTTCTGTCATAGACATGTAGACAGTGCATTAGTCCCGCTTTATATGTCAATGGTGCCGCCATATTGATCATGGGAATTACTATTAACAGTAAAACATGTACAACTGTTTTATAATCTATAAATAAATAACTTGGGGTACTTGTTAGTCATACATGAGTCTATAATGTTGTTATCCCAGCCTTAATTAGCCTACATGTAAGATCCTTCAGTTCCACTTCAGACATAATCTGACAGCATCTGAATGATCATGGAACCTTTTCAGTATTACGGGGTTTACTATATTATTTACTGTTGATGTTTTTTACTGGTGCATTCCTTAAAAACTTTTAATTAGTGGTTGTTAGGTTTTACAATATGATCTTTAAAGATATTGTAAAATCATGCCATTTTTATTTAACCGCATCATTTTAAAAGAGATCTACTTATGGATACATTTAACTAAAACCAGGCTAATTAAGCTTTACTACTTTATATAGGGAAACTTTTAAACTGCAGGAAAATAATAGAAATATATATTTTTTTGGTCACCTTGTTACCTGTGAGCTCTTCAAAAAATCAACCAGTTGTGTCAATCTTAATATGTTACACCAGATTCATCCACCATCCCCAGTGGAGGAGTGTGGGAGGGAGGGGATGGAAGAACACCAGAGAAAGACAGAAGAGCAAGCGAGACATGGAAGAGCAGCCCAGAGAAATAGAAGAAAGGGAGCGAAAGATGGAAGAGCAAGATAGAGAAGACTACTTTGTTTGCCCTGAGCCCGCCATGTTACAAGTATTCTTGGATCATCACCCAAAGCAGAACACCAGCAGGGCAGTTGAGGAGGCAAAGCTGCCTTATTATATATTTGTTCCAGTGTAAAGAAATTTTATTTGGTAGTTTTATTTCTTTTGAATACCTGTCAGACCATATACTGTACTTATTATTACTTATTATTTTTGTGTGTGTGTTCTTTTTGATATCACCTGCCTGCTTCTGCTACTGCACCTGTACTGTTGCAACAAAACAATTTCCCCACTTAGGACTAATAAAGGTTTCTTAATGTTACTTTTATTATTATTATTATTATTAGTTTCACTTTAAGCTGTATTCTTAAAATTACATCTTAAAATCATACACGTCTCCAGGTTTCCGCTAAGTACGGTATAGAATAATGGGACAGGGAGGATGGTGTTGGTTTAAGTTTATGAGACAAGTACACATAAATCAACAAGGCAGTGTATAAGCAGTCATATTTTTCATTCATAGTCGTGGTCGTCTTTCCATCAATACCTGGTGAGCCAGTTTTGGCTCAAAATGCCCTGACCGATTTTTTGTCCCAGTCCAGCCCTGGTCTACAGATGATGTATAAACATATACAGTCCACAGACTTTCAAGTATTTTGGAAGCCTAAAATATCACTTTAAAACAGCTCCGAGGTTTTAACCTTTAGCATTTTTTTCATCAAACTAAACTGTCCACTGTGAATTTTTAACAGATTCAGCATTTTGCATGACATAGCTTCAGGATTTGCTGCATTTTTCAAGGCTTGATGCACAGCGTGTGGTTTTTTGATGAGTATGTACCTGTCTTGTGCTCAACAAAAACATGGGTAAAGCGATTGACATTTTTGCAGACTGCAGAGGTGACTTTGCAAATGCATTGTGGGGTGTAAATGATGGAGGGAACAGAGCTTCTCCAAAATAACCTCATGCAAAAGAAAAAGAGGAAAAAAAGAACTAAATTGTAGGGTGTTGAGATAACTGGAAAAGGGGAAGGTATAAGCTGTCAATTAATACATAACAAAGTTAGCAGTGCTATTTTATTGTGTTATTTTGACAATCCAACTCTATTTTCTTTGGAAGGTGGGTCACTAAAACATGAATTGGCAGTTTGAAAGATTAAATGTATTATATAATCCCAGGGGTGGCAGAACTAGAATTTCCTTCATGCATGGGGTGGCCAGAGTGTAGGCAAGACTTTATCAGGTATTCCTCTAACACACACACACACAGAAACTCATTAGAGACATGAGAAATAAAACATATTTACAATAATAATCTGGATCAGAAATATTTGTAAAAAGTTCAAAAAGGTATATAGAAAGGTACGTTGTTAGTTTTGGGGTGCTGTTCAAATTAAACTGGATCGTGTAGTTTAGTCAGTAGTAAGTAATGTGGATACTGTATTAATCTTTACCATCTTTATAGTTTATTTTCAGCTTCAATGTGGAAAATCTTGATCAACTGAGTTGATGTGTTGTCCCTAATACAGTCACTAAAACTAAATATGACCTAGTTTCCCACATTATCCTATAACTAATATAATACTACCATATATCTAGATTAGCACTGCTACGTAGCTCCATGCTAACGTCAAGTTAAGAGCAATCCATAACATTAGTAGCCGTAGTTGCACAGGGACAAAATGTCCTCCAGAAATGTGCGGCCGCATGTAATAATTTTTAAAAGAATGATCCCTTAAGGCGGATTTATGCTTGCGCGGCGTCTGTTTATCCATAACCGCTGTAGGCTTGGCGTAGATCTGCAGAGGCTTGACGCGCACCTCTTCCAGACCTGCTATGCAGACGACTATGCAGAGGTACTCCCTTGTGATTGGTCAGTTCGGGATCACGTGTTGCCGGATATCTGGATCTTCTCGTTGAATTTCTGTGGAAACCATTTTTACCGTTTTTAAAAACAACCAGTGGATCAAGTTGATGAGAGGCTGATCATATTATTTCTTCATTTTCTTCCACAAGCTGATAAAAGCACTGAACCATACTGGACGCCATTGTTGTTTTAAAACAGAAAATCCCTATCGAACTAAAGTGAACCATCAAATCAACTCTGACCTGGTGAGTTTACCGGCCGACACCACCCCCTGCTGCCACCTTCAGTTAAGGAGGAGAAACTGCAACATGACACCAAAACAACACGTACACCCTACGCTCGAGTGCGAAAGCAAATTGCACGCAAATGCCGCGCGAGCATAAATCTGCCTATAGGAGAGTGGTTCCCAACCTTTTATTTCACTTCATGTATATGCTAAAATGCCATGGAACCCCTGCTCCACCCTGTACTGAAACTATGCTTTGTGTTAGACTTTCAAAAGTCAGACTCTCACCATAAATAATGTATTCTGGTTGAGTCTCGTTCGTTGACAAAGCCAAAGTTAAATAGAAACATACATCCTTACTTTTGCTCATTAAAATAGGAACAATTTGTGGAAATTAATCAAAGCCTCAGGGACCCGCTGTGCTCTTTGGGGCACCCCAGGATGGGAATCACTGACTTAGAAAAAATTCACTTTAAACTGGTCTAGTGAACAGTGGTCTAGTCAGTCCTTCTCCTCCAGTGTCACTTTGGCCATCACTCAAGCTCCGCCCCTGAACCCCATCAAGTGCCATGATTACAAGCTGACTTGCATTTACACAATTTAGGTTAAATTATAGGATAATCCATTTAAATTAAAATCTACATTTTGCCCATTTTAATTTCCATTAATTAAGTGAATAAAACAGGAATAAACATCACTGAATAATGAAATAATTGTTACATTGCATTGTAAAATGATTTGTCTACTGTTACTAACATCCTGTATTATTTGGTTTTCATTGGACACTTAATTGAAACTTAATAAATCTTCCATGTGAGACATTCAGCGGACTCTTCAGCCTTAATATAGCACTTCCAGCTGCAGTCAGCACTCCGTGGTACATTAACAGCAGTGTCAGTGTCTTCTCAGTCCCACTCCTGGTGAGAGGCTGAAAGAAGCAGACTACAGGACAATAATAAGTGGGCTTCAGGAAGAAGGCTCCTACCAGATTACATAACATTGGAGAATGACCTGAGGCAAGGACGTTATGTGATGAGATGCACCCTTGATGGATATTTTTTCCTGCATTTGAATTTTTTTTTTACATCAAGCACAACTTAGATGTATAAGTCTTGAAGATTACACCCTTACCACTTGAGGGAAACAAGCTCTGTATCATTACTGCTGGGACTAATTCTTGAGTGACTAATTCTGCTCAGCTGTACAACAAAGGGATCCTGTCACAAATGTGACTTTGGAGCTATAGATTTTTGGGTCAATTTTCAGTGCAGTGGGAAACTCTGCTCTACTTTAATACTTCCTCAGAGAAGATTAGGATAAGCATCCTCATTCGTGTCCTAAATTCAATAAAGTGACAACCCCTACTGTGCCCCTGTTTCTGTCAGGAGTGAGAAGCATGGCTATGATATGTTTTAAGCAAGCTTCACTGAATTTGGAATAAATTTGACCGAGGTAAGACTTTACTAAGGCTGACCTCAATTTCTAGACTTTAAACCACAGATTAACCCAGGTGAAAAAGCTCAGAAAGGATGGGGATAATTTAGATGACTGGAAGTGTTTTGCAAGGTTGTGGTTACCTTGTGGTTCTTTTCAACACGATTTCTCTCGCACGGTTATGCAAGAACATTAATTAGTAAAGAAGCATAAAATATGGTTTTGCTTGCCGTTTTACCGCACTGTCAGAATCAGAAGTGATTGAAACCTATAAATCTTCTGATTAGACTCTGGGTCTGTTTGCTTTATTCAAGTAGCAAAAGGTATACACTGATATTGTATATGGTGTTAAGATACAAGTTGGAACAGGAAAAAAGTAATAAAAAAAATCAAAGGCACACAGCTAGTTTGTTCAAAGTGAAAAATGAGTTGTCCAGTATCACTTATAGCTAAGAGTAGCACACAATTTTTTGCTTTTATTGTGAGCTCAAAGGGTCAGCAGGATGAAATCTTATTTTCTAACACAGTGAACAGTGTGGACCTCTTTACATCTCACAAATTTTATAGCAAGAATCAAAGAGCTCTCTGTGGCCAATTCAAACTCCCCTGCATACTATTGATCTGTCACTGACATGGCTGTAATGCAGGACGCTGCTGCTAATGGTGGGTGATAAAGTAATCGTAAACCTGCTTCAACTTGCCAGTGCATCACTGAAAAGACTGATGTCAGCAAAGCAGAGCGACAGAGACAAGCAGGATATCTACATTTTTCAAACAACACACAAGACTGTTTAAAGCTTCATGGTAAAGATAACAACAAGAAAGAATCTCACTACAGAGAGCAACAAATGTAAATTGTGCTATATGGGAGACTTTTATGATCTTCTGAGACTGGATGTTCAATGTAGTGGTAACTTTCCACTTGAGCCTTAAATATGCATGTGCTGAGAGCTTGGTGGAAGAAAATAGTTGGCCTTTTTGTTTGTTTACTAAGTCTCCGGGGAATTTTTGTAAAATGGCTAAAAAGAGCTAATTTCTTCTCTTTTTTTTTTGCTACTCCTAACCTTTCACATTTGGATGCATGTAACTTGCTGCAATTACACTGTGCCAAAGGATATGTGAGTTTCCCTTTAGATTTCAGTAATCTGTTCCCTTTGGAATAAACCTGTTTTTCTGTGTGGTGTATATGCCCAGCAGTATATTACTTTAAACAACACTATTTTAAGAAATTTATGTTTTTACAAGATATTATTGCTTTAAGGGTCTACTTACCATCACCTATCAAACATGCCACTTGCAGCATAGTAGTATAATTATACTGACTGTTCCACACAAAGAAAATCAAACTTTAAATGTATTTTTTTGCTGCAGCGATTAAAGTTAAGGACACGTCATCTCTTTTACCAGAGCTGAGAGAAATCAAAAGTTTGGACACTAATATTTTGCTAGTGTAATTTGACTCCTGCCACCCCTTTACATAGACCCTTTACATGTTACTGCAGACAAGGGATTTTTTTAATCCCTTGTCTGCAGTAAATGCCATTCAGAATTTCATAAGACCTCACAGTAAATATTAAAGGAAAAATGGAGAAAAAAACGTTTGTTTTGAGTAAGAATTAAGCTCCATTAATATTTGGTCCAATATTTACAATGATTTTCTAAAACCTAAAACCCAACTTTGCACCTCCTGCTAGCAAAAAGGCATTAAGGATTTTAATGTCTCAGTCTTTAAAATAAATTAAAATCTGAATTATTATGGCAAAGCAAAGAAAGTTCTACTCTGCCAAAGATAATGTTTTTAACTGTTTTCAAAGGCTTTAAATGACTCTGCAAAATGAAGAAACTGAACATTATGTATCCAATACAACATCGTTTGAAAAGCTATTACAAGTACAGAAAAGACTGAGACAAGGTCATTACTCAAGGATAATTACATCACATCCACTGGCATGCATATGTGTTCATTACTTAAAGTTTAATCAATAGCTACAGACTTTGCTTTTGTTTATTTATTCCTAATAATGAAAGGGATTTTCAGGGGAATATCAGAGAGGTAAAGTACACTCTGCATATAACATGTGTGCTTAAAGATAAAGCAATTATTCCAAAATGGATATTAATTATGTCACATGCTACAACAAAAGGAAAAAAAAGATAAAACAAACCAAACTGTTATTTATAAGCTGCATTTTAACCATACGGTATAAACACAATTTCCTCTTAAATGAGCTTTAATTTGTTTAGGGTTACCTCCAATATTTAAAGGTTACAGCTATTCAGACTGTATTTATGAAACAGTAATGAATGGTGTCCTTGAAACGTAGCTCTTAACTGGAAGGGTCCTGTGTAATACCAAGCATTTCATCATGTTGAGTGGCAGCTGAGTTAGAATTAGGGCTGTCATCTGTTGGGTGGAGTGGATTCTGGAGAGCTTTGCTACAAGTCTCACACATCTGCAATAGCTTGCAGTGCAAAAACAACATCTGATTGAAACATATGTTCAGTATGCATAATACACATGTTATAAATAAATACCCTATGGCTGTGTACAATTAGCTTGTCAATGAAGCGTTGGAGTAAGAAAAACAGATTTGCTTCATGAACATTTTTAAATCAATTTATATGCAAAGTATGGAGAAGAGTCAAACCGTGCCATTAATCTGACTTTTATTTAACCCAAAACTGATTAGCCAGAATTTGCACTAACCATAATGTAATTCTATTTTCTACTGCACAGTCATCTGTTCAGGTGGAAACTCTATTTTCCCTTATATGTAGCTCCTCAGGGCAAATGCTGGATTCATTCCTCTCTATTTGTGTATATATATATATATATATATATATATACAAATAATAAATATATATATACATATATATATATATATACATAATAAAAATATCTCAGTTTTCTTAGTTTCAGCACATGGTAACAATACAGTTGATTCTGGCTGAAAAAGCTCTTGAAACTCAAACATTGATTGAACTTTACTTGAGGAAAAAACATAAAATTAACTGCCATCACCAATTTTCTAAAGTGCCACTGGTAGTTCTCATTTTTGTGGCCCTTTTGCAGTGTTAAACTGATGGCTGATATAGATTTCTATTAAGATTGTACAGCAAATTTTACTTTACCTCTAAACTGCGCTGTCAAACAGCATGTTCAATATAGTGTCTATTTTTTGCTCCATTTAACTTCTAAGATACTCAGGTTCAATAGCTACATCATGCTTCACACTATCGATACCTGGCAAAATAGTCTGATCTTTCCATACTTCTTATCTCCTGTCTGTCCCTATTTCTCTTCCTCCACATAATACTTTGTGTTAACTGACAACATTAAATCTATATCTACCCCACCACCTTTTTTGACCTTTTCTGTTCACTTTCTTCTAGACTTCCCCTTTCAATCCGCCTGCCTTTTTCTGGCCTGAAACTTTGCAAATTGAGTGAACACAAATTTAGCTGAGTGGAAGAAAGTGGCTCAAACCTGGCTTGTCTGATAACCTGTTACAGTTGCTCCTCACCATCTTATCTGCATTTATTTCAGCTGCTACCTTTGCCCTCTTCGTCTAATTCCGATCTTGAGCTTCTAACCTCAGCAAATAATTCTCTGTATATCCCTCTTCATCCCCACCTTCTCATGTCTCTGACTTCTCCTAATTGTCAGGATTCAGCAAAGTGGACCCACAAAATGTCAGAGACCTTAGGTTCAGATGAATAAGATTTTATTGAACATAAGAAAGTGTCTCAGAGTTGTTGAATCTGGCTCTTGGCAGTTGGCTCGTCTATAACGCGGGAGAACAGAGGTGAGAACTGAGTAACTGTAGAGCAATGTTTCAGGTATATTAACGCACCGGCAGAAGTGAAGTGATCCAGATCTAGAATCTCCACCAGGAGGCTGCGAGCACTGCTAAACGGAAGCAGAGAACTCCAAGAGGAATATCCTCCTAATCCTTCAAGAGAGAAGTAAACAGGGTCCAGAATCCAAATCCAATTCTTTAAAACAATTCAAAGGTCGAAGTTCCAGAGAGCCACACACAAATTGAGCAAAATGTTACCCGGCTGAAGCAGGCAGATACATGAACGCCAAGAAGGCAATAAAACTAGTCAACAGGCAGGTAAAAAGGGCTGGAAACGTGCAGGAGTATCTCTGACGATCTGGCAGAAGCAGAAAGGTTCCTGCTTAAGTAGGGAGCCACACAGGTGGAAAGTATCAGTAATCAGAGCAAGGCAAACAGAGTCAGTAGTAAGATGCCTTAAGAGGCGGCTGGGGAATCCCGACCCCAGTCTAAAACCATGACACTTAATCCTAATGGTTCTGTCTCCCTTCACAAAAATTTGACAATTTTTTAAGGCTCTCTTTACTAAGTACCCACTGGTCGTGTTGTCAATTTCCCCTCCGCTTCCTCTGCTGACCTCACTGACTTTCTTTTAAATTATGTTGCTCCTTTTTCCACAGATGAGGTCCGGAAACTGATCTACCATCTTGCTACTTTTCCTGATTGCTATCTGATGGTGGACTGATTACAATCTACCTTCGAGTTGGGTGAAGCGCATGGGACTGATTCACAGTAATGGAACTTTACAAGCTTCAAGAAAGTTAATCAATATCAATAATATAACTGTACTGTAACAACATTTGTAGTGCCAAATCATTACTTTTGACAATTTTAGGAGTGAAGAGGCATGATAAGTATTGACCGTACATCATTTATACAGTTTATAACCATTTAGTCCTAATTAGAGCTTTATTTCACTACAATTTCCTTAAGCTTTAATTAAATAATAGAAAGATGCAGGAAAATATGCTTTATTACTTAGAAATACCAATGAATTATTAATCGTTTTGTTTTTACAGTTTCCTATCAGATAAATTGTTAATAATGCTAGTGTATTTAAACAAAAACATTACTTTTGTAGAGTTTGTTGATTAGGATAAAATATACCATACCGTCCTGTACCATTTTAGTTCTAAAGCACTTTAATAACAACATAACAGCTGAGCAAAGTGTTTTATAATAAATAGAAAAAGAGCAAAACATATATATTATTGTTTGTATAATAAATTTTAAATTATTCTTATTTTTACAATGCAGCCATAACCTTGGGTCCATTTTTTATGGTTGACATAGTCACATGTAAGCAAACACTTTGTAATTTCCTAGTTGGAGTTCAGCTGTTACATCACTTGGTTTGGGTCAGATAACATTGTTGTTAAATTAGACTGCATTACACAGTTTGTTTTAGATGTCCATGTTCTTCCGTTGGACCCTTTTGCCATTTCAGGTTAATGGCCTCCCTCTTATGAAAATAATTAATCTAAATCAAGTGTGCTTTCAAATATGATTCTTGCATTTCAAAAGCATTTTAAAATGTTTGGAGCATTATAAAACCTACTCATTCACGAAAGGTGAACTGAGGTGGACTGCTCCCATCAGCCTTCTCAGCCTTCTTCAGTAGTGAAATGCCTCAGAGAGAAAATGAAGCCTTGCTTATGTAAGACATGTTACGCAAATCATACACCCATCCAAGCAGAAGCCTACTGGGAATGTCAGTACCCTACGGTAACTATCGACCAAACTATAACCAACCAACTATAACAGTTAACACCAGGAGCAACTGGTGCAAGCTTGCAGTGAATCAGTGCTCCTTTTCCTACAGACTCCATTCAGCACTATTATTAGAAAATAAAAATTACAAAACTGTGATCTGATATTTCCATCTGCAGTTGTTTAAAGGTACATTCTGCAGAAACTATGCACATCATTTGCCAATTTTATGTTGCAACTCAAATGCAAACAATATATTTTTTCATTAACATTTTTTCTTATCAACATTATGACTATATATTCATTTTTGTTGCCTCATAGATTTGTTTAAGACAATTTTAAGTAATTTATTATTATTCATTTGTTTCTCATGTCATCTCAATCTCATTCTTATCACAATAGTGAAGGATAATGATGCTTTTCTAATTTTTTATTACTTTATTTGCACATGTATTGGAGACTAAACTGCAGTTGACAAATCAGATGCCAGAGAACAGACGAGTATTCATGCTTCACTTCTTGAACTTTAAAATGCTGTCTTGCAAAAACACAGCGATCACATAAGCATAAAACAGAATATGTGACAAATATATACAGTGCCACCAAGTTGGGCCAGAACCAAAAGCGGGTGTGCATATATCAATAAGAACTGTATGTGTGCACTGCACTGTGAAATACCATCTGTAGAGGCAACTAAAAGATACACTGCATGGCAGTAGATAAAAGAGACTGCTTGACAAGGTGGGAGTTAAAGTGGGTTGTATGCTGTGCTGAATAAATGGAGTCTGGACTTAAATACTGAAGCATCGTCTGGTTCCCTAACACTGTGGAAAGCTTGTTCACATAGAGGAGTTCTTTTATTTACAAAGGTTTTGGTTTAATCCTGTGTAATTGTGTAATCCTGCAAGGCCATAATTAGTATGTTTATTTGCACAAAGTCTGTCAAAAAGGATCTAAAAGTGACCATTGATTTTGCCTGTGTTTTCTTGTCAGCTATTGCACAGCCTATTAATTAATGTCTATTTTTTGTTAGACAGGAAAATGCTTTGAATTTTACTTTTTAAATGAATAAAACAAAAACAAAAAGCTAGTGAGATTAATGACAATGTAAAGAGACCTTTCTTAAATAATACCTTCTGAACATCTGTCATCAAGTCACCTTTTTCTTTCACTGCTTTCAACAGCTTTAAATGTGACCTTGTCTACCATCATTAGACTGAGAAATTGTATTATAATCATATTTTGCATGAAATTCAGGCAACTACAGGAGTAAATCTTCTAATATAGAATGAAAAAAACTTAAGTTCTTGAAAGAAATCAGAATTTTAATCTGAAGAGTATATATAAAAGTAATTTATTAGTCAGCTCAGATAGAGTAAAGATGCCATCTCACTGAAAGTTGCTGAGAAGCACAGTAACAAAGGCTGCTCTGGAATAATAATAATAAAAAAAGAACTAATGCAGAACCCTTGTCAAAAAAGCAAGTCATTTGTAACTTTCATTATAGCTGTCTGGCACTATAAAGTCTGCAGTCACAGGTACATTCATAGCAGCCATGAATATTTAGAAAGGAAGTGGGCTCAAGAGTCTGTCAATCTTCAGACTTTTGTGTTGTTGATAAGCTTCTTTAACAGTAGCCTGAAAATGAAATTGAGCACAAAATGCAGAGAGAAGTGTCAACATCTGTAATTAGGATTTTTTCCTGGATGAGAGGAAGATTTTCAAATTAACTACCTTGTCTGTCACTGTAAGAATTGTTTCCTCACCTTGTGGAATTTGTTGCTTGTGTGATTGCCCATCTTTATTGTTTTTTTACCTGCTTAGTCTTTGCTTTGCATATTTAGTCTTTATGCCCTTTTTACACTTTGTCAATATGCCCGTGTGTCTGCTTTTGTTTCTTCCTTCTCAGTCTTCACCTTGAAACATTTCACCCATTTCTTTTATCTTATTTGTCATATTTTGATTTGTTACCATGGGCTTTGTTTCTGTCATCTTCAATGAAGCCAGCCTTTTATTTATTTACCTACCTATACTACATTTTTTGTGGTTCTGGTGATTAAATCACACCAAGAAACTGGTTTTACTTTGGTCTATTTTGTCTGACTAGAAGGAGGACAACTATCCTCATCCCGTTGACGAATCAGCTGAAATAAAATATGAAACATGAGGGAAAGCTGTCAGAAAATACATCTGAAAGAAGCGCATGGTCGCCTGCTGGTATGACTTCTATGAAGAGTAACAACTAAAAACTGTTGCAATGTAGCTTTTCTACTGTAGGCAAACTAACAAATTAGTCGTTTCTGCCATTTAATATAGCAAGGAACAGTAAATGATCCGACTTAAACCGGAGGATAAAGTAGTTGCTGAACCACCCTGCCCTGTTTCTAACATAACGCCAAAATAAACTTCACTGTTGGATTGAATTAACTCACCTATCCAGCAGAAAGCTGCAACCTCCGCGTTAGCTTTGAAGTCCCTCTCCTTCATCAGCTGCCTCCATCTGGTAATACTTCACCGATGTACACTCTTATTTTCTCCCAGTTATTATTTCTTTTTCTTTTCTTGGCTATTTTTTTACCTCCGTCTCACGGGCAAAGAGTAAAGATGGTCCTCCATTTCAATGTAAGCTGGCAAGCTGAAAGAACCACGGTCATCTTGGTTTGTTTACACCACGCCCTCCCCCTCCTTCCCAAACAGCAGGGACTCGCAGGTAAAACGCACAAGGCTAACAAGTTTGTTCCCTTTCGGCTACTGCATTCAAAGATGGCGATGCAACATGGCAGCCTCCAGTTGGGTGCACCACCACCTATGTATTTATAAACATCTAATTCTAAGCTACGAGAACGCTTTCATTTGGATGGGACTGTGATTAGACTTTGGTAATATACATATTTATGAAAGCAATTTTAGATTTTTGCTAACAAAATATAAAAAAAACTACACACTGTACCTTTAAAAAAAGAATGAAAATTAATCATATATATACATACAGTATACATATATATATATATATATATATATATATATGTATATATATATAAAGAATGTAAAGAGTTTGAAAAAATATAAGGCAAATTTTGTCAATGATGTTTATATTTAGCCATCTCTTCCTTTAAAGGAGCAAATCACTGTTTTCATTTAGTTGGGGTATATTAATGATAAAAAATCAATCTGACTTTTATAGACTTAGTGCCGATGACTGTCCAGATGACTGTACAAAGCTGGATTGTTCTGAATCAATGCTATCGGTTGGTTTTCTATTTCTTTACACATGACCAGTGCCAATTCAATATGCTGACAGTGTTTTACACACTGAGGAGACAAAGATGACAGATGCTCACTGACAGCTCAGATGTTCCAGACAACTGATCATTGTATTATAGTATATGTAACTTTAGACCAATTAACACTTCTTGGGAAGCTTTTATTGAACTTGTAGTAATTTAATGAGCTGACGTAAACTAACATCCTTCACACTTTGTCTCCTCTTCACTCTGCAGTTTGCAGAAACTTCTGATATATTCATATTTAAGGAAAGAATGTATTTGTGCAAATAAAAAGAAAGTCTGTATAATTGTCATGGCCTTTCAGCATAACATTCAGTGTAAGGCATTTGTGTGGCTTGTATGCACAGCATGTTTTGTGTGTTTGGTTGAGGAAAAGGGGACACAGCAACAAATAATGTGGAAAAATTATATTTGGATGAGAAATGTTATTAGAGCTTAAATTGTAAAAATATAAACAGCACCGTTGAAAAGTTGGGACATATTTACTCTGAAATGAATTAGTAAATGGGTCCAAACTTATTTCTAATTGCTCCTGATGGGTCGTGGTGAGCGCCTTGCATGGCAGCTACCGCCATCAGTGCGTGAATGTGTGTGTGAAAGGGTGAATGTAATGTATCATGTAAAGCGCTTTGGTATCATTCCAGGTACAGTATAGCGCTATATAAATACGGACCATTTACCATTTTACCAAGCTGGTATACGGTATGTCCTCTTAAAGGAGAATTAACAGTTTTTTGTAACATCTTGGGTATTTGAGATTAAACATCAATAACTGATGAGACATACAAGTGAATAAACACATTCACTTGCTGTTCATTTCATCAAATTTAATTCAATTTAAAAAATTCCTTGTGAAATGTTTTAAACACTGCATACCTCGTCAAACATTTAGGCATGGTTGTTTGCAGGGTTATCTACAACTACTTTGTGGGAACTGATTAGTGGCTCCATGAACTATGCAGTAAACACAGTGGCTACAGTATCTCTTTCCCAACAAGATATTTCCAATACTTAACTGAATTCATAAAAACTTAAATGTTTTCTGGTAAAGGACTACTAAATTCGCCTTACTTTTGTTAGTGCGTCCAAAAACATTACCTTGGAGACAAATACGACTGGTTTGAACCATGAACCGCTAGCTTCCACACTTCTTACCTAAACAATAAACAAACACAACAATGCGATACTTGCGACAGAAAAGCAGTTCAGCTGATCACCAACAGCCGGTGTGATAATTCACGAAAGAACAGGAGAGGGAGAATGAGAGGAGGAGGCAACGCAGAGACAGAGAGAAGAGCAGCGAATACAGCAGCAACATTTGTACAGAACCGCAGGAAAAGTTTTTTTCTGTTCTTTTTTTTGTTTTGTTTTGTTTTTAATGCAGGAAAAGTGCAGGTGTTGAACCCTCTCACCGGGAAAAGTGAGTGTGATAAGGGTGTGTTAATTCTGTTAAATGTTAACATAATTTATAGGGCTGTCAAATGATTAAGATTTTTAATCAGATTTATCACAGCTTTCAAATTAATTAATCATGAATAATAACAGCTTTCAAATTATTCACAAATTTAAAATCATTTTAAAATGATTAATCACCAAAAACAACTTTTTTTTCCTGAAATTTGCCCGTTTTTACTGTATTGTATCAACAGAAAGAGCCAATGCTACAAATATTTTGTGTTAACTGACCTGCTTTTGGTTAAACTTTAGATGTCCAATGGTCAGTAAATGCAGCATGTAATGTACTTCTTTACGTTGTTCTAAATCATCTCTACCATGCTCTAGATCATAATGCAGATTCCATTTATCATCATCTCACCGACTGTCTCCATGGTGATAATATCTGTCATAAAACCAGCAGATGTGACGACTAAAGTTAAACAGCCGACATTGATGAAAAAACTCTGATAAAACTGATGATCTGGATAAAAACACGTTTTTCCTTTTATCACTGAAGTGTGTTTGTGCAGCAGTGAAAAATGTCCTACAGCAGCATAACCCAAAGTAAACACCTGTTGATAAAATAGATCATTGGCTGCTTGTTTTACATGTTTTTCTTCACTTTTTTTACACTTTTTCCTGGCCTGGCCCCCCATCAGAACTTTTCTAGACCCGCCCCTGCATAGCTGAAATATAAGTCTTTTCTAGCTACATCCTTTCGTTAGCCACTATGTTAGAGAAGGTACTGCGAAAAACAACACTTTGAGGTAAACATGTGACGTGTGAACCATGAACTGCTAGTTTCCTCCTTCTCAGCTGTAGAATAAACAAACGCAATGAGAAAAAAGCCGATTAACTGATTACCGACAGAAGTCGCAAATAGAGACGACCAGAGATCCACTAGAGCAGACATGTTGGTGCAAAACGCAGCAGGGCTGTCACAAGTTTAAAAATAATGTGGGAAAAGTGCAGGTGTGGAACCCTCCCACCGGGAAAAGAGTGTGTGTTAAAAACCCTCATTCTCCACGGAGGCGATGACCAATGGTTGCTCCATTAACGCTGTGTTTATTCTCAAGTCCATACATAGAACCACCCGGCTTATCTTTCCTATCGCGCTTCTCCACGTCCTGCCATCATAACAGAGAAATGGCGGCTGCATGGGGCTTGTCATGCCGTGCATGCGTTAATTGCGTGAAAATCTTTAACGCAATTAATGCATAATATTTTACAACTTTACTTATGGGATTTCAAATTGATTTAACAGAAAAGCTTGTTAGATTGCTACCAGCTTAGCTCCAAGACTGCAAACTGTTTTCTTTGGTAGGCTAAAAGCTCCTTCTTCTTGCTCTTGCCAACTGAAGGTCCACACAGCAAAGACTGTCTTTGTCTCCATAGTCCTAAGATGACATTTCAGCCATACAAATGTTGTTACTCTGACATTTAATTGTTAACTACAGCTGGGCACTAACCAAAGCCTCATTGTGCCAACCTCTGTCAGATTCATTCATCTAAACAATCAAATGTGAAATATCCATTAGAGGTTTGGTTGGGAATGACGGTTAGGACAGATTATCTGGTAGAATGAAAGCATTACAATTTATCCATCCATCTTAATCACTTTAATTGACCTGTGGATACTTCTGAGCCATCCTGATAATCTGAGAACAGTTGGTTCTCAATGCACGAGAGAGTTCTTTAAAGAGGATCAATGTTTTTCACCTGCCACTGCAAATTGTGTGGTGTTTTCATGTAGAACTGCATATTAATTAATGACATAATCTTGTGCAGGCTAATGCATATGTGATCACCTGGGATGGTGTGAGATACAGCTTGACGTCACTGTGTCTGTGTCAGATCAGAAGTCAGGAGGATTATCTGGTTAGGGGGCATGATTATTATAAAGTAGAATTTAAAGTTTCATGACATTTGTTAAACACCTGTTTTCCTCAACCTGCCATGAAATTACACTGGTTCCTCTCCTTATCTAGCATAGTTATTAATCTTATTACTTATTTTGCCATACAGTCCCTAATTGTTTTGTTTTACAAGCAAAATTTTAATAAAGCTTTTAACAGCTTCAGAATGGATTAGTTTGCCATCTTTCTCCTCACTGTGTATGGATCTGTATGTCAGCTACGGTAATGGGATCATTGATTTGTTCATTCATTCCTTTATTTGTCTTGCCAAGTAAAACTGATTGCTGTGGAGTTTGCTGCATCATACAGTCTGTGTTTTGTGCAGTTAAATTCAGCCATATTGAGTGCAGACTCAGGCCCACAGCCACCCTCTTGTAGACAGCTTGTCAGTACGACTCCAAACAATTTTGTGCTCCGTTTATGTTGTCTTATATTAATTTGATTCATAATCCCAATAGTGAGACCCAGTTGTAGGTGAAGGATGAAAACTCACATTTTAAAGTATGGCCTTGTATAGTCTTACTGGGTTTCCTCTGATAAGGACTTCATTCATGGTATAATACCCAAAGTTGCTTAAACTTTCACTATTTATAGACAAATACAAAAACCAGCCCAGAATTACACCCAGCTTCATGAATTCAGCGAGAGATTTTAGGGGGTGGGTGCACACTCATTTGCACACATTTGCATGTCATTAGCACTTCAAACCTCCAAACTTGAAAGGCTTTCCTTGTGAAGACACTCTAATCTTTCTCTCTCTCAGTCTCTTCCTCGCTGCTATACTTTCTCCCATGCAGGTCTCTCTCACAAAAGTAGTGATTAAGAAGCTCAGGACATCAATTAGAAAGTTTAACCCTCCGTACAGTCATGAGTTTCTGGGGTATTGACACTGATAATGTGCTTGTATTGTGTGCCTTGCTGTTTCAGGTTACTCCATGTACCAGACAGAACTAGCTAAAAAAGTTGACTCCTAAATGCAAACTAAATCTATTCATTTATTGGGAATTCATATTTAATTTCTCATGCTATACTGTCTAATTATGATCTAGTGGTAATGAGTAGAAAAAAACACCCAAAGCTGACTACATCTCTTGATGAAAAGCTCCACTCTTCCTTGTAGACAGATGCTACAGCAGCAGTGTCTGTGTGTGTATAGTTTTGGGTCTTACTTTGTTCTTTATGAATGTTTACAATCCATGATGCAAATCAACTACAAAAATTGGATTATGGAATTATTTTGTTAAGATGTTATATCTTTCTCATAGTGTATATGTATGTATGTGTGTGAAAGAGACTATTGTAGTATAACATCACTATCAGACATTCAAGATAGCCTAATTATAATTAATTAGTTCGATTCAGAAGGCACACACAACCCTGATTAACTCCTTCCACAGTGTTAATGCAATACTCGTTAAATGAAGCAAAGTTGGGACAGAAGCAACATAAGACTGGAAAGATTGTGTAATACTAAACAAAAACAACAACAGAAAACATCAGGTATGAAATTTCGCTATTCATTTCAGTTAATTAGAAACACACCAGTAACATGATTAGTAATACAAAGGGAGTCTCAGGGAGACTAAGGGGCCATCCCCATGACGAATTGCAGCAAAATTGCAAAAGCATTTTAGCAATCCACCCTTTCATCCCCAAGAAAACCAGGGATTAGCATCCATAAAACCGATCACGTCTGAAGCCAGGTACCAGGGTGGATAGATTTGAGACCTCTACCATCCGTGGTACTGTGGGGACAGCATAACCGCACCACTAGGGATATGACGTCAATGTGACGAACACGCGCCAATTCCCAATCCACCCTTCCACAAGTTTTTTTTTTTGCTTTGTAGTCCAGCGTTACTTGAAGAAGAAGCTCGACCTCTTCATTAGTCCAAACAAATGTTTCTCTTTTGCCTCGCAGTAAATCCTCAGCCATTGTCTCTTCTCTTGTTCCAAATGAACTTCCTGCAACGCTCAGTGAGCCTTTCATAGCGCATGAGTTGTTTCGTTCTAGCTTTCTAGTGTTACTATTTAGCTCCCCCAAAAGCCTTATAGTATTTACTACAGTGGTTTCGTGGGGATGTTGAAGCCTTTCTCCTAGTTTTCGCCACAGTTTTCAGACCTGAACCGGCTTCGTTGCCATGTGGATATAGCCTAAGACTTTTAGATGTAAAGGTGGTGCAGGGGCCAACACCATGAAAGGTCATATGGGCAAAGTTTCCACTGATTTAATAACATTTATCAGTGTAATGTGATTCTGATATGGAAGCATTGGATTAAAAAATTTATAAATAAAAAGAAAAACACTGGCTTTCACCACTGATGAGCAGCAGACTGGCACACTTGCAAGAATATCAACAAAACTTCCACGTTTCCAACATCTGAAACCTAAAAGTAAATCAAAGCTCTGTGGCATTATCTAAAAAAGAGAGGCACTCTTTAGTTATCTATATCTTATTAATTGGGAATGCATTTCGCTTTCAGTAAACCATTAAATTTTATATTTTCTTGAGTCCCTAGAGTTTTTTATTTGATTTGTTTTGTAGCTTTGTATTGCTACTTGTTTATTAAATAATGCCTTATTTAATATAGCCTTCTATTGTTTTCTTTTACATTACCGTGTAAACATAACTCATTCATTTGGTTTTTATAGAGTAAATTATCAGTGATATTTTTACAAGTGGTGAGATAAGATGATATTACATTGAAGCAAGTGCCCAGTAGTTGAGTGTCTTTGTATCTAGCTCAAGGAAATTTGGCCAAGATTCAGTGACAGATACTGCAGTATTTTCAGAGCAGTGAAAGCAACCCTGCAGCTCACCACACATACTAAATAAAGCTGAAATAACAGCATCACCAATAAAAAACAAAAACATACTGACAGGTAACCAGCCTAAAGATGCATTCTTTCACTTCATTATTTACTGTGTAAACAGGTCAAGAACAGCACAGATCATTAATATCTTGACTGACTTGAAGGTATTTCTGAGTTTCTTTATGTTATGAGGATGGGCTCAGAATTTTTTATTCTCAACAGGAATTATCAAAGTATAACAGTGCTTGAAGTCAAAGATCCATCCTGGAGATTTCTTTAGTAACATCAAAGAAGCTATGTCAAACAAGATGTGAGTCTTTACAGTCCACGTACACAAGAATTACTTAAAATGCATGCCAGGCTTTTGCTATAAGAACAATGTGTTTTTTGTTGATGAAAACTGCAGCAATGACATCAATGATGACACACATGCTCAAGACACTACTTTGCAATAAACATACAAGATTCAGCATTACATGTCACCCTGCCAGGATGCATTTTTTTAATCTAGAAAATGGCTTTGACTAATGTCTGTCAGCACAGTGTCAGCTGTGTAGTCATAAAGTTCATATTAACGGCCATTTTAAATACAGTCATTTTGAAATGAGTGTGTTTGCAGCAGCATTTTCAGCTAATGCACACAGTTAATGGCAACTTAATCATTTTTGCCTAATAAAATTTGCTAGTGGCAGCTGGTAAAACCCAACTGAAAATAAAAGCATGCATTTGTTTGTCTGTGTAAAATCAAGGACAAGTTGTTTCAAATATTAAGTATGAATTACAACTGTGTAACTCATATACTGTGTGAGAGAGGGAAGCTTGACAATAGCAACATAGGGGACAAGGCTAAGAATATATGTCAGGTTGCTGCAGTGTTACTATTTATTTATTTATTTATTTATTTTTACTTTTTGTTGATCCCAAACTGTTCATCAAACCAAACAGACTTTTGTCAGGCCTTAGCTTTGGGAAACTTTCTTTGTAAAGGAATGATTAGATTTCTTTATTTCTTTTTCAAAAGACAAAACAACAGAGGAGCTGAGGATAAAAAAAAGAGGTTTCCAATATTCCACCTCCAATGAGTACATAATGTTAGACTAGCTTTGGGATAACAAAGACCAGCTTATGACTCAATTTTCACTGGTAATTTGACAAATGAATGACAAGATCCTTCCTTTATGTTGACATCAGTCTGTTGCTGGCCCACATCAAGCCTGCTGCCACTGAACTTGACGACTTTTCCCTCATGCACGCATGCAGCATGAAACAACACACTTAAAATGACATGCCTCACTACACAGCTCTGTTGAGCATTCTGCCATGACAGAAAAAAATGCATTTATTACATCACAGTTTTAGAAGGGAAGTACATCAGCAACAATGGAGATTTGCATATAGATGTAATGGGTGGATTTTAAGCTGGCCACATGACAGACTAAAATGTTTTATTCTAATTCACAGAGACCGCATCAGATCTGTGTGAGTCAGCACTCTTGGCTCCTGCTAGTGAGGCCCGTGTAATTACTGTGATGCATGTTTTATGAGAATTAAAAGGTGGCATTATACATTAATAATTACACAAAAACCTAGTTAAAGCCATTATAAATGTATGAAACAAGTTAAATGGTTTAATTACAAAGAATGCATATCAATAGTTAACTATTTCTTTAACTGGTATAATTGGGTTAGTCTGTCATAGCTACTGATTTAATAGTTCTGAAGCTTAAAATAACAGTTTTTCTTACTTTTTTACAGGTAAGGCTTTCTTATGGTTTAAAATTTAAACCCTTGAAATTAGATCATATTTTTGTAACTTATCTTGTATCTATAAGATAATACTCTATTTTTTCTTAATGCCACAAACATATATTGTGTTGACAGATAAACGTTATTCTCCAATTGCTTGTTATTTTCCAGACAATATGCATTTAAATGTCTGTTGCCTGATAATTTGTCTCGGCTTGAGGCAGGTTGAGGTGGAACAATGCGATTTCTTTCTGCTACCATCGCTTCCCATTTGTTACTTCTCTTAATTAAATTCAAATTCAATTCAGGAGTGCTCTGTCAATAAGAACGGACAGTTTTCCCTGTGCAATACTAAAGAAAATCCTCTTGTGAGAAGGGATAATGGAGAATCACACCAGATTATTTGACAATGAAGTATCACCTCTGTTTGCTTTTCAATTTTTTTCCAACTTACATTTTCCTTCATGTATTCAAGTTATCTCTTTTTTTTGTTTTGTTTTGTTTGTTAATTTTCCACAGTCCACATTCTTGAGTTGCAATTTACCAGCTGATCTGTTAATTGCATTTGATGTATATCTGAGGATAAAATATACAAGCTGTAGCACAGTTAAAGCTCACACAGATGGTCCAGGGAATCACTTCTAATGGAGAGAGGCTAAAATGGGAAACACAGAGGAGCATAGGGAAAAATTCAAGATTCTTCTGACAACATCATAATTATTTGTCCATCCAGCAAAAGATCTTCTGTGCCAGAAAACGACATTTTAATATAGATATATTGCCGACTATGGCATCAGGAAACCAATACTAGTAGCTTAAAAGCCATTGCACAGTGAGGTTGATAATCATGAAAATGTATTTTTCCTCATGACATGTCTACCTGTAATGATAAAATCAATGGAGCTCCCTCTGGTGGAGCACAGACGAACAGGTCTGTGGTGCTTCTGAATTCTGATCTGAGAGAATCAACCATTATATATACATGAGATGGGAAGAAGCCAGATTTCGCCTTGCTAAACATATTCATAGTAACAAAAAAAAAAAAAAGTAATTCATGTAAGTATCCTATACCAAATAAGCCCATGGGTCTGCGATCCTAGGGAGAGAGCAGCACACATGCGATGGGCACTCCATGATAAAACCGGTAGAAACCCATCTGCATGTTGTGGCTGCAGAAATCTAAGTGTTGTTTCTGTGCTTAAACATGATGATGTCTCTATATGGACTCTGCTGTGTCCACTGCTGAAAATCATTTAGTTTCAACATCAGTAATGAGAACCAGCTGTTATCCGTCACCAACTGAGCTCACAATGAAATAACAAGTAAAGTGCTGCAGGCAACAATCCAGGGTTGTGCCGCCGCCGCTGCCTTCAAATTCAATACAGTCTCTTCATAGTGGTTACAATAAAATACTGTGTATTTACTTTGGGTGCTTTGATGTGGCAAAGGGAGAGTAGAGGGAGATGTTGTGTTGATCTATATGCTGGTTGTTATCTTGTTTGTGAGTCTCCTAGGCTTTGCAAACACAATTGTGCAGATATTTACTCCAGAAATAATGGAATAAAACGTTGTATACACCAATGGTGTATACAAGGAAAATCAAGTGTTATCCATTTATCATAATATGTTAATGTAAATAAAGTACTTACAGCATTTTGCTTTTGTGAAACCCTGCCTGAAAAGGCAACATGTAACGTAAGTAAATGTAAAGTAAATAATATAAGTAAATATCTATCTATCTATCTATCTATCTATCTATCTATCTATCTATCTATCTATCTATCTATCTATCTATCTA